>JARQOC010000008.1:58471637-58816637 GCA_033576535.1 Allobates femoralis | reverse complement strand
TTCAGGTCCGCTGAAAGGGCTGATATAATTAGCATATATTTAATTTTTTTATTATTATTTTTATTGAATTATTTATTATTTTTTATTTATTTTTTTATTATTTTTTTATTATTTTTTAATTATTTTTTTTATTATTACATTTATTATTTAGGCTGAGACCCAGTTCTCTTTCAGGTCCGCTGAAAGGGCTGATATTATTAGCATATATTTAATTTTTTTATTATTATTTTTATTTAATTATTTATTATTTTTTATTTATTTTATTTTTAATTATTTAATTATTTTTTAATTATTTTTTTATTATTTAATTTATTATTTATTTAAAGTGAGCCTGAGGCTGAGACCCAGTTCTCCTTCAGGTCCGCTGAAAGGGCTGATATTATATAGCATATATTTAATTTTTTTATTATTATTTTTATTTAATTATTTATTATTTTCTATTTATTTTTTTATTATTTTTTAATTATTTTTTAATTATTTTTTTTATTATTTAATTTATTATTTAGGCTGAGACCCAGTTCTCTTTCAGGTCGGCTGAAAGGGCTGATATAATTAGCATATATTTAATTTTTTTATTATTATTTTTATTGAATTATTTATTATTTTTTATTTATTTTTTTATTATTTTTTAATTATTTTTTAATTATTATTTTTATTATTACATTTATTTGTTCTCATTGAAATACATTAGCGGTGTGTCGCGATTTTAGGGCCGACAAATAGAACCAGGGGGCGGCCATAAAATCGCCGACACACCGCTAATGTATGTCAATGGGAAATGAGGGGCTGTTCTGATTGGCTGAGGGCAGTAGACAGCGACCAATCAGAAGAGCCCCTCACATCTCATTGACATAGAATGGTGGATTTGTCGTCCATTCTATGTTAATGATAAGTGAAGAGGACGTCGGAGCTGGAAGTTGGCGGCAAGAAGACAGAAGATCCCGGGGCCAGACGAAGAGGCGGAGATGGCGGAAAGAAGAGAGAAGACCCCCGGGGCCGGAGGAAGAGGACGCCTGGCCGGACGGAGGACTTGTGGATCGGACGGACGATCAGATGACTAAGAAGGCATGTAAGTGATCGACGGGGACGTTAGGTTAGGGGACGGCGAGGGCTTCGGGTTTTAGGGCTTTAGGTGTTAGCGACAGCGGCGGGGGAAAGCGGCGGGGGAAAGCGGCGGGAGCTTAGGAGGCGGCGGGGCTTAGGGGGTAGGGGCTTAGGTGTGGCGGCGGAGGGTAGGGGTTAGGTGTGGCGGGGGCTTAGGGGGTAGGGGCTTAGGTGCGGCGGGGCTTTTAGGTGCGGCAGGGCTTAGGGGGTAGGGGATTAGGTGCGGCGGGTCGGGGGTTAGGTGCGGCGGGCCTTAGGTCGTAGGGGCTTAGGTGCGGCGGGTCGAGGCTTAGGGTGTAGGGGTGCGGCGGACTTAGGGGGTAGGGGCTTAGGTGCGGCGGGTCGGGGCTTAGGATGCGGCGGGGCTTAGAGGGTAGGGACTTAGGGGCGGCGGAGTTAGGGGGTAGGAGCTTAGGTGCGGGGTGGCTGTGCGGACATTGCGGGGTGGGTGTGCGGACATGGGGTGGCTGTGCGGACATGGGGGGCTGTGTGGACGACATGGGGGTGGCTGTGCAGACATGGGGGTGGCTGTGCGGAGATGGGGGGGGCTGTGCGGACATGGGGGTGGCTTTGCGGACATGGGGGGGGCTGTGCGGACATGGGGGGGGGCTGTGCGGACATGGGGGGGGCTGTGCGGACATGGGGGGGGGCTGTGCGGACATGGGGGGGGGGTGAATTGTGGGTAGCGGGGAGCGGAGGCGGCTGTGCCGCCTCCGCTCCATGGTCCCCGGGGAGTGAGTTGCGGCTCAGGCAGCGACTCGCAATGGCCTCGCGGCCATTGCTCGCGCTACCTGAGCGGTAAATCGCTAAGGTTGTGGCCGAGCATGTGGTTGGATTTTCGGGCAGCGACTCGCAATGGCCGCTTCGCGCCCATTGCTCGCCCTCAGCCAGCGACTCGCAATGGCCTCGCGGCCATTGCTCGCGCAGCATTGGGCGCTTCGCGCCCAATGTTAAATTCGTATCCACATGACGACACCGGAAGTAGCGCGCGGAGGGGCGCTTTTCCGATTCGCGATTATATAATAGATATATATATAGTCCGCGATATGTACTTAAAGGGGGCCCACTGAGACCTTTTCGCCCGGGGCCCACAGAAACCTGGAGCCGGCCCTGACTGAAGGTATCGTGGTTCACCAGAAGTTCCCACAGATCCTACGGATAACTGCCTGTTGAATCCCATCGCCCCTTCACAAGCCGCAATCAGTAGTCGAATGTGGGCGTACATCTTTCGCGCCGCAAGTACATAGGCGTGACAGAGTTGTGTATTCCGTGACGCTAGCACGCTGATTGGACAACACAATAGCGTCATGATTGGGCAGCCTGCGCAGGAAGGCTGGCTAATACATGACGCCATTCCAATTGTGGAGTGTGAATGGACAGCCCTTTAATTATGGCACCCTGAGAAGGGACAGCCAATGGTAACACAGTAGCCCCCACCAATCATCGCTGATGGGGCGCGGTATCCATGACGCTGTGGCACGCCCCTGTGAAATCCTAGGTGATGCAGATTCCATCCCTGTGCCCCGTTTAGACGCCACTACCATGGCAATTGTGCCTTTGTGTTGCCTTGGGTTTTTGAGCACGGCTCAGAAACAGGTATCTGAGTCAACTGCAGGACACCTGAGGAATTTCCCTATTTACACGCCGCCATTTTGTAGCAATTTCATGGCAACAGGCACAAATATCCCCATTGCCAGGCAGTTGCTACCAAGCAGTGGCGGCGTGTAAAGATACATTAATACTACCAGTTTCCTCCTTGTGGCATGGATGGACGCAGATGCTACAATCGCCCCCGTGCCAGGGTTGTAGGAGATTGAGCATAGGTGTTGGGAGACATGGGTTACCTTTTAGGGCGACTTTACACAGCACAACATTGCATGCAATTTCACTTGCAACTTACTGGTTGCAGTGAAATCATGGACACATTGTTCCATTTGTACACAGCAACAAAATAGAACATTGTGTCCATGATTTCACTGCAACCAGTAAGTTGCAAGTGAAATTGCATGCAATGTTGTGCTGTGTAAAGCGGCCCTTAGAGTGGCTGACAAAATTCTGCTAAATGCAATGGATATTTGTAAGTGGCCAAATATGTTTTTTTTTCTCTCTTTGATAATTATGTAACCTATTCGGTGAACTCTCAATTTAGATTATACATGTGGTCAAACATATGGTTAGGTACTCGTAGGCGTGAGGGCCCGTGATGGGGGCTACGAGCTTACACCCAAATATCAAACTGAGGCCGGCTTCACACTGTGGCGTGATCCTGTCCAGGGCTGTCCGGGATGACCCTGACAGCCGTGGACCGGATCAGCACACAGGACTGGAGGGCTAATATGCCCTCCGGTCTGGTGTGCAGCCGCACGCAGTTCCCGTTGCTGATAAGTCAGGACCTCTGGCTGCGGCTACAGCTGCGTGCGCTGCACACTGGACCGGAGGGCACATTGACCCTCCAGTCCTGTGTGCTGATCCGGTCCGCGGCTGTCAGGGTCATCTCAGACAGCCCCGGACCGGATCGTGCCGCAGTGTGAAGCCGGCCTAACTCCTCATTTTTTTCCAAAAAATGTTTATTGCATTTTTTATCTTTCTGCAGTTTGAGGCTGGGCCCTCTAGGGGGCATCAGTCACTTGTGGAGCATATTTTTGGTGCGGAACAGCCCGCCTTGTATAACAGCTGGGTGTCATTAATAGGCTGTGCTCTGACACTATGTTTCACATTGCCAGGAGTGGCTGCCGCCCTGTGGTGACCTCGTGTCCAGTAATCCCACCAGTTTCCTCCTTGTAGCATGGATGGACGCAGATGCTGCAATTGCCCCCGTGCCAGGGTTGTAGGAGATTGAGCATCGGTGTTGGGAGACATGGGTTACCATTCTGCTAAATGCAATGGATATTTGTAAGTGGCCAAATACAGTAGAAGAAGAACACCAAGCTGATGGCAGGACTTTCCCAGGAGGAGTGGTTCGCTGGAGGATGCAGGATCCTGAGTGGCACAGACCTTAGGAGAGAAAGCTCGCTCTATAGCCGGAGGCGAGGGAAACTACAGCCGCAAGCAGAGACACCCCACAGCTGAAGGAATGTGGGAGGACAAGGGCCCAGCAGCCACACACATCTTAGCTGGGCTGAGGAACCCTGAGCTGAAACAGTAACTGACAGGGGGAGCCTGGCGATCCCACAGCCATACCTGGGACACTGGAGGCTAGGCCGCTAGAGCCAGAGAGCCGGCTCTGTAGAAGTGACCGGGGGCACTTTAGGACCCTAATCGCAGGACACCCCGGCATGAGGCAGGTGCTTTATGACCTGCAGCCTAACTTTCCACCACGGTATAAGAACACAGTCGTAATACTAGGACTGGTGACCTTGACCTGAGAGAAAAACATTCACCCTAAAGCCCGCAATGACCAGACTGAACCTATGGGTGAGGTACTAAAGGAGAGACTAAAAGGGCCTGAACGGACTTAGAGGGAGCAACGCGGAGGAGCACCTGAGCTGCATAGTCTAGTAACCCGGAGCAGTGCTGAATTGTTTAAGAGTGACTAAAGAACTGTAAACTGTGTAAACTGCTGTTGAAAGACCAAGTAAAGTACCCAGTAAGCTCATCCCTGCCTAAGACTGTTCCTTTCTAGTGCTGCATACCAAGACAACCAGCACCGTGGAGAGCTGCAGCTGACCACAGAAAATCTGACGATCTGAGAGGTATATCTATATACTGCCCAGGCTCTTAAGCAACCAAAAGAGGGTACCAGGCACCGCTTGAGGTTCGGTGGCCAGCAGAAGGTAACCCGACGGGAGCGAGGAGAGTGAGAGACAGCAGGAGGTCAGATTCGCTGTATGGAATCAGACTTCATACAAATTACTGGGAAGCAGGAAGGAAAAGACGGGAGAGAGAGGCACACACCGAGGGTTCCATCATACCACCTGGGATCCACTTGCAGCCACCCGTTAGCTACTTGTCATTATAACATCTTGCTGAACTGAGAACTGTAACCAATGCTGCTAAAGTTCCAGTAAAGTACCCGGAGTGAAGTGAACTCGACTCTGCTGCATCTTCCTTTGCATGAACGTATTCCTTTCACAGGAGTGCTGTCCGGAGGTCCAGTCCTGCCTGCGGAGGACTACACCTTCTCAGCCGCAATACCACCGACCTCCAGCGAACTGTGGCGGCGCTGGTGCTACTTCACCAGGAACTGCAGGTGGCGTCACGACTAAAAACTGTAAATAATCCCTTGTACATAAACCCCCTTTTCAACAGATACCCCAGGGGGCGTGTCCTGGACATTGATGGTGCCAGACGCATAAGGGAGCTGCTCCGGTGAGAGACCCTGATTAACAGCGCATATCGGCTTCCCCACGGTCACAGAACACCCTGACTGACCTGCCAGCATTCCGTGCATACCAGGGATGCTGAGGGCTACTCCGCGGCAACGGGGAGAGGGGCAGAAGGTAACAGACTTTTTCACTGTAGACAAACAGCAGACTGTTCCCTCCCCCAAGATGGCGCTGGCCTCATACACTACAGCTTCTTCCAACGGCTCCCGCAGCCCCAGGGAGTGGGGGGAGAGCGAGGAGGGAGAAGCTCCTATTAAACACAACTCCCTCAGGGAGATGCTGGGATCCCTGAAAAGATCCATACAGGAGGACACCAGGATCATGTTAGGAGAGTTAAGGGAAGATCTAGCTGCCTTAGGGGAACGCACCAGGCACTTTGAGCACGAATTGGGGGAATATGCTGATGCCCACGCTGGTGACTGATCACAAAGCCCTGGAGAAGGATGTTTTCTCCATTCAAGATCATATGTGTGCTATAGAGGATTGACTCTGCAAAAACAACATAAGAATCAGAGGGATTGCAGAGGAGGTGGAGGAGGGTGAACTCTCATAGTTTCTGCTTTCTTGCTGCACCTCCTACCTCAAACACCCCCTCGGAGCTTATTATTGAGAAACTGTATAGACTTCCCAAACCTGCACGGATAGCAAAAGACCTCCCCAGGGATATCCTTGTTTCCTTTCTGAGACGTTTCACCAGAGACTCAGTGGTGCTCGCAATGAGGAAATCTCCCCCCAAAGACCCCACCTTCAGTGAGCTCAAAATTTTCCCTGACCTTTCACTGGGCACCATGACCAGACGGCGAGAGTTTGCCCCCCTTTGTGCAATCCTTCGAGACAGGGACCTGATGTATAACTGGGGCACCCCGGTCTCGGTGAACTTCCGATATAAAGGCTCGAGGCAAGTCTTCACATCCCCTAAACAACTGAGCCGGGCTCTGAAATCCTGGAACATGTCACCGCCGAATGCCTCCTCCTCGCCTCGCCCTGGCACCTCCCCAAAGACCAAAGCTGGAGAGTCGGAGGGAGCTGTGGATGGCTAGGACCGTGGCTATCTGCTTCTTTGGTCTCTCCTGGTTACTTTCCTGGACTCCTCTTAGTCAGCCGACTGAGGAGTACTTGGGGACCTCTTTTAAGAACTTTCTCTCCTTACCATTCAGTAGCCCAAGAGGGCTGCTCTGAGAGAGGGCAGAGGTCACTGCCCCCATAGCAGACGGGAGTCTGCTTCAAACGTTTTACATATTTGTTGTCTTCGTTTGTACTTTATTGTCCCTTCCCTTACCCACCACCCCCCTCCCTTCTTCTTTCCTCTTCTCTCCCTTCCTCGATTTTCCCCCCTTTTACTGATCCCTTTGGATCCGTATACCACGAATTAGGGCTAGTTACCTACCTTTGGCAATGTCTCTGAAAATTATCTCCCTGAACGTGAAAGGTCTCAACTCTCCGGTGAAGCGTTCCTTCCTGTGGGGAGAGGCCCGCAGGACACGAGCTGACATCCTGTGTCTGCAGGAGACTCATCTTCTAAGTGCAGATAACTTTAGATTGTCTCATAAATCCTATAATACAGCTTTCTTTGCTAACGCCTCTAAGAAAAAGGCAGGGGCATGCATACTAGTCCGTAATTCAGTTCAGTTCTGGTTGGTGGAGGCGCATGAGGACCCAGATGGCAGATTTGTGAATTCAATTTGCACGGTCTCGTGCTGAGCGCTCCAAAACAAAGCTGAGGACTCTGCTGACTGGAAAGTCCTTTTATTGAAAATCCTCCATCCGCCACGACATGTTTCGACGGTGTAGTACCGTCTTTCTCAAGTGGAATCCACTTGAGAAAGACGGTACTACACCGTCGAAACATGTCGTGGCGGATGGAGGATTTTCAATAAAAGGACTTTCCAGTCAGCAGAGTCCTCAGCTTTGTTTTGGAGCGCTCAGCACGAGACCGTGCAAATTGAATTCACAAATCCTATCTTATTGAAGTGCACGGCTGGAGCAGCTTGCAGAGACTTGAGGATCTGCAGACTTAGAACTTGAACCAGGAGAAAGGAGACCCTGACCACTTTCTAAATCTACACCATTGTTGTGCGGGGATTGCACAACAGGAATAGGTTAGTGATTACTTAATTGAATTTTCCCATTTGGTAATAATGGTAATGCACTAGTGCGCCCCCTATATTTCTTTTGTCTTTCACAGATGGCAGATTTGTCATTTTGATCTGCTCCGTGGCGGGGATTATGATGACCATTGCATATGTATACTCTCCTAACGACGCATAAATCCGAAATCTGAGGGTGTTTTTGAGTAAGGTGAGAGAGGTGTCTCGGGGTATGTGTATAATCTGCGGGGATTTTAATGTGGTCCCTAACCGTCGCCTTGATTGTTCCTCTTCTGTAAGTTCTAAAGGCCATGAGCTGGACCCCCTCTGCAGAGAGCTCCGTCTGCATGACGTGTGGAGGTATCACCATGCTTCTGAGAGGGACTACTCTTTTTTGCTCCCACAGGCACAGGTCTTACTCCAGAATAGATTTTTTCCTGGTAGATGATGATACCCTATCGGCCTGTGCCTGTGTGGAGATGGGGGTGATCAAATGGTCGGATCACACCCTGGTCTCACTCGAGGTCTCCTTGGGAGACTGTCCTCCCCCCTCATGTAGATGGCGACTCAATGTGAATTTGCTTTCAGACCAGGGGACATTGGGTGAGTTTGATCGGCACCTCTCTGACTTTTTTCCACAAACGATAACGAGGAAGTGTCGGATGAGGTCTTGTGGGCCTCCCACAAGGCGGTTCTTCGTGGGCTGCTTCTGCAGTGGGCGGCACAACTTAAAAAGTCTGCCATTAAACTGCGGTCTGACCTATTATCTGATCTACGGAAGCTTGAGGAGAGGAATAAGAACTCTTCCTCCCCCTCTCTCTGCTCCTGGATCTTTACACTCCGTAAACAGCTCAGAGCCTCCCTATTAGAGCAACATGAGAAATCCCTCAGACGCTCCAAAACTGCTTTCTATGAGTCGGGTGACAGGGCGGGCGCCTTGTTGGCCAGAAGACTCAGGAAGAGGGAGTCCCACGGTGTGATTGAATGCCTGAGAGGTGGAGACAATTCTGTGATCAGGAACCCACAGGATATAGCGGGCGCCTTTGCTCAATACTATACACAACTCTATTACTTGAGAGACGATCATGACACTCCGCAGCCTACATCTGATCTCATCGCGGGATTCCTGGGCACTTTAGATCTACCATCTCTTTCGGAGGCCCAATTGGACACCTTAAACTCTCCCTTCTCCATTGCGGAGGTGATTAGAGTTATTAAAGCTACTAAATGTTTTTCAGCTCCTGGTCCAAGGCTTGGGAATAGTCACTATAGTGGCCTCCAAAAATTGAGGGGGCATCACTCCCTGTGCCTGCCATTGATTGAACAGTCTAAGCAAATACGGAGCAGGAGCAGTAGAGAAAGACTTATCATAATCAGGTCTTTCTCTACTGCTCTTGCCCCGTACTTGCTTAGACTGTTCAATCAATGGCAGGCACAGGGAGTGATTCCCCCTCAATTTTTAGAGGCCACTATAGTGACTATTCCCAAGCCTGGTAAGCCCCCTGACTCCCGTCCAACTACCGTCCTATTTCGTTACTTAACTGTTTCCTAAAAATTTTTGCACTGGGGACACCTGGAGGCGGTCTTGAGGAAGTTTGGCCTTGCTGGGCCCTTTCTGACAGCGGTCCTGTTGCTCTATTCCAACCCCAATGCTCGGATCCTCTCCTCCGGGTTCCTGTCCCACAGCTTTAACATCACAAATGGCACCCGTCAGGGCTGCCCACTATCCCCAGTGATATTTGCCCTGGCGGTGGAGCCACTGGCGGCTGCGGTCTGGACTGACCCGTTGATCAGGAGCATTTCTGTTGGGTTTAAAGAACATATAATTGGACTCTACGCTGACTACATCATCATCTCATGTACCAATATTATTACCTCCCTCCCGGCTATTATGAGACTCCTGCACACATATGCTGCGGTATCCCTTTATAAACTTAATGCTTCTAAATCGGTAATCCTCCCAATTAATGTCCCCCAACCTGACATCACCCAATGGGAAACATCCTACCCCTTCAAATGGCTTCCACAGGGCATTACATACTTGGGCATCACATTATGCCAATCTGTCCTCTTGACTCTTAAGAGCTATGACCTTTTGAAGACCTCTGTTAGTGGGGCATTGGCTTCCCATCCCTTACAGAGTCTCTCCTGGATTACTAGGGCGCAGGCCTTCAAAATGCTGCTCCTCCCGAAAATATTATGTGTTTTCAGATGTGTACCGCTGCTGTTTCCACGACGTCTCTTGACAGATCTTCAATTCCTGGTCAATAAATATGTGTGGGCTAACAAACGTCCGAGTTTGGCACGTGGGACTATGTACCTGCCCTTCTCCCAGGGTGGGATGGGCGTCCCCAACCTTAGGGAGTATCAGAGGGCATGTATCCTGGAGGAGGCCAAGGCTTGGTGGTGTTCTCCGCTGGAACGGGGATGGATTCAAATTGAGTCACACTTTTCTGGAGGCAAACCACTTGGCCTGGTGCTTGCGGCTGAGTCCATGGGAGCCTCGCCGTGAAGTCCCCATTTGGAGATGATGCAGTCTCTCTAAACCTGCTGGAGGGAGACCCCAGCCGGTTGGACCGAGTTCCCCCTGTCACGGATCCCTCTAAGGGCTCTCCACATGCACATTCCAGACCTGGGGGTGGTGATTTGGGAAGAGGCGGGTCTCCTTACCCTGCGGGATCTGATGCTGAAAGGCACCCTTTGAAGCCCTGGTCTCTCGGCACCCCCGCTTAGGGTAAGTTTTTTACAGTACTTACGACTTCGACACTTCCTCCTCTCGTGCAGAGGGGGCCACTCCCCGGGAGGCCTCCTGGCCCCCTCGCCCCTGAGAAGGTTTTTACTTTCTGACCCTAGGTTGACTAAAGGGCTCTCCCCTATTTACAGGGGACTGGTCACGGCCCCTTTGGCCTCCAAGCTGGACTACATGCTGAGATGGGAGGGAGATCTCGACTTCTCCGCGTCCACAGAGGACTGGGAAAACGCCATTAGCATATCCCGCAGGATGACCAGGTGTATTAACCACCTGGAAAACCTTAAAAAGATCCACTTTAGGTGGTATCTCCCTCCCATCCGGCTGTCCAAGTTCTCAGGTGACGCCTCCCCTCTGTGTTGGCGGCAATG
The DNA here is from genome assembly GCA_033576535.1 of Allobates femoralis. NCBI lineage: Eukaryota > Metazoa > Chordata > Amphibia > Anura > Aromobatidae > Allobates > Allobates femoralis. The sequence goes on along the minus strand of JARQOC010000008.1, from coordinate 58,806,001 downwards.
TGGAATCATAGGCTCGATGGCGCATATGTGGTGGAAGTGCCCAAAGATAACGCCCTTCTTGAGGCTGGTAGAAAGCCTGCTTAGCTCAGTCACTGGAGTGTGGTCTCCGCTGCTTCGAGAATTGGCTATTCTTAACATTGGTCTGTTGGTCTACACTTCCCGATACAGAAAAGTGGTCTCATATATTCTCATCGCGGCCAGACTCTCACTTGTAGCGAACTGGAAGTCTCATGCGCCTCCTACCCTCTCTTGAGTCATAGATCGTACCAATTCTATCTTTCACCATGAGTATGCCCTAGCTCTAGATGCTGATAACAAATGCAAAACTAAGAATTCTTGGTCCATTTGGGCGTCTCACCCGGTGGCGACCCCGATGCTGTCTAGAAGATGATGCTGGTCCACTGAATCTCCTGTCAATGATTACGCCTTTCGTACGTGTTTCATATGGGTGTTGAGGAATGATATGTTGATAGGTTGTGCTAATGCTGGTGGCTCTGTGCATGGGATCTACCCAGTAGCGTAGCTAGCGGGGGGTCTGGGGGGGCGAGCGCCCCGGGCCCCCCCGACATGAGGGGCCCATTGTCCGCCCCCTGGGGGGCCCCGTGCCCCGTGCTGGCAGCCGACCGCCGTGCCGGCGGAGAGGAGGGAGGACGGGACTTCCTGTCTTGCAGCTCTGCCCGCCCCTCCTCCCCTCCTCCTTACAGCAGACGCACACGGCGGCCGCGGTGAGTGTGCAACGGCCCCCCCGGTCCTTCAACAAGAGGTGTGTGAGAGAGGGTGGCAGGCTGTGCACGGGGATGAAGGATACAGGGAGGCTGGAGGATGGAAATTGCAGGGGGACAGAGGATGGAATCTGCAGGAGATAGAGGATGGAAACTGCAGGGGACAGAGGATGGAAACTGCAGGGAATAGAGGATAGAGAGTGCAGGAGGATAGAAGATGGAGAGCGCAGGAGGATGGAGAGTGCAGGAGGATGGAGGATGGAAAGCGCAGGAGGATGGAGAGCGCAGGAGGATGGAGGATAGAGAGCGCAGGAGGATGGAGAGCGCAGGAGGATGGAGGATGGGGAGTGCAGGAGGATGGAGGACAGGGAATGCATGAGGATGGAGGATGGAGAGCGCAGGTGGATGGAGCGTGCAGGAGGATGGAGGGTGCTGGAGGATGGTGGATGGGGAGTGCAGGAGGATGGAGAGTGCAGAAGGATGGAGCGTGCAGGAGGATGGAGGATAGAGAGCGCAGGAGGATGGAGAGCGCAGGAGGATGGAGCACACAGAAGGATGGAGCGCGCAGGTGGATGGGGAGCGCAGGAGGATGGAGAGAGCAGGAGGATGGAGAGAGCAGGAGGATGGAGGGTGCAGGAGGATGGAGGGTGCAGGAGGATGGAGGGTGCAGGAGGATGGAGAGTGCTGAAGGATGGAGGGTGCTGAAGGATGGAGGGTGCTGGAGGATGGAGGGTGCAGGAGGATGGAGAGTGCAGGAGGATGGGAAGTGCAAGGAGGATGGGGAGTGCAGGAGGATGGAGGATGGGGAGTGCAGAAGGATGGAGAGTTAAGAAGGAGAGTGGCCATTTGGCCCAATTCTTAGGGGCGGCAGCTGCGGCAAATTTTTCGACCGCCCCGGGCGCCACAAACAGTTGCTACGCCACTGCCTCAGATGATGGGGTGGCACTAGAATTCTCTGCCAGCACCCCCCCCCCACCCCCCACTCTTCACATGGGGGCCCTGGGTGCAGATCTCGCCCCCGGGCCCAGAGCAGGCTAGCTACGTCACTGGATCTACCTTTTCCCTATACCCCCTACCACCCCCAGCTGGTTTCCCCTTACTTTTATATGATCGTTTTGTATGTAGTTTGGCGCTATGTTGGCGCTGTCGGTATTATTTAAAAATCTTTCAATAAAAACTTATTGTTAAAAAAAAAGATACCCTAGGACATGGAGTCAGGCGCGACCGCCATCCCCCATGACAACCGGAGATTTAACCTTTGCCGCCTGACCCCCGAGTACCCCACAGCCTAGGCGCTACAGTGGAGAGCAATCTGATGTTTCCTTGGATAGCACTCGCTCCTATATTATACAACAGAGCAGTGCCGATCTCATGCTGATTCGACATGAAGAAAAAATTGCTGCATGCTGTCAGAACATCTCATATCACGCGTACCCAAATAAGTCTGTTGGTGCCTGTGAAACATTAGACTGCTCTCTGTTGTAATTTGAATGCAGTTCAATATACAGTACACAGAGATAGGCAATGGAGAAGATGGAGAAATTATGGTCTTCATCTTCTCCACAGCTATGAACCGATTCTTGACTGCTAAAGAATCAGAGAATAGTATAATGACACTCGGTCAGACATACAGTAGAGACGTAGCTGAGGATAATTATCATATCACATCCAATTCTCTCACATCAGATGCCATACGCTTGTCTGACCTCAGCCTAATAGACACACAATAAACAGGTGTAGAGGGAAAAATTGTGCTAAAATTTGCCAATGTCTTTATAGACAGTCCAGAAGAGCATCTACTCAGCAAAGCAGATGAGAAACACTGTGCTTCACGATCCAGGACACCTTCCTATGTCATTCCATTGTTTAGAATAAAATAATCTATAATTTAAAGAGGACCGGTCATCCCCCTGGTGCTATGCTAACTGAATACAGCACTGAATTCAGCATATCTGCGTGTACAGATAACGAGTTTGGAGGGACATAGTAATGAGTTATCGCTGTTGCTTGTGACCTCCCCACCTCCAGCCCTCTCTGTGCTTCCTCCAGCCCTCTCTTGTTCAGCCTCCTGTATGTGTCATCACTGTTGCTGTTGTCCTCCCCACCTCCAGCCCTCAGTGATGACACATGTGGCACCCCTGTGGGGATTGCCATAGGACCCACCGGTGCGAGGAGGGATGTACACCTTGGCACACACAGCACCCAACACTTCCCACCCCAGGCTTGGAGGGGGAGATCTACTGCCCTTAAGCCAGATCCCCTATAAAGATCCAGGTCTGAGGGAGGAGTTAGTTCAGTCAGTTCAGAAGAGTTGTTCAGTTAGGTCAGTCAGTGAGCTAGGACTGAAGAGCCTAGAGGAGCTGGTTGCTGGGATTAGGCCCAGAACTAGAGAGGACCGACCCAGTTTTGCAGTGCCCTAGGAAGAGGGACGGAGGCCAGTGGAAGCACAGGAAGAAGAAGAAGGGAACATAGTAGTCACCCTTGTAGTTCACCCGGATGCCGGAGTCTGTGTCTGCCATTAACCACTTGTGGCAGAGAAACCCTGGAGGAGCCAGGAGGATCTAGTTCCCCCTGAAGTTCAGGATGCATAGTGTCCAAATGCGACCAGCTTAGGACCAGGGACCCCAAGGAGAGAATAGGGATCCCAAGAGCAGGTCCTCACCAGCAGTTGTGGAAGGAGCATCCTGAGGAGAAGAGAGCAGCAGATGTAGATTCAGGCAGATCTACCCAAATCATCGCATAGACAGACAGAGGAGGCCTCACAACTCTCTAAGGTGGACATCCCAAACCGCACAGGCCGCCTGCTTACCCTCTTGAACCTTACCTGCATAGTGACACCAGTAAAAGGTACTGAAACAGAGACTGTTGTGTGTGTTTGTGTGAGCCTGATTCCCTGCCTGCAGCGATTATAGCAGGACCGCAACTATAACTCCCCCATTCCACTACGTTGCCCTGAGGTAAAGCTCCGCATGTGGGGAGCAGTACTACCACTGCTATGTCACAATCACCTCAGTGGCTGGCTGCAGTGCTGGTAACCACATTACCAGGTACCACAGGTGGCATCAAATTTAACTCCTATCCTTATACCCCTTTCTCCGCAATCCCCAGCCATTGAGTGCCCAGGGCACGGACCTGACCAGTCGTGATTCCCTCCTCCGCCAGCAGCCGCCATCCCGTTTCTGAGTAACCCCTTCCCTGCCGGCCAACTCAACACATACAGGAGGTAGCACAGAGAGGGCTGGAGGCGGGGAGGACACCAGCAACAGCGATGACTCATTACTGAGTAAGTCCCTCCGGACTCATTATCTCTACACTTTTATTAAGTCTTTTTAACAGCTTATAAGGGGGCTAGAGACATGGGGTACCCCTTCCCTGACTGCAGCAGACATGCTGCATTCAGTGCTGCTTTCAGTTAGCATAGCACTGCTAAATAAAACTGGAAGGGTTTATATGATTTGCATTTAAAGATTCCTTTTAGATGGTAGATTACCTCTCCAGCAATTGGGGAATTTACCGGGATATAGTATTAGGAGATGCAGATTAGAAATACCAACTAGGCCATAGTGCCGTAGGGTACTCAGAGGTCCTTCTGACATATTAGAACATACAAGTCTTAGGTTGAGTGCCCACTTACCAGATTATTTCTGCACCAAATCTACATCTCCTGGCAGGAAGAATGCTGGAGGGAAAATACTGTTTTTCTAGCATTTTTGGTGCATTTTTCGGTGTGTTTTTCCCATGTGTTCTATCATATAGTCTATGAGAAAACACAGGAAAAATGCAGAAAGAATGGACAAGTTGCTTTTTTTCACCAAAACCAGAAGGTGGGCACAGTACTTCAGAATTCTCATTGACTTTGCTGACATGTGACCCACCCGAGGGCTGTGGGGTACCAGTTTCAGGCGTTGATTTACTTGGGGATGTCACGGGCTGCCTGTGCCCGGACCCGTGGCCCTGGTGGTCGCAAAAAAGCGGTTTAAAAATGAAAAAAATAAAAAGAGTTTGACGCCACCCATGGTATCCGGTAATGATACCAGCGCTGCTGCAGATCTCTGGAGATGATCGTGAGGCAGCTAGTTGGTAACGCTCCCTGTAGGTGGAGCGTGGTCCCCGGTGCAGTAATAGAAGAATGGAGAACTCACATAGGAAAGTAGCTCGTCAGGTGGAGGAGATGCAGGCTGACAGTCTCTGTGAGCAGGAATATGGTTCCTCTGGCGCAGGCTAATGAAACACACCACACAGTCTTAGTCTCTGATCTGGGTTTTACTAGTGACTCAGGCAGCAAACAGTTTTTTACACACAGTCCATGGGTATTGCTGGCTGGGGTAGTCACCAGGAGATCAGGACGTTTCACTGGAGACCCTCTGTGATGTGCCTGTTTTTCCTCTCATCAGTCCTTACTGCGCTCTCCCTCTTTCCTTCCTTGCGCTCCTGTGCACAGAGCCCACCGCCAGTCCCCATGGATCCTTCTGCAGTCTCTCACCCTCTGGGCCTCCTTCTGGAGTCTATCACCCTCTGGGCCTCCTTGACCCTATGCGGGGGGGCCTTAGGGGAATTATGCTGGGGTTGCCATGAGCTCTAAAGAAGTCCGTGCCATCCGGGTCTGCGGCTCGGGGATAAACGCCCACAGCGCCTCGGAGCCGGTCCTCCAGTTTGGACTGGATCCCTCTGTCCGGGACACATACCGACACGAATTTGGGTGCACCTCTACACCCTAGGTTCCCCCTTCTTTCTCTGGGCCACCTGTAGCGAGGTGCCCTCCACTGTGCTTCTCGCAGGGTTCCCCTTTAATGACTTTTCTGACTGACTAACTTTCTCACTCTCCACTATACCATGTAAGCTCTTCCCACCGGGACCGGTTTCCTAGTAACGGATTAACCTATTGGTCCCCAACCTAAGGTGTGCAGATGTGTGTGGTGAGGGTCCCCTATAGACATCCCAGTCCCCTGGTGACAGGGATACTACACACTACACTCTCTGATCTGGGTGCAGTACCCCTCCGTGCATCCCGACCAGTGGGGCGCCACACATGCTTTTCCCTATTGCAGATGTTATCAAATATGCAAGGAAAAACGCATAAGGGTATGGGCACACATCCGAGTTTAAAAATGCTCCGATTCTCGGATCCGAAAGTCGGACAATTGTCATCTGACTTTTGGTCAGTGTGGCTTGCGAGTGCTGTCCGAGTGCACTCAGTTTTTTCCCTCAGCAGCTAGTTACTGTATAATCATTTACAGGAACATTTTGTGCAATTGTCTGAGCTACAGAATGGTAATGTATCAATTAAAACTCGCATCAGACTCGGATGGTGCGAGTATGGTCCGAGTGCAATCCGAGTTTTTTGTCGGACCCATAGACTTGCATTTGCGAGTCTCATCCGTGACTCTCATAGAATCACAACATGTTGCGATTGACTCGCAATCTGAGAATCGGATGCAGGAAAAGCGTATGAGACTCGGAAATGTGCTCTCGGACATTAGTCAACATTGGTCCGAGAGCAATGCGATTTTTCCTCACAGTAAACTTGGACGAGTTTCACTGATGTGTGTCTGAGCCCTAAAAATGCACAAAACACGCTAGGTGTGCACATAGCCTAATACTGGTTGGTCAGGAGCTCTGCTCCATATTGGTATTGGCCCAGGAACAGGATTGCCATGTAGACTTTTACTTTTCCTGGACAGTTTAAAAAAAAAATCACAGACAATATTTTTTAACAATACATTGTAAAACCCTAATAAATCATTATGATAATAATTCATGTATACAGCCTATAGATGTGACATGAGGGCATCAGCTGCATTCACTGTAAACTAAAATGATGATAAATACAGTAAAAATAATCTGTAGAAGTTTCTTCAATGTTAAAAAAATCACAAATGCCTTAAAAAATCTATTTTACGGACAGTGCCAGAATCGCCCGCTGATTGCCATCCTCAGTGTCTGTAAAGTCAATGGATTTTAATGGATCACTCTTATCACATTGTGCATATTGTGTTGGGACTGACAGGTGGGCTTTAAGTGTTACTGATCCTCATTGTTTCTATTACTGACAGGTGTAAATATCCCATAATTTCCTATATTTCATGTGCTTTATTGTCCATAAGAATAAATCAGCTCAGGATGGTTGAGAAATGATAGCTCTGCTCTACAGGCCATGGATTGCATTGATTGACATGATTCCGTATATTGTGATGATGGGGTTAACGGTCAGGTAATAACCTTCTAGAGATATAGCTATGAATCTCCTGTCTGCCTATTTTCATGTGAATAGTTGTTATAATCTGTGCAGGAAATGAGAACAAATCTGTCCAGATGTGGCCTGGTAATCTGTATCCCTGCAGTCATGGCAGCATTGCTGATAGCCGGGCTGATAGTCAGGAAATCACTTTATCTCTCTCTGCCTTTCTCTGTGTCTTTTTAATGGATAATGAGATTAGTGGCCCTTTCTGCAGTTAGAAGGCTGTCACAGATACAGCCACTACCATTAGACACATACACTGATGCTGACAGCAGATAATATTCCACCGATGCGCGCTATACACAGTGAGGGCACAGTATACAGAGGCCTTGCCAGATAAAATATGGATAGAGTTCTATATTTCAGTGATATTGGACACAGTCAACAATGTGATCACATTCATCCTACAAAACTTCCTCTAGTAAAAGGCTAATTTTGTCATATATCTGAAAGTTAATTCTACTTTTAATGTAAAAAAAAAAAGTCCAAATATACAGTGTGTGGCTAAATCACACAATTTATACTGTTTGTTCAGAATAAACCTATGTCTGTGTTCATATCAGTAAAGGCCCAGTTACACACACAGATAATTGTGCAGAGATTGTGTTGAGCCCAGGTTTTGGGGTACTCAGGTATCAGGCTCCACGGATAGCGTCTGCTGTGTCACAGGGAGTGGTGGCCGCTAGGGATGAGCGAGCACTAAAATACTCGGACTCTCTAGACTCGTAACAAGTAGATCCCGATACTCGGTACTCGTTGCGAGTCTAGCAAGTCCAATGTAAGTCAAAGGGGAAGTGAGTATTGCGAGTAATTCCTCTGCTGCTGGACCCTATAAAGAGGTCTTACAGCAGAGGAAAAACCTGCAATTCCCCATTTCATTGTTTAAAAGCCAGCGGAAAAAAAGCCGCCGACTTTTAAACAATGCATACAGCCACTGACAGCTTCCCTGCCACCTGACAGCGGGATCCTCCGCTCACCCCACCGCCGACCCACCCTATCCTAACTTAGGATTGGGTGGGGAGGCTGCGGGGGGAGCGGAGGATCCTGCTGTCAGCAGGGGGGATCTGCTTCACTCACCGTCCTTCGCGGCCGCTATCACTGCTGTAGGCGGGGAGCGCAGAACTGACTGCGGCCTGAGTCAGCTGTTCATTTGAAAATCCAGATGGGAAGGTCAAAAATAGAAAACCAGATTGAAAACCGGATTGTCCCGGTCCGAAGCAATCCGGGACCATGGAGCCCCATGTTATGGGGCGCCGGATTGCATCGGGAGGGTACAATCTGGGAGAATCCGGTTTTCAACGGGCTGCCAACAACCCCCAGCTGACTATTTGGACCGCCTTGTCACAGAAATATTGGGAAGCCCTTATTTTTATTATTTCATGAATTTCATGAAATAATAAATAAAAAAATGCGTGGGGCTCCGCGCGATTTCTATGTCCAGCCAGGTCCAGCAAGGCAGCTGGGGGCTGGAATCCGCAGCGCAGGGAGGCCTAAGCCTTCTGGGCACCCTCCGCTGCAAATGGCAGCCCGCAGCCGCCCCAGAAAATGGCACGTTCATTGAAGCGCCATGTTCTGGCGCTGAACCCAACTCTTCCAGGGCCCTGGTACGGTGGCTCACTGGGTAATAAAGGGGTTAGGGCCAGCTTTTTGTTATCAGCTGGCCCTAAGCCCGAAATTCATGTGGTCACGCCAATATTAAACATGACCGCCATGAATTTCTAGTAAATTGTTTAAATAAAAACACCACACCAAGAAAAAATATTTTTATTTGAAAAAAAAACAAAAACACGCTTAGGGACTCCATCTTTATTTAAAAAAAAAATCCTCTTCCGTCCGACGTAGTCCAATCCTGGGTTCTTCTTTAGCTCTGCTACATCTCTAATAGAGAACCTCCACCAGAGATGTAGCAGAGCTGTGCACCCTGGCATGAGAATGTTCATGTGAGTTCATGCAGGGAAGCATGAACTCACATGAACCTCATATCTCTGCTACTTCAAATGAACAGCTGACCTGAGTCAGCTGTTCGTTTGAAAATGCAGGCAGGAAGGTCAAAAATAGAAAACCGGTTTGAAAACCGGATTGCCCCGGTCCGCAGCAATCCGGGACCATAGAGCCCCATGATATGGGGCACCGGATTGCTCCGGAACAGGGCAATCCGGTTTTCAAACCAGATTCTCCCGGATTGTACACGTCCTGTGCAATCTGGGGCCCCATAACATGGGGCTCTATAGTCCCGGATTGCTTCGGAACGGGGCAATCCAGGAGAATCCGGTTTTCATCTAATGCACGACCGCAGCCAGCTCCCTGCTGGCTGCAGTCGGTTCTGCGCTCCCCGACTGCCTGACAGCAGCATCCTCCACTCCCCCCGCAGCCTCCCCACCCTATCCTAAGTTAGGATAGGGTGGGGAGGCGCTGGGGGGAGCGGAGGATCCCACTGTCAGGCAGCGGGGAAGCTGTCAGCAGCTGTATGCATTGTTTAAAAGCCGGCGGCTTTTTACCGCTGGCTTTTAAACAATGAAATGGGGAATTGCAACCTTTTCCTCTGCAGCCAGATCTCTTTATAGGGTCCAGCAGCAGAGGAATTGCATTTCCCTTAATTTACATTGAACTCGTTACTGTGCGAGATACTACTCTCCGAGTAACGAGTCATAACGAGTAGACTCGCTCATCCCTAGTGGCCGCGCCTGATCCCGTGTCCTGGGTATATCTTAAAAAAGGGGGTATATTTACAGGGAATGATATATACAAGTTGTCGTGACGCCACCTGTAGTTTCTGGTGAGGTGTCAACAGCACCGCCACAGTCCGACGGAGGTAGATGGTATCGCGGCTAGTTGGCAAAGTCCTCTACAGGTAGGGCTGGACCTCCGGGGCAGCGTTCCTGTATGGGGGACAATTTCATGAAAGGAAATACAGGCAGAGGCAAAGTCACTTTTCCTCCGGGTACTTTACTGTTAACTTGCATCGGCATCATACAAAGTTCACAGTTCAGCACTTTAGATGTTACAAGAACAGGTAGCTTAATGGGTGGCTGCAAGTGAATCCCAGGTGGTATGGTGGAACCCTTGGTGTGCCTTCTTTAACTAACCCGTGTCTGTTCTTCCCTGCTTTCCAGTTTGGTGTGAAGCCTGGTGACTTAGAATCCAGCATGGCCTTCTGTCCTCTCTCACCTTCGCTGCCGTCGGATAACCCGACTGGCTGTGCCTGGTACCCTTCTTGTGGACTGCTCTGGTGCCCGGGAGATTTGAAGACTCCACAGGAAACCAGATTCTCTGCCATGCATATAGCTCCAGCAGTCTGTGGGCTCCGGTGTCCGGTAAGCTGTCTGGGAGAACCTATCAACGGCCCCTCTTTCCCAGACCGGCTGCTCTCCTGGAAAGCTCCTTTCTCGTTCTCGTTAAACCCTCTCTTCTTCTTCCATCTCTCCTCCTGATCCCTCAGCCAAGTGACCTAGCAGCAAAGCCTTAGAGGCAAAAACGTAGGAGCAAAGACCTCCCTGTTCCCCCTAGAGGTGATTTTATTCCCCCCCGGGTAACCTCTCACCGTGTAAACTAATGTGAGAGTACTGGGAATGGGTCCCATCCACCATCCTAGGGTCCACCTGCAGCTGGAGCATCTACACCTCTTTTACGGGTGCAGTACCCCTCTGTGACGCCTGCTTGGCGGGGCGCCACAATTGTTTGCAGATCTCTGGTTGCAGTGAAATCATGGACACATTGTTTTATTTTGTGGCCATGTACAAATAGAATAATGTGTCCATGATTTCACTTCAACCAGAGATCTGCGAACAATCTCTGCACAATTATCTGTGTGTGTAACTGGGCCTTGAGGCTCCTTTCACATAAGCGATTTTGGCTATTTGGGGTAGATCCAGCAGTTTTGCCGCATCTGCCGTATAATGGCCCACTTGCGGTAAACCCAATTGATTCCTTTGGGATTTGTGGTCATGTGCATCTCCTTTTCTTTTCTTTGCCGCAAGTGCCGGAATTGCAGCATCTGGTAAAACCGTAAGTGGCGCACATGACTGCAAGTCTCATAGGAAATGCATTGGGCTTCCCGCAAGTGAGCCGTTACACAGCAGATGCGGCAAAACTGCCAGATCTGCCACAATTGAAAAAAATTGCTGATGTTAAACCAGCCTAATTATGCAATTTCTCTAGCAATGAACATGAGTTAAGGTACGATCACACGTAGCAATATCGCTGCCATATGGCTGGCAATTTTGCGTGAGCGCGCACATTACGGGCACTTTTTTGCACATCGCCATCGCCCTGCCACACATAGACATCTCATGCGCGATGTTCGGCGATCCTGCGTTCCGGAATTCGCCTGGCGCAGACCGGAAGCAATTTCACATCCCCACCTCGCCGCCAAATTGCTACGTTACACGCCACACTGCATCAGCGATGTGGGCACACAGAGTGAACGTGGTGAGGAAACAGCCATGCCAGAGTGTCGTACACTGCGCCCCTACCACTCCGATTGGCCAACACAACTGCGTCGCCATTGGTAAGCCTTGGGAGGAAGTCTGCCCACTACATGACTCAAGTGCCCTTTCTAGTAGCTCGCACACTCGTGACATGTGTTCTGGCTCCCAAAAGACACTTTGACTTGCAAAAAAGCCATACAGGACGGTTCGTCTGTTGCACTGTGGAGTACACTGTGAATGGCTATGTGTGCGTCTATGGCCATGTTCACACACATGCATTTTTTTGACCATCTCTGCGTTTTTGGGCTGTTAAAAAAAACGCAGGTGCGTTAACGCAGGGTACATTTGAGTGTAGCTGCGTTTTTCAGCTCCATTTGCGTTTTTTACCCCTAGTCCAAAAAACGCTGCATGCAGCGTTTTTGGGTGCTGTAAAAAAACGCATGTGCGTTTTTCCAAAAACGCATGCGTTTTTTTAACATGGGGCTCTATGGGAAACGCATGCAAAAACGCATGGTACATTAGTACCTTTTAGTGCCATTCAAAAACGCATGCATTTCCCATAGGGGCCCATGTTAAAAAAAACGCATGCGTTTTTGAAAAAACGCACATGCGTTTTTTTTTAACATGGGGGCCCTATGGGAAACGCATGCGTTTTTAAAAGGCACATTTATGCACCCTGCGTTAACGCTTGCGTTTTTGCCTGCGTTTTTGGTGAAAAAAAGTCCAAAAACGTGGCAAATCCTTTCAGACACACAAGGGACATTTTTTAGCACTCTTAAAAAAACGCAAGTGGTTTTAAGAGTGCTAAAAAAAACGCAAATTGTGTGTGAACATAGCCTATGTAGGTAAGCTCAAAACAGCACTCAGGACGTATGTGCATGGATTGTGTGTGGTCCTGGCTGAACTATGTGTGTGCAGACATGTGTGTGTGTGTTATACTGATGACTACCTCCATCCTCAACAAACACAATTAAAATGTGCATATGTGTTGAGACATAACCATGTGTAAATCCATATAATATGGTGAATGAGACACAGTGTGAGCATACAGTGGTGGCTAATGGACCTGTGTACTGGACATTAGCAGACAATGCTGCTGGGACCCATAACCACCATTGTGGTCTCACATACCTCTCTGCACAGCTTAATGCCATGTGCAACTGCCCTGAAGTGAAAATTCAAGACAGACATAGGTAGTTTTTTTTTTTTTGCCTTTTGTGCACATCAACATATAATAGAAGAACACAGGCATCAAAACACAGCCGTGTTAACATCACACACATACTACAAAGGTCAGCTTAAACAATGGCAATACAGTAAACAGAAAATTTTTGGTTTGTTACCCAAAGAAAAAAATTAACACATAGGAACAAATAATGTTATGGTGCAGCCACACTGCTCACTACACCCTCCTCCTGGTGGTGGTGCCTGACAACCCCAGGCACACTACACATGTGTTTGCTGCCAGGCCACTGCCCAGGGCCATTGAAGTAGGAGCAGTAGCCAGGGCCGGCTTCAGGTTTTTGTGGGCCCGGTCGAAACAGTCTCAGTGGGCCCCTTTAACACATACTATGATTCATGAATATAATATAGAAGCTGCAGGCTGTGTATATGTAATATAGAGGCTCCTGAGTGGGCTGTATATATAATATGAGGCTGTTCATGGTTGCATATATAATATGGAGACTGTCGGGCTGTATATATAACATAGAGGCTGCAGGCTGTATATATTATTTGGAGGCTGTGCTGGGCTGTATAAATAATATGGAAGCTGTGCTGGACTATATATATTATTTGGAGGCTGTGTTGGGCTGTATATATTATTTGGAAGCTGTGGCAGCCCAGCAGCAGCCTCCAAATAATATATCCAGCTCAGCACAACCTCCAAATGATATATATAGTATAGCACAGCTTCCATATTATATATACAGCCCAGCACAGCCTCCAAATAGTATATATAGCCCAGCACAGCTTCAATATTATATATACAGCACAACAGCAGTCTCCATATACCTCAGCAGCAGCCTCGTATACCAGCACAGCCTCCGTATGCAGCCATCACAGCCTCCGTATACGCCAGCACAGCCTTTGTATACCCCAGCACAGCCTCTATATACCCCAGCACAGCCTCTATATACAGTCAGCACAGCCTCTATATACAGTCAGCACAGCCTCTATATACAGTCAGCACAGCCTCTATATACAGTCAGCACAGCCTCTATATAGTCAGCACAGCCTCTATATACAGTCAGCACAGCCTCTATATACAGTCAGCAGAACCTCTATATCCAGTCAGCACAGACACTATATACAGTCAGCACAGCCTCTATATACCCAGCACAGCTCTATATACAGTCAGCACAACCTCTATATACAGTCAGCACAGGCAGCTCTATATACAGTCAGCACAGCCTCTATAGAGTCAGCAGAGCCTCTATATACAGTAAGCACAGCCTCTATATACAGTCAGCACAGGCAGCTCTATATACAGTCAGCACAGCCTCTATGTACTGTCAGCACAGCCTCTATATACAGTCAGCACAGTCTCTATATACAGTCAGCACAGACTCTATAACAGTCAGCACAGGCAGCCTTATATACAGTCAGACAGCCTCTATATACAGTCAGCACAGCCTCTATATACCCCAGTACAGCCTCTATATACAGTCTGCATAGCCTCTATATACAGTCTGCCAGCCTCTATATACAGTCTGCATAGCCTCTATATACAGTCTGCATAGCCTCTATATACAGTCTGCATAGCCTCTATATACAGTCTGCATAGCCTCTATATACAGTCTGCATAGCCTCTATATACCCCAGCACAGCCTCTATATACAGTCAGCACAGCCTCTATATACAGTCAGCCAGCCTCTATATACAGTCTGCATAGCCTCTATATACAGTCAGCATAGCCTCTATATACAGTCTGCATAGCCTCTATATACAGTCTGCATAGCCTCTATATACAGTCTGCATAGCCTCTATATACAGTCTGCATAGACTCTATATACAGTCTGCATAGCCTCTATCTACAGTCTGCATAGCCTCTATATACAGTCAGCCAGCCTCTATATACAGTCTGCATAGCCTCTATATACAGTCTGCATAGCCTCTATCTACAGTCTGCATAGCCTCTATATACAGTCAGCCAGCCTCTATATACAGTCTGCATAGCCTCTATATACAGTCTGCATGGACTTTATATACAGTCTGCATAGACTCTATATACAGTCTGCATAGCCTCTATATACAGTCTGCATAGCCTCTATATACAGTCAGCCAGCCTCTATATACAGTCTGCATAGCCTCCTGGTACATATAATCCCCATTCTGCTGCTGCTCTCAGTTAAAAAAACAAAAAAAACTGATCATACTACACCTTCCCTCCGCTCCCCCGGGGCTGTGTCCTCCTCAGATTCTTCCCCACCACATCCTTATAGCAACAACTCCCGGGACTGTGGAGCTTCCTTCTTCCTGCACCATGTGATGAGGTGCAGGGTGATGACTCATCACTCTGCTACAGTAGGCAAAGGAGGAAGCTCCACTGCTCTCTGGAGCCAGCACATGGCTAATCTGCATCGCATGCAAATTAGCCGTGTGCACTGGGAGCTCAGCACTCAGCACTCAGCTCATTGCTGCATCTGCCTGATGTGCCCCTTGTTTACAGGGCTGTCTGTCCCTAATGGGCCCCTGGCTGTTGGGGCTGCATGTCAGTGGGCCCCCCCAGCTGTTCAAGGCCCGGCACTTGCCCGGGTATGCTGGGTGCTGACGCTGGCCCTGGCAGTAGCTGTCTCTGCTGCTCCTGCATCCTGCAGACTTCGACCCTGGCTCAGCGGCTGAAGTGGCACCAGACCAGGGTCGGTTGCACGCCATGCCCTCAGACGGAGTTCCCCTGTTGTGGAGTCCACTGAATCCACAAAACTTGCTAGCGTGTATGATGCAGTATCCCTACGATGCAGTAAGTTATGTAGCACACAGCTTGCTACCACTACTATATCTATAGATTCCAGTTTCATATTCAAAGGCATATGAAAGATGCGGAATCTATTGGCCATGATCCCGAACAAATTTTCAACCACACGGCGTTCCCGGGATAGCCGGTAATTGAAAATGCACTGCTCAGAAGTAACAGTCCTCTGGGGAAATGGCCGAAGTAGGTGAGCTTGAAGTGGAAAGGCTTCATCTAGTGATGGGCGAATCCTAAATTACTCGGAATCGCTTGACTCTAGCGAGTCCGAGCCCGGGACTCGCTACTCGTTGCGAGTCTAGCGAGTCCAATGTTAATGAATGGGGAAGCGAGTAATAGCGAGTAGTGTGCGATTTACAAATCACAGATGTGTCTCGGAAGCTTCATCCTGAAGCAATCCTAGTTTTGCCATTGATTTGCATTGGACTCGTTTACTGTGCAAGTAATCGATGGCAAACTCGCACAGATAAGAGTCCTGTCTGCTCTGTGTGCTAGCTGCCGCAGCTCCAGGGTCCTAGAGCCCGCTTGCTGCCTGATGTAGCAGTGCTGAGATTGTTCTCAGTCTGCTCATTCCCTGTGCATAGACATCTATATCTATGCACAGGGATGAGCAGAGAGGACATCGCGTTTTGGACTACGTCGGACGGAAGAGGATTATTTTAATTAAAGATGGAGTCCCTAATGGCTTTTTTTTTTATTTCTAATAAAAAATGTTCTCTGTGTTGTGTTTTTTTTAAAACAATTTAATAGAAATTCATGGCGGTCATGTCTAATATTGGTGTGACCGCCATAAATTTCGGGCTTAGGGCCAGCTGATAATACAAAGCTGGCCCTAACCTCTTTATTACCCAGCGTGCCACCGCCACCAGGGCCGCTGGAAGAGCAGGGTTCAGCGCCAGAGGATGGCGCTTCAATGAATGCGCCATCTTCTGGGGCGGCTGCGGGCTGCAATTTGCAGCGGGGGGTGCCCAGAAAACTTGGGCATCCCTGCGCTGCGGATTCCAGCCCCAGCTGCTTAGCTGTACCTGGCTAGACATAGAAATTTCGCGAAGCCCCATGCATTTTTTTTTTATTATTTCATGAAATTCATGAAATAATTAAAAAAAAGGGCTCCCCTATATTCTTCTGTCTGGCCAGGTACAAATAGGCACCTGGGGGTTGGGGTAGCCCGTCGCTGCCTGCTGGATCCGGCTGGTTCCAGAAATACGGCGAAGCCCATGTAATTTTTTTTCTGAAAAATCAATAAAACAATCCTAAAAAAGGGACTGCATCTTTATTAACCCCTCGCCCATGGTCCAGGGGTTAATAGAGATGCAATCCCTTTTATTTACATTGTTTTATGGATTTGTCAGAAAAAAATTTCACGTGGGCTTCGCCGTATTTCTGGAACCAGCCGGATCCAGCAGGCAGCGACGGGCTGTCCCCAACCCCCAGGTGCCTATTTGTACCTGGCCGGACACAAGAATATAGGGGAGCCCTTTTTTTTAATTATTTCATGAATTTCATGAAATAGTAAAAAAAAAATGCGTGGGGCTTCACGCAATTTCTATGTCTAGCCAGGTACAGCTAAGCAGCTGGGGTCTGGAATCCGCAGCGCAGGGATGCCCAAGCTTTCTGGGCACCCCCCGCTGCAAATTGCAGCCCGCAGCCGCCCCAGAAGATGGCGCGTTCATTGAAGCGCCATCCTCTGGTGCTGAACCCCGCTCTTCCAGCGGCCCTGGTGGCGGTGGCACGCTGGGTAATAAAGGGGTTAATACCAGCTTTGTTATACAAGCTGGTATTAAGCCCGAGATTCTTAATGTCAGGCAACGTTTGACCCAGCCACTAAGAATCTCCAATAAAGGGTTAAAAAAACACAACACAGAGAAAAAATTTTATTTGAAATTTAAAAAAAAGCCATTAGGGACTCCATCTTTAATTAAAAAAATCCTCTTCTGTCCAACGCAGTCCAAAACACGATGTCCTCTCTGCTACATCCCCTGTGCATAGATATAGATGTCTATGCACAGGGATGAGAAGACTGAGAACAATCTCAGCACTGCTACATCATCTCTGTGAGCAGGCGGGCTCTAGGACCCTGGAGCTGCGGCAGCCAGCACACAGAGAAGACAGCTGGACTCGGCTCGCAAAGTAACAGCAGTTATTTGCGAGTTTCCCTGCTATCACTGGCACAGTAGCCGAGTCTAATGCAAGACAATGGCAATCCTAGTTTTGTCAGCGTTTGCCATTAATTTGCATTGGACTCGTGCGAGTAAACGCTGGGAAACTCGCAGAGTACCGAGTCCTGCGAGTCCCTTACTACTCGCCGAGTAACGAGTCCTAGCGAGTAGATTCGCCCATCCCTAGCTTCATCCCCCACAAAAGCAAAGTTGAGATGACCGGTTGTCTCAATCAAAGTGAAAGTCTGGTTACCATGCAGCAGGTGCCTGGGGAAAAAAATATATCTAAAGCTATCAGAGAGCCCCGGCATTCAATAATGAAAAGGAGATTATATGCTGCAAAGAGGTGATACCTATTAGGGCTACGTCACACTAGGTGACGTCGCCGGAGATGTCAGCGGCGACTGGCGGGAGCGCGCACGTTTTTGGCGCCCTGTCGAAATCGCCGCTGCATGTTTACATGCGACGACACCTCCAGCGACGCACCGGCGATCTGACAGGCGGCATCGCCGCTGGTGTGTCTCAAAACCCCAGCGGCGATGCAGTACAATGGGAGCCTAGGGCTCCCATCGCCTGTCACATCGCCGTCGGCCGTTTACATGGGGCGATGTGTGCACATCGCCCAAGAGTGGCCGCCTGGTTTCACAGCAATGCTGTGAAACCAGGCGACCACTCAAATGCATCGCCCTCGCCTATTTACATTGGGCGACGCAATGACAACGTCGGCCACACCCCAGCGTCACCTAAAAATTCGCCGCCGATGTCGCCAGGTGTGACGTGGCCCTTAAGGATAACAATTTAAAGACACAGTCCTTGATTTAATTCCCCTATTCCCTTATTAAGGTAAAATTATTCCCTTATTGTGGATAGATTAACCCTACTATGTATCCTGTAATTATGACATGTGACTGTCAGGTCTTTTCCTTTTTCCCTTGCTCCCAAGATGGATACGTCACCAAAATCCACCAGAATCTACAGGGTTTTTAACCCTTATTAACCAGACTTATATTTAAAGTACCAAGAGGTATTGGTAAGAATTCCTCTGTACCCTCTCTTTTTTTCTTTCCCCTTTCTTTTCTTCTTTCGCCCTTACCCTCCTCTCTTCTCGTATTCCTTATTTAGGATCCCCCTTTTTTTCCCCCTTTCGTTCCCTTTTCACCACTAATTCCAAAGTACATTTGCACATACCGCCTGGGGTATAAGTCGGGATGTTTTATGTTATTCATATAGGTCACATCCGTTGAAACACGATTTGCACCGTAACTCACCTGCACATATGACCTTAGTACTCTGTTAGGTATGGGTATTGACAATTCTCTATTATTTTCTAGATGGACTTATGCCATTCTCTGATTGTACCATGTATTGAATGTTATACGTCTGTTTATTTGTTTCGGCTATGTCAAGTTTGACACTGTTATGTTGCCTTTTACTGATTTGTTTTCATTTGTTAAATGTAGATAAATACATTGTTGAGGAAGGCATTTTCTGCCGAAATGTCCGTTGTATTTTCTAACTACATACTTCATAAAAAATTTTCTGCTGAACAAATAAACTGATACGGATTCAAACAAAATCACCTTTTCATTATTGAGTGTCGGGGCTCTCTGATAGCGTCTCTTCATTTGAAGGCAAGTTGAGAGCACCTCTCCTCAGCTCTTGGCCAATGGAGCGGTGCCCAAACACACCCCCATCTGAGACACGCCTGTTCATGCCAACATCTACGTAGAGGAACTCATAGTGAGCATCCACAATGGCCATGAGGATCACACTAAAATAGCCTTTGTAGTTAAAAAAAAAGACCTGCTGTTGGGGGGTTGAGTGATCCTCACGTGCTTACTATCCAACGCCCCACCGCAGTTTGGAAATTGCCAGCAATCAGCAAAACCACTGGCAACATCCATCCATTCGGTGGGGGTGGTTGGTAAATGCAAAAAGGATGGCACCAGGCACCTCAGGATGGCCTCACATGTCGTGGGTAAGAGACGGCTCAGCAGTGGTCGCGACACAGCTGCAAAGTATTGCAGGTCCGTCATCGATCAACCTGATGCCAGGAACCTCAAAGTCACAGCCAAACGCTCTTCAGGTGGCACAGCTCTACGCATCACAGTATCCTCACGGGTTATCCATGGCCGAATGCCGTCCAATAGGAACTTGAATGAGTCCTCGGACATACAGAGATAGTTCCTGAAGTCATGCGGACTCCTGTCCTCCAGCTGACGGAGCAGCCGCATGTGGCTCAGGTTGTCTCTTTGCAAAAGCCACTTACGAGACTATACACGGCGTGGTCTAAGACCCCCCGGAGTCTCTTAGCTCTCTCCTCCAGCCACAAGTCCTCATCCACCAAGGCCAAAGCCACGAGAAGCTTCCGTTCAGTATCCATGATGAGCAGATGAACCAACTCCTGGGGAACAGTTGAAAAAAGAAAGTCCTAACTTACATGCCACAACTCACCAAAACCATATAATATTGACCTGCCTACATACAGGCTACACATACAAGGATCACATACAAGGTTCCAAAGTAGTGGGCAGCCACCTCTGAAATACCCAACAGTCACGCCACATACAATAGCATTGTTAGGCCAACAAAACCACACACAAGCAATATGGTCAAAAACAATACAATCCACATTAACTACCTGACCATAACAAATCTACATTGTCTATAACACAACAAATTGTACACCATCATGTGTGGAAAGGACATTACCACATTCATCATACTACACATTTGGCCACATACATCTACATTTGTAGGACACCAGAATGAAATCCCTAATGCCACCACAGTCAACATGCATGGTGTATGAACACAGACATGTCAAGGCAACATTACACACTGCATTAGGCACCATAACCAAACGACATCCCTGTTCATTGTGATACACTGGTTATTGCCCCGCACACATGCACAATAATGCAAACACAGTCAAGGTGGCCCATCAACACTACACATCATTTAGTGTAGCAAAGTCCAGATACATTAAGCATGACAGAAAATCTTGGCCACACAACATTATTGACCCTACTTGCATGCACATTACACTATATAAAGAACAATATGTAAGCCCAATGAGTATGGCACATGCACCATTTTGTAAACATGCATACACTAGTTTGGATAAATTAACACAAGGTTCCACATCTGGATTCTGGGCTGCACACACCTGGAGGTGTATTGCTGCTTGTCCAGACAGTATACATGTATGTGCAATGAGAAACCTCACAACAAAACACACTCAAGCATCGTACATGGGACGTCTGAACGGCGCTACTTACCCAATGACTCTGGCGAGCTGGCTTCAGCACGCACTTGCGCGGTGTATTTTTATATGCGACGCAGCCAATCACAGCGCACTGGCGTCATCCAATACACGCACCCACCTCGGCGTAGCCACACCCCGAAGCATATGATTTTCTTACTCAGGTGTGTTTGGATTGGTTGGTGGGCTATTTAAAAAGGGCAGTGTTGAAAGCACTTGTGTGTTGCAGAGCCATATGCAACATCTTGGTAGCGTCGCTTCAAGCACACTCTGCTGGTCAGACGGTAGGTATAGTGCTCTCCATGCCTTCAGCAACTCCTCATGCCTGTGTCTTTGGCTCCTACCACCACCTACTGGCCCATATAAAATGTTCTATAGAATAATGTTGGCAATGTAGCGGGACATGGCTGTTGTAGTTCAGGTTGATGTAGCCATGTTGTGGACTTCAAGTTCATTTGTGACACATCATGTGGGTCGACACATTTGAACACACTCATCTACTGTGGTGCGCTTTGGATACATTATGCAGCAAAGAACGGTTAAACTTGTAGTGTTGTCATACAGCAAACCAGAGTGCCATATAACTGGAGTGCTGTGGAGACATTGTGCCTTTGCTAATACATGTATGCGTACCCAGCCATATGTAGAAAAGTGGTTGTTGGAGACATTCATTAAACTACATGGGCTAGTTTATTTGGGCTGGGTTATGCTAGGTATTGACATTTACCAATGTCAGGCTGCAGGCCATTGTTTGGCCCAAATTATGTCATATTACTGACCGGTTGTGCTCATGTGTCCATTAATCTGGGTACATTATGTGACTATAGATACATGTATGTGTGGTTTTTGATGTGCTTTGTGCTTATGTTGCAGATGGCGGACAATCAGGATTTTATCTGGGCATTACTGACCATTTACCAGGTGCATGAATGCCTGTGGCGGCTGCGAGCACCTGGTTACAAGAACAATCAGGTGAAGGATGTGGCCTATGGCCGCCTTGTCTCCCTCACCCAGGAGCACAACCCTGGTGAGAGGTGGGACAAGGCGATGGTCAAGAATAAAATCAAGCACCTGCGCACCGTATTCTGAAAAGGAACACAAGCGGGTCCAGAGTTCCCACCATTCTGGGATGGGAAGTGAGGAGGTACATGTGCCACAACTGTGGTACTATGACCTTCTCACTTTCACTCTGGACCAGGAGGTTCTTTGAGGTTTACGGTGCGCCAGGGAGTTTGCTGACACCAGGGCCACATCCCAAGCCACCGCTCCATCACAGGAGGTAGGTTATGTAACTTTTGTAGTGTGTCTGCATCCCTTGGTGGTAGTTACATGGTGTGTTGTGAATTTCCCTCTGCCACTATCCTGGGGGTGTTTCAACAATACTCTGGTTGCCTTGGTGATGGGTCACACACTTGGCTCCTCTGTTGTCAGGTTGGTTGGTTGGTTGTAACACACATCACTTGACCTGTTGTCCCCTCAGGTAAGTAGGGTGGACATTTTGGCCTGTGTAATTTCTTAGCTGCTAGCTTGGAAATGTTTGTGTGCATTGAATGAAACGTATTGGAACTCGTGCTGTTGCAGTACATCTGTGCTGGCAAATAGACTCTTGCTGGAACATGTCCATTGTTTTTTTTAATTTTTTTACCCTTTGTTACAGGATCCGTAGGAACAGGAGCCAATGCTGGAGGGGTCACACACTCAGGATCCTTCTCCAACAACATCTGCGGGGGAGGCTGTGCCTGGTCCCAGTTTGCCACACCCAGGTCCCAGCTCAGGGGTCAGTAGATGACGAGCCCTGACCCTGCCTAATACTGAGCTGGGAGCGTGGGCTAAGCGGGTGCTGGTCAACACCAAAGACCAGCCAAATACTGGGATTGGGCACCTAGTGAATGAGCGGGTGGTCCAGATGACACCACAGCAGCAGCAGATTTGTGAGCAGATCATCATTGGTGCCCTGGAGGTGGCCATGGAAGAGGCCCTGACACCACTGGCCTATATTGCCATCCCCAATGGCCAGGAGTCAGGGTCACAGGGTCCTCGTCCTTCATTGCATGGTCCCGGACAAACTCCTGATTTGTTCAGGGGCCCCAGACACCCCCAACCCCAAAGTTGGCCCACTGGGAGGGAATATGGGGACTTGGAGCCTCCAACCACGTCTGAACCAGTAGATGATTACACCTATGTGGCGAGACGCTACTAATGTTTATGTATAGTTTTTTGTTTTGTTTTGTGTATTCTAAATAAATTTGTGTTTTGGCCACATTATCATGTTTGATTTTTATGTCTCATGTATGTGTACACATGTATAATGATGTAGTTGTGAGAGTGCAAGCCTGTGTGTCACCTCTTTAGACCACATAACCAAGCAAACATTTTATGCGACATATTTACACATTCATTGCTCCGATAGTTGTCTCAATTTTTTTTGGAGTCTTGATATGATACCGACATGGGTGTATAATTGTGTAGGCGTCAACCACCGAATGTTTGTGTTCATTGCCATAGACTGTAAATGAGTAGTGTGTCACCCATTGTTTGGTTTGGCGGTTGGTATACATTGGGTCAGTAATGTAGTGTAATGCTGCGAACATTGAATGTGTGCATTAATGCACCAAATACGTATGTTGTCATTAATATTGGCAACTTAAATGTAAATGTGACCCTCAAACAGTTATCACGGACATAACGATGTTGTGTTCGGAAAGAGGTGTAAACTACATACTCCAGGACCATTAACCAAAGGGATACAACAAAAACACAAAGCCATTTGGGAAGACAAGCAAATTTGATATGGTGAACACGTACCATTAGGGCCACCTCCACCAGGTTCACATTCGACCTTTGTGGCCCATTGCCCAGGAGAGATCTCACCTGGGCTGCCGACATCGGGTGGAGCGGTGGCCACAGGGGATGTTCTCTGAAGCCAATGGTGTGTAGGGCCAGCCGGTGTCAGACGTTGGCCCTCTTGAACTGCTTCCTGGTGTTGTGGCCAGTGGGCTGTACTGCCCTGCAGCTGGGCTGGCACATGCAGAGGGGGGCCTCGGAGGGGATACAGAGGGTGAGCTGCCAGCAGGTGAGGACCGTGCCCTTCCAGGATAAGGTGGTGGTGGCCTTCTGAGCTGTCAGCATCCTCTGTAAGATTAGACATTGCAATTATGTCCACATGTCCACCACCCACAACATCTTGGACTAAAACCATGTCATTTTGTGTGGGTGTCAGTAATGACTGCAGACAACATGTACATGTTTTTTCCTTTGCCCATAGTGATTTGATGAGATCTGACTGTGGCCATCTGTACATGGCCATGGCCCACAACACATGTTTGGGTACATGCAGCCCAAATAACAATTTACTGATGCCCATGACAGACACTTTGAGACACACAATTGGGCCATGTTGTGTGTGCCTAGCTATGCCGTTGATCATGGGCCGACATGATGGAATATTGGCCCGCACAATTTGTTGTCACAAATGCTCACAACTATACTGACACATCCATATCCATGCAGACTGGTGTACAGATGCACTTGACCACACAGGGCTAATGTGGTTTACTGGTCATGTGGCAACATTATAAATGATACTTGGTCATAGATATCTTGCCATTCACAACAACATGGTGTGACAGGCAGTATGTAACACAGCATCCTCATCTTGACTGTATGTGTCATGGTGCTGAAGACATGAGGTACATGTTAGCTTCAGCCTTATTCTCCAGCTATGTTTGTGGATATAGTGCTATGAGGAGTATTTTGACATCACTAATGGCAACACATAGTAGTGTAGTGTGCACTTTCCTGTTACTTTTGGACTAACTAGCAGATGCACAGGGATGAAGGCACAACATCAGGTGTTCAGGGTACCTATCTGACAGGCTACACTTCCATGTGGTGGTACAGGTTTTGAATATTTTTGGGATGAGGTATGTGGGTATCACAATTACTCACCACGCAGCCTCCTAATCCAGGCACGGATGGTCTCAATGTGCCATGGACACTTGTATCTTATGTACGCCACCTTCTTCTGTATCTGCAGGGTGGTGCGCTCCACACCCAGTCTCCTCAGCAGGGTCCTTT
Organism: Allobates femoralis; assembly: GCA_033576535.1. Classification (NCBI taxonomy): domain Eukaryota; kingdom Metazoa; phylum Chordata; class Amphibia; order Anura; family Aromobatidae; genus Allobates; species Allobates femoralis. The sequence goes on along the minus strand of JARQOC010000008.1, from coordinate 58,781,143 downwards.
TTACTTTACGCAGGATGACCTGCTTGTGGATACGTGGGTGCTGGTGGCGCTGGTGACACCAATAGTCCCAGCTGTCCAACATGTTGATGAGGATCAACAGCTCAGGCTCACCCTATGCTGCATCTCTATGTGCAGACGCCATTGCTACCTCTGCAGGGGAAGGGAAAGCACTTGGAAGGCAGGGCACAACGTCACACAACGACATGACCTCATTGCGCAGGCTCGTCACGCAGAGGACACTTGAGGGACTGCACAATGGCGCAACAGAGTAGTGTGCCTTTCAGGGACGCCGTAATGTCACCTCAATACATCAAGAACGAGCCACAGGGTGAAATGCGTGCATGGCAAATGGAGAACGTACATGCATGAGTATTTTATTTGGAGGATGACATGTGGTTTGTGATTTGTGTAGGGTGCTCATGTTGGTTAACACATTTCAGCAAACAACAATGACACTTGTATTTTTAAACTTTCTTTTCAGTCTATGTTTGCAAGGCCCAATGTACATTTTGCCTCTATGACTAATTTATTGAGGACGTACAAACATCATGCATGCAATATCACTCTGATGCGGTACTCCATGACGCTCATACTTTGCCTTGCCAGACACTTGTAAAGAAGATGAGTCTGGTGAAGAACGCAAAGATCATCAAATATGGCGCCTTTGCCATGGGCACCCAATGGGAACGCAGGAGCTGCCACTAATTGCACCAGACGGGGCGCGCCAAACAACGCTCAGGCATGCCTCTGGAATTGCTTCAAAATTGTCTGAGCGCACTTTCTACATCGCTATCGCCCTGTCACACACCATGATGCGCTGAAATCGCCTATGGATATCGACTGATTTCCCAGCAGAGCAGGGCAATCAGGCGACGCACCACTGGCGATTTCTCGCCGTAAAATCGCCCTGTCTCATGCCACTGCACACAGGCGATGTGGCTTCCACATCACCGAAATACACAAATTTACAGTGATATGGAAGCCATATGGCTGCGTGTGACGGTACCTTTAGAGTTATGAGAACTTCATCTAAGTTACCAATAGTCACAAATCTCTAATATTGGAGCTTAAGGCCTCATTCACACAGAGAGTTTGTGCTCTGTTTTTGCACCAAAACTTGATCCTCTTTTTACAAAAAATCATCACAAGTGGATCATCCATTTGTGTTGCTTGTTTGCGCCATTTTCGGGGACACAGACAGATACACAGACACACACACATACTTTCTTACCCTCCCTGGTGATCCCGGTGATGTCTTCCTTTGGGGCAGGACTTGTCTGTGTGTAGTACGAGTACTTACAGGACCTGGCACCATGTGACTCTGAGGCTGAGTCACATGGTGCAAGGTCCTGTTAGTACTGTACCCGACTACCACAGGACCTGTGATTCTTGGAGGGAAAACATCGGCAGGGATCATTGTGGAATTACCAGGGAGGGTAAATAATTGAATATTAGTGGTCCAGAAAGTGCACCAGAAAATCGGAGCAATAATTGACGTTCTTTATTTTCTGTATGCTTTTTCTGCACTAACAGTGCAGTCAAAAATGCTGTTGTCTGCACTGCATATTGAACATCCTTTTCACTTTGCTGACAAATGCAGTGAGAAGTTCCAGAGGACTGGAGAAGAGCAAATGTTGTCCCTATCTTCAAAAAAGGGAAGAAGGTTAACTCAGGGAACTATAGGCCTGTGAGCCTTCTATACCGGGAAAATCTTTGAAAAAAATATTAAATAACATGTATGCAAGTACCTGGATGAAAAGGAAGTGATTAATCAAAGTCAGCATAGGTTTGTAACTAATAAGTCATGTCAGACTAACCTAATTTCCTTCTATGACATAATCACTGCCTGGGTGGATCAGGGAAATGCAGCAGATATAGTACTTCTTAACTTCAGCAAAGCATTTGACTAAGGGCCACGTCACACACACAGATATCTGTGCAGATATTGTTCACAGATCTCTGGTTGCAGTGAAATCATGGATACATTGCTCCATGTTGTGGCTGTGTACAAATGGATACAATGTGTCCATGATTTCATTGCAACCAGAGATCTGTGACCAATATCTGCACAGATATCTGTGTGTGTGACGTAGCCCACAGTATCCTATAAGATCCTTAGACCAAGTGTGGAATGGACAAGGCAACTGTTAGGTGGATTTATAACTGACTTAGGCTATGTTCACACACAATTTGCGTTTTTTTTTAGCACTCTTAAAACCACTTGCGTTTTTTTAAGAGTGCTAAAAAATGTCCCTTGTGTGACTGGCTATGTTCACACACATGCGTTTTTTTGACCATCTCTGCGTTTTTGGGCTGTTAAAAAAAACGCAGGTGCGTTAACGCAGGGTACATTTGAGTGTAGCTGCGTTTTTCAGCTCCATTTGCGTTTTTTACCCCTAGTCCAAAAAACGCTGCATGCAGCGTTTTTGGGTGCTGTAAAAAAACGCATGTGCGTTTTTCCAAAAACGCATGCGTTTTTTTAACATGGGGCCCTATGGGAAACGCATGCAAAAACGCATGGTACATTAGTACCTTTTAGTGCCATTCAAAAACGCATGCGTTTCCCATAGGGGCCCATGTTAAAAAAAACGCATGCGTTTTTGAAAAAACGCACATGCGTTTTTTTAACATGGGGGCCCTATGGGAAACGCATGCGTTTTTAAAAGGCACATTTATGCACCCTGCGTTAACGTTTGCGTTTTTGCCTGCGTTTTTGGTGAAAAAATGACTAAGTCCAAAAACGTGGCAAATCCTTTCAGACACACAAGGGACATTTTTAAGCACTCTTAAAAAAACGCAAGTGCTTTTAAGAGTGCTAAAAAAAACGCAAATTGAGTGTGAACAATGCCTCTGAAAGGATTTGCCACGTTTTTGGACTTAGTCATTTTTTCACCAAAAACGCAGGCAAAAACGCAAGCGTTAACGCAGGGTGCATAAATGTGCCTTTTAAAAACGCATGTGTTTCCCATAGGGCCCCCATGTTAAAAAAACGCATGTGCGTTTTTTCAAAAACGCATGCATTTTTTTTTAACATGGGCCCCTATGGGAAACGCATGCGTTTTTGAATGGCACTAAAAGGTACTAATGTACCATGCATTTTTGCATGCGTTTCCCATAGGGCCCCATGTTAAAAAACGCATGCGTTTTTGGAAAAACGCACATGCGTTTTTGGAAAAACGCACATGCGTTTTTTTACAGCACCCAAAAACGCTGCATGCAGCGTTATTTGGACTAGGGGTAAAAAACGCAAATGGAGCTGAAAAACGCAGCTACACTCAAATGTACCCTGCGTTAACGCACCTGCGTTTTTTTTAACAGCCCAAAAACGCAGAGATGGTCAAAAAAACGCATGTGTGTGAACATGGCCTTAGTTATCAGATCCAAAGAGTGGTCATAAAAGGCTGCACATTCAGTTGGAAAAATGCCTCAAGTGGGGACCACAGAGCTCTGTCCTGGACCCAGTGCTGTTCAACATCTTTATCAATGATTTAGATGAAGGAATTGAGTTTAAACTGATTAAATTTGCTGATCACACAAAGTTTGGAGCCATAGCTAATACTAGAGAAGAGAGAGAAGATTCAAAAACACCTAAACATCCTGGAACATTGAGCAGCAACTAGCAGAATGTTTTTAAATTGGAGAAATGCAAAGTCCAACATCTGGGCAAGAAAGATGAAAATAGCATATATAGAGTGGGAGGAATAAGGCTAAGTAGCAGCACATGTGAAAAACACTTGGGTATAATAATAGATCCACAGACTAAACATGAGTCAACAGAGTGATGCAGAATCAAAAGAGAAAAACACAATTCTGCGATATATTGACAGAATAAGGCTGGTTTCACATTTGCGTTTGCGAACGCAGCGTATGTTGCACATGCGCATACGCATGTAAAAACACATGCATACGCATGAAAACCCAGCGGATTTTGTACGCATTGTCATCCGCAAACATTAATAAAAAAGCAGCATATGCATGCGTTTGTTTGCGTTTTTGCATGCGCACGCGTTTTTTAAGCGAGATTTTTAAGAGATCCAGGAGGCAATCCAGGAGGCAGAGATCCAACAGTGTACCATGAGAAGGCCAGAAACACTCTTTATACAGCTTGTTTGGTGGGCTGGGATATGGTCGGACGATGGGAGGTACTGCAAATCTCTTTCTGGGCATGCGCATTGGTTTATAAGCATGCATATCAAACGCAGGCATCCGCAAGGCCTTGCGTACGATTGCGTTCGCATAGAGAATAATGCATTGTTTATCCGCATCCGTGCTAATGCGGAAGCTTGCACAATTTTCAACACCCAAAAAATGCAACATGTTGCGTTTCCCGGTCGCGGAAATCGATGCGCCTGTACGCATACTCAGCCATACGCATGCCAAAAAATGCCTCTGCGCACAAATGCGCACTCCATGTTAGAGATACGTGCGCATTACACTTGTGTTTGAGAAATTTTATCCGCAGCATCCACTGCGCTGCAAAACGTAAATGTGAAACCACCCTAATACAGTCTAGATCATGTGAAGTATTCCCCTCTACTTCTCTTTGACGAGACTCCATCTGAAATACTGTATACAATTCTGAGCGCCACATTTTAAAAAGGTTGCATGTTGTTCTTTCACAATAAACACTTTCACTTTTTGCATTGAAACGCTTCTGAGAGTGCAGTGATATTCCTCTATATATGACTACGGGTCCTAGCAATCCTTTCACTAGCACCTCAAAACTTTAAATTTGAGTCCACGCCATTCCCACAAGTATTTAAGACATTTTAAAAAGACATCAAAATATTGGAGCAGGTTCGGAAAAGAGTGACCACAATGGTGACCGGTCTGCAAACCTTGTCCCATGAGGAACGGTTACAGGATTCAGAAATGTTTAGCTTGCAAAAATGAAAACTGATAGGAGACTAAATAGCTGTGTACCAATATCTCAAGGGCTGTCACACTGTAGAGGGATCAGATTTTTTCATATTTTCACAAGGAAAGACTAAAAGTAATGGGATGAAATGAAATGGGAGGAAACACAGATTAGATACTAGAAAAACCTTCTTGAGAATGAGAGTGATCAATGAGTGGAAGAGACTGCCACGAGAGGTGGTGAGTTCTCCTTTAATGGAAGTCTTCAAACAGAGGCTGGACAGACATGTCTGGGATGATTTAATGAATCCTGCTTTGAGCAAGGAGTTGGACAAAATGAATCAGGAGGTCCCTTGCAACTCAATAATTCCATGATTTTATGTAGATTGTGAGGCCCAATAGAGACAGTGATGATAATGTCTGTAAAGTGCTGTTGAATAATTATCTACTATATAATCAGCTAAGGTCACATGATATGTGTCACACGCTTCCGGGCTTACATTGATATTCCGACATGCACTGCGCCGCCCAGGAAGTGCGCCACCGCCATATTGGGACTCCCGCCCGCTGCCGGCTCATCTCCCGGTGGCACGGAGCCGAAGTGCCCCGCAAGCTCCTCTCCCAGCCCCGCCGCCAGCTCCTCTACCAGCTCACAGAGTGCCGCTTCTCTGATTGGTTGGCACCCTGAACGTGGCGGTCAGGGTATTTCAAATTTGGCGCCAAAACTAGCGGCACTTCTCGGATTGGTTGGCACGCTGAATGAAGCGCTGTTTGCTTTGGCGCCACATTTGAAATACTGTGCATCTCCCGGCAGCACGGAGCCGAAGTGCCCCGCCAGCTCCTTTCGCAGCCCTGCTGCGATGATCTGGAAGCCCCCGGGAGACATCAAACTGCACAAAAAACAATGTACCACATCTATTTATAGTCACAACAGCTTCCTGGCCGGCTGCTGTGAAATGAGCGGCTGCGGCCACAAAGTAGAACCCTGACCGGCCCATTTTAGTGTGGGGTGGCCCTGGATGAGGCCATTATAGCCAGCCTGGGGGGCAGTTGCCCCCCTGCCACCTGGGCCAGTCTGCCCCTGCTTGTGCCCAATCACCACCAGCTTCACTGTTACCACTCTCAAATGTATAAGTAATCAACAGAAACTCTACAAATAAGAAGGAAAAGAAGCGCACATAGAGTAATACCTTCGGGTTTGATGGTCACACGGACTCCCACAATACAGACTCACCTGGTCTGGTTGTGAATGGTCACAACTCCCTTGGACAAGCACGTATGGTCGCAGCAGGCTCCCGGCAAAAAGTAAGGATCCACTTGGAGAAAATAGAACCGGATGGATAGAAGCCGCGCTGACCACAATAAGAGTAACAGAGTAACACACACACTCTGTTTATTCTGTCTACGCGTTTCGTGGCAAACAGGCCACTTCATCAGGACATCAAGATTCAACAGCACATCCAGTTATATATACACACAGGAACAATAAAAAAAAATCACAAAAAATGAAGCTCCACCCCCTCTGACATCACTTCCGGTGAAAACGCCCACTATAAGTCAAACAAATAAAAATGCCCATTACATTGATTATAATACATTAAAAATACATTAAAACACAATAATCAGTATTTAAAATCACATATGTTCTTCAATAAATAATTAAAACATTTTTGGTAAAAAGATAAACCAGGATTAGAACTAACCCTGGCAGGGGCATAAAACTCTCCTCCGGAGAATAAACCTCCCTCTTATACCACTTAACCATCCGGTCGTCTTAGGTAAGAGCAACTGTTTAGCCAGGATCTACCAACTCAACCCATCCAAACAATTAAATATCCTCATTTACTTAGTACACAAAACCTTCTTTTTTATATAAAAAGTAAACAAATAATTATAAAAATATAAATTTCTTGTCTATAGGGATCTTTCAAGGTAAATGACCACTAAATTTTGTGTCTATAATATGCTCACTGAATAATTTATATTCCTTGGTTTGTTGATCTATGTAAATTACAAGTCACCCATATATACAAACTCACAATTAAAAACCTCTCAATATAGAGAGGAAATGCAGACAGGATTTATATGAGGTAAAGGATGAACAGAGAAACCGAAAAAAATGAATTACAATGTACTCGAATCACAATTACGGGTCATTCCATGTCAAGTGATCCAAAAATGAATATTTTTTTTCCCTGACGTCCTCAGATTTTTAAAAAAATTTTTCTATCTGAAGAACAACTTTATCTAATTACAAAAAAAAAGTTTTGAATTTTTTTCTTTATCTGTTAATTTTTTACAGATTTTTAAAGTTTTAAAAAAGTGCGAATTTTGGCCTGGTATGGCTTTACATTTTCTATCATATCTCGGGCTAGAAATAAGATAGAGAAACAAAATAAACACCAATCTACTCAGAACTGTCCAGGCTTTCATCAGATATGTCACAAGAGGATATTTGTTAATATTTTACCCATGTGATTGCAAGCGCAAAACTTTAAAACGCATTTCCGAAAAATCGGCGCGCTTTAAATATTTCAAAAACTGCCCATGTGTCTGCTGTGCTCTTAGCCACATCTGTACCAAATTTCAAGTTGGGATCGCAATGGGATCATATTTTAACATATTTTACTAGTAAGAGCGTCAATGGGTCATTCCATATCAAGTGATCTAAATATGAATATTTTTTTTTACCTGACGTCTTTAGATTTTTTTTTTTTTTTTCCTTTATGAAGTACTACTTTAGTTAATTATAAATTAAAAGTTTGGAATTTTTTTCTTCATCAGTTAATTTTTTACAGATTTTTAAAGTTTAAAAAAAGGGTGAATTTTGGCCTGGTACGACTTTACATTTTTTTATCTCAGGCTACAAATAAGATAATGAAGTGGGAGAGGCGTCATTTTACTCAGAACGGTAACAGCTTTCATTTGAGATGTTACAAGACTATGTTTCTTTATATCAAATTCAAACTATTGACGGGCAATTGTGAAAAAATGACTGATTGTGTTCTTGGTGACTTTTGAATTGACACTATAATAGTTAAATATTTTGCACTTAGGTCCAATGAATGCGTCCATGGGGGTCAAGCTGGGACAGAGTCATCACAAATTAGCCTTATTTGCAGATGACCTGCTACTTTACATCTCCCAGCCCCTGGTCTCCATCCCTTCGGTCTTAATGGAGTTTGAACGGTTCGGACAATTGAGCAACTTTAAAGTGAATTGCTCCAAAACCGAGGCACTCAATATTTCTTTGCCTGGAGAATTGGTTTCTCATCTATCTAAACAGTTCCCATTTAAATGGAAAGTAGAAGCCATTAAGTACTTGGGAGTCCTTATACCAAAAGATCTTAAACAAATATTCAATTTAAATTATCAACCCCTTTTGACTAACGCGGAATCGGCATTTACCTCCTATAGACAATTAAAGCTATCCTGGTTCGGGAGAATAAACGTAGTCAAGATGGATGTCTTGCCCCGACTCTTATATACTTTTCAGACAGTTCCTGTTCTATTGGATAGAGGTTTCCTCTCCAAAATGCAATCTATGATCCTTAGATTTGTCTGGGGGGGCAACAGGTCCAGATTGCGAATGAATATCCTATCCTTGCCCGAGACCAGAGGAGGGGTTGGACTACCCAACATACGAGCGTACTTTGAGGCTTCCTCTCTTGTTAGAGCTCTAGATTGGCATTATCATGCGTCCTCCAAGAAATGGGTAGGGGTGGAGCAAGAGGGTTTGGGGATTCCGCTGAAACACCTGCTTTGGATTTCCCCTAAAGACTCCACAGACCTAGTACCTTTGACAGACATGACCAGAAACACCTTGAAGGTATGGCACCTAGTGACGAAAACCCTCCGCTTAAACGACAGACTTAGCCCTTTGACTCCCCTTTTTTCCAACCCATCTTTCCCACCCAGATTTGACAGGCAGAGATTTTTATGTTGGCGGATTGTGGATGACACCCGAGTAGGACAGACTCTGTCCAGTGGTGGTTTGCCCCCGATGGCAGAGCTACAACTCAAAGAACCTACGAGACCTCTTAAGTGATTCGAATCTCTCCAATACAGAGCATAATTATATTCAGCTGACCACTCTTGCAGGGTAAGATTGACGCCCAACGTATTGGAGAGGTTATTCCAACTGGAGGCTCCACCGAGGCGCAAAATATCATTTCTATACCAGGCCTTAGGGTCCATGAGAGAGCAGGGCACCCTTTACTTCCAACGTGCTTGGGAGAGGGAATTGGGGTGTAGCATTTCAGAAGCTAATTGGCAGAAATGCTTTATATTTACTCACTCACTAGCTAGCGCTTGTTCTGCACAAGAAAGAAGCTATAAGCTGCTCACTAGATGGTACTTGTGCCCGACGACACTCCGGAACATGTTCCCTGGAACCCCTGATACCTGCTGGCGCTGTGGGGAAGAGAAGGGTACAATGATACACATTTGGTGGAGTTGTGGGGAAATCCGGCGGTTCTGGTCTGAGGTTTTCAATGCATACGCCCGGATAACAGGTAAACAAGCCGAATGCTGCCCAGAATCGGCAATGTTATCCATTTTTCCAGGTCCTATTGGGCTACAGAAGAGGGATATTCTCCGCTTTTGCATCTCGGCTGCTCGTGCTGTGATCCCGAGGTTCTGGAAATCAAGCCGGGCTCCATCTCTACTTGATTGGTTCAAAGAATTGATGGACACATATCGAATGGAGGAGCTCGCAGCTGATGCGTCGGGATCTCGGAACAAATTCTTAGGGATTTGGGTTGAATGGATTCTTTTTCACGACTCTGCAGAATTTAGGAGTATCTTTTCCAGCACAGATAATATGGCTCGACCTCTGGCTGATGGGGAGCCAGTGGGATGAGTACCCTTTCTCCTTCCCATACCTCACCCGTCCCCCCCCCCCCTTTTTTTCTTTTTTTCTTACGTGGCTTTTATTTCCCAGTATAACTTTTTCTAATGGTTTTTGTTTCTCTTCTCTCTCTCTCTTCTTTTCTATCTCTCTTTTCTTCCCATCTGATACATTCAGTCTAGGTATTTCCTTTCTACGCCTATACCTTCAGAATTCTAGTGAACATTAGACAGGTATCGAAAACTCTGAGCTGTGAGTAGATCATTAATATTTCGGCCTTCCTTTCCGGTACACCAGTCGATAGACTATTCCAACTAGGCCTCAACGGGTAATGACCCACTTACGTGGTCAACCTGTTAGAAGGGGCCAAGTAATAAAAATCATTCTGCTGGGGCTGCTTGTCCCCTTGACATCAGAACATCTCAAAACCCTGAGAAAGGTTGTATACTTGAGTGTTTGGAATTATATTTAGATTGTAGTATATATTGCACCAGAGATAAGCGCAAAAGTAAATTTGCAGCTCATCTTAAAGTTACTAATAACTTTGTGAATTCTCTTTTTGTATATTTTATATGTCTCAAGATTTTGTTAAAAGATTGAATGTATGTCTTTCATATGTTTTTTCAAAATTTAATAAAATGAGATTAACCATAGTTAAATATTTTAAAATATGATCCCATCACGATCCCAACTTGAAATTTGGTACAGATGTGGCTAAGAGCATAAAAGACACATGGGCAGTTTTGGAAAATTTTTATTAAAATGTTTTTTTCGGAAATGCGTTTCAAAATGTTGCGTTTGCATTCGCATAGGTAAAAAATTAAAATTAACAAATATACTCTTGTGACATATCTGGTGAAAGCCTGGACAGTTCTGAGTAGAATGGTGTTTATTTTGTTTCTCTATCTTATTTCTAGCCCGAGATAAAAAAATTTAAAGTCGTACCAGGCCAAAATTCACCCTTTTTTTAAAGTTTAAAAATCTGTAAAAAATTAACTGATGAAGAAAAAAATTCCAAACTTTTAATTTGTAATTAACTAAAGTAGTACCGTATATACTCGTGTATAAGCCGAGTTTTTCAGCCCAAAATTTGGGCTGAAAAGTCCCCCCCTCGGCTTATACACGGGTCTATACGGTAGACCCGTGTGGTGGGGGCTGTGTGGTGGGGGCTGTGGAGGCTGGAGGAGGCGGGGGGGGCTGCTGTATGAGCGGCCCCGTCACGTGGGGCCGCTCATTATATATGCACTGCTTCCCCCTGTCAATCAGCGCAGGGGGAAGCAGTGCATATGGCCCCCCCAAAAGCTGGCACTGTCCCCCCTTGTAAGGGCCCCCCCCCGGTGCTTATACATTACCATCCCGGTGTTCTGATCGGCGCCGCTCCTCGGTGCTGCGTCGCCGTCTTCATCCTCCCGTCCGCGCTCGCTGCATCCATCCGGGTTCTCCGGCGGTCGCAGCGATATGACGTCATCGCGCGACCGCCGGAGATCCTGGATGCAGCCAGCGCGGGAGGATGAAGACGGCGACGCAGCACCGAGGAGCGGCGCCGATCAGAACACCGGGATGGTAATGTATAAGTAGCGGGAGGGGGAGGCCTTACAAGGGGGGACAGTGCCAGCTTTTGGGGGCTGTTGGTACCCCCAGGGGGCTGCTGGGTACCCCCTGGGGGCTGCTGGGTACCCTCAGGGGGCTGTTGGTACCCCCAGGGTCTGCTGGGTACCCCCTGGGGGCTGTTGGTCCCCCCTGGGGGCTGTTGGTACCCCCAGGGGGCTGTTGGTACCCCCAGGGGGCTGCTGGGTACCCCCTGGGGGCTGTTGGTACCCCCTGGGGGCTGCTGGTACCCCCAGGGGGCTGCTGGGTACCCCCTGAGGGCTGTTGGTCCCCCCTGGGGGCTGTTGGTCCCCCCTGGGGGCTGTTGGTACGCCCTGGGGGCTGTTGGTACCCCCAGGGGGCTGCTGGGTACCCCCTGGGGGCTGTTGGTCCCCCCTGGGGGCTGTTGGTACCCCCAGGGGGCTGCTGGGTACCCCCTGGGGGCTGTTGGTCCCCCCTGGGGGCTGTTGGTACCCCCTGGGGGCTGTTGGTACCCCCAGGGGGCTGTTGGTACCCCCAGGGGGCTGCTGGGTACCCCCTGGGGGCTGTTGGTCCCCCCTGGGGGCTGTTGGTACCCCCAGGGGGCTGCTGGGTACCCCCTGGGGGCTGTTGGTACCCCCTGGGGGCTGTTGGTACCCCCAGGGGGCTGCTGGGTACCCCCTGGGGGCTGTTGGTCCCTCCTGGGGGCTGTTGGTACCCCCAGGGGGCTGTTGGTACCCCCAGGGGGCTGCAGGTACCCCCTGGGGGCTGTTGGTACCCCCTGGGGGCTGTTGGTACCCCCAGGGGGCTGCTGGTACCCCCAGGGGGCTGCTGGGTACCCCCTGGGGGCTGTTGGTCCCCCCTGGGGGCTGTTGGTTCCCCCTGGGGGCTGTTGGTACCCCCAGGGGGCTGTTGGTACCCCCAGGGGGCTGCTGGGTACCCCTGGGGGCTGCTATATGTACCCCTGGGGGCCTGCTGTATACCACTGGGGCTGCTGTATACTACCACTGGGGCTGCTGGGGCTCCTGTATACTACCACTGGGGCTGCTGGGGCTCCTGTATACTACCACTGGGGCTGCTGTATACTACCACTGGGGCTGCTGGGGCTCCTGTATACTACCACTGGGGCTGCTGGGGCTCCTGTATACTACCACTGGGGCTGCTGGGGCTCCTGTATACTACCACTGGGGCTGCTGGGGCTCCTGTATACTACCACTGGGGCTGCTGGGGCTCCTGTATACTACCACTGGGGCTGCTGTATACTACCACTGGGGCTGCTGGGGCTCCTGTATACTACCACTGGGGCTGCTGGGGAATCTGTATACTACCACTGGGGCTGCTGGGGCTCCTGTATACTACCACTGGGGCTGCTGGGGAATCTGTATACTACCACTGGGGCTGCTGGGGAATCTGTATACTACCACTGGGGCTGCTGTATACTACCACTGGGGGGCCTGTATACCACACTGCTGGGGGCTGTATAACTGTGCTGGGGTCCACCCTCGGCTTATACACGAGTCAATAGGTTTTTCCAGATTTTTGGGGCAAAAGTAGGGGGGTCGGCTTATACACGGGTCGGCTTATACACGAGTATATACGGTACTTCATAAAGGGAAAAAAAAAAAAAAAAATCTAAAGACGTCAGGTAAAAAAAAATATTCATATTTAGATCACTTGATATGGAATGACCCATTGACGCTATTAATAGTAAAATATGTTAAAATATGATCCCATTGCGATCCCAACTTGAAATTTGGTACAGATGTGGCTAAGAGCACAGCAGACACATGGGCAGTTTTTGAAATATTTAAAGCGCGCCGATTTTTCGGAAATACGTTTTAAAGTTTTGCGCTTGCGATCACATGGGTAAAATATTAACAAAGATCCTCTTGTGACATATCTGGTGAAAGCTTGTATAGTTCTGAGTAGAATGGTGTTTATTTTGTCTCTCTATCTTATTCCTAGCCTTAGTTATGAGGAGAAACGTAAAGGCAGGCAACAGCGAAATTCACACTTTTTCCGAACTTTGAAAATCATTTAAAAAAAAAATAAATTTTTTAAAAAATTTTTCTCTTCACATTTTGCATTGTCTGACATGCTATTATCAAATAACAAAATCTCAAAAGAATAAAAAATATAGAGGTAATAATCATTGGTTCACTTGACATGGAATGACCCTTACATAAAAATAAAGGGTTCATCCAGAATATGAACCCATTATGTCTAGGGGTAACCACAAAGTGATTAAGCAACGCCTCAGACCGGTAAGCTATCTGAGCTTTTGGGGAATAGAGACCACTACGGTCCTAATATCTCGCCACATTGTCACATAGAAGAACTCCATCTGGCAAGATGGTAAGAGAGAAACCATCACAGATAACTATCAGTATAATAAAAGTCTTCGATGGAATCAAGAAGACATTAACAACTCATGGGTTCTTAAAAAAGGTCACTTACCTCATTAAGCCCACCAGGGCTTAAAGTGCCCAGCTTAAAAATCCAATATGTTTCTCTTTTACCCAAGACATCCAATCTCCTAGGAGTATTTTCAGGCACATAATCAATAGGGGTAACAGATAATTTAACATCACCATGGTGAACTACGGTGCAATGTCGCGATAATCCATGTTTTAAAAAACCTCTGAGAATGTTAAACCTATGGGAATTTACACGTTTATGAAGAGGTTGAGAAGTTCTTCCCACATACTGTTTACCACAGTTGCACTGGATCAAATAGATCACATGGTCCGTTTGGCATGTCATTCTGAAGTTAATATTAAAAACCTTGCCTTCATTCGTAAATGACATGAAACTGTCCACGTCATTACTAATAGACCTACAACATTTACACCCACGTCTATTGCATCGGTACGAACCCCTACGGCCAGTTTGTTCATTACCTACTTTTGTACATCCAGAGCTAGGAATCTTAATTACACTAGGTGCCAAGACATTTTTGATGGTAGGGGCCCTTTTAAATGTCACTGTCGGTTTCCTGGGGACCACCTTATTGAGGATCGGGTCATTTAAAATCACATTCCAATGTTTTTCCAATATATTTCGTACTTGTAAATTTTGTGACGAAAAAGTAGTGATAAAATTTGTTTCAAAAAGGTTATTCTTTACACCCATGTTCTTATCAGAATTTATAAGCTCATTCTGGGTACAATGTTTAACAGAGTTATAGGCCTTTTTGACAAGCCTCGGGGGATATTCTTTTTCTTGAAATCTCTCCCTCAATATTTTGCTTTGATCCCTAAATACTGCATCAGAAGTGCAATTTTTCCTAATTCTGTAGTACTGATTCCTTGGGATATTTTTAAGCCATGGTCTGTAATGGTTGCTTCCATAGTGAACACACCCATTTGCATCAACTTTTTTAAAATGATTTTTTGTCATAATCTTACCCGAATCATCAATATAGATGTTCAGGTCTAAAAAGGTAACATTTTTTCTTTCAACACAGGGGGTAAGCTCTATTCCCCAATGATTCTCCCTTATAACATCAAGGAAATCAAAAACTGTATTGTCTGTATTATCATAGATGATGAATATATCGTCTATGAATCGTTTGTATAGGATGAGATTCTGTTTATGTTTGCATTGGAGGACATACCAGGACTCGAAGGCAGCCATGAATAGATTTGCATACGTAGGTGCTGCCCTCGAGCCCATGGCGGTCCCCCGTAGCTGGTGGTAAATAGTCTCCCCAAACGTGAAAAAGTTGTTCTCAAGAATAAAAGTCATACTTTTTATCAGGAAGTCTTTTTGGGCCATAGTCACATCGGATAATCTGTCAATATATAATTTAAAACATTGGAGGCCCACCCACAGGATCTCAGTAAAGATCAGGTGGATGAAGACATATCAAGGGGTAGAGTAGATGAAAATGATAAGATCTGTGATAAAGATCTCTCTGACCATTTGGAGCAGGTCAAGCTTCAAATGGAAAAGATAAGAAAAGATAATTTATTGGATTTGAATTCAATAGGTCAAACCAGTCCATTGGGTGTATTAGTCTCACTTGCTAATGAAGTCAAAGGGGGTGGGACTAACCTATTTGACCGCCTGATAAATGAGGAAACTAACCATGGGGTGCTTCCCCAAGTATTAACACCTAGGGTGGAGAGTGATTTTAACCTAATAGATATTCAGGGGGATGAATTACAATCAAATAAAATTAAGAAGAGAATAGTTGTGGATAACTCCAAGTCTGGATCTTCCTCTGTTTGTTTTTTACCCAAGGCTGTAGAAAACAACAACAGCATAATAAAATACTTTCTTCCAAAACCACAAAAAAGAAAAAACTTAGAAGAGGAACCCGAGGAAAGAAAAAGAACAAAAAAGCACACAACACTGAGACCGATCTAAATACTATGGAGAAACAGGTGCAGTTTTTTGTAAATAAGAATGGATGTGTGCTAGAAAGAAGAGGTAATATTTTTAACCCCTCAAAACACAAACTTACTCTAGGCGAAATAAAGGTTTTAAATAGGGGCTTGTCATTTTGCCCTAATAATAAATCTAAAGATGTGGAGCTTTTTATGGATCTTCAACATTTTGTCCGTAAATTAACCCTAAAACGGCATTTTACCATTAATAATGATAAAAAAGAGATAGTTGAGATGGATAGTGATAATACTAAACATTGTCAACTAAGGGATAAATCTAAATTTTACCCCATCCAAAGCCAGGGCCACCATCTGAAAACCTATATAGATTTGGTTTTGAATGATTTTGAGTCTTTAAATTTCAAGCGAGAGGTAACAAAAAATCTGACAGCAATTGAAATTGAGGGTATTAAGACTCTCAAAAATGATTCAAATTTGGTAATAAAATCTGCCGATAAGGGTGGGGGAGTGGTATTACAAGATCTAGACACTTACATCTTAGAGGCAAATAGAATTTTGTCAGATGAGGGGACTTATAAAATTTCCAATATGGCTGAATATGAGAATGCGGTGACAAAATATAAAAAGCTAATTAAAACTGCTGATGAAATGGGGATTTTGAATAAGAGTGAGATGAAATTCCTTGGAGTAAAAAACCCTAAGATGGCAATATATTACCATCTCCCAAAGGTCCATAAGGATGAGTTCAATCCACCCGGACGACCTATCATAGCGGGGATCAATTCTTTAACATCAAACCTAGCAGCATTTGTTGACTCCTTTATGAATGAGTCTGTCAGAAATTTAGGTTCCTATCTCAGGGACTCCACCCACCTAATACAGGAATTACAAAGAATAACATGGGGTGTGGATTATTTGTTTGTAACTATAGACGTTACTGGTTTATACTCTAATATTGATCACTCCATCGGCCTCCAATGTTTTAAATTATATATTGACAGATTATCCGATGTGACTATGGCCCAAAAAGACTTCCTGATAAAAAGTATGACTTTTATTCTTGAGAACAACTTTTTCACGTTTAGGGAGACTATTTACCACCAGCTACGGGGGACCGCCATGGGCTCGAGGGCAGCACCTACGTATGCAAATCTATTCATGGCTGCCTTCGAGTCCTGGTATGTCCTCCAATGCAAACATAAACAGAATCTCATCCTATACAAACGATTCATAGACGATATATTCATCATCTATGATAATACAGACAATACAGTTTTTGATTTCCTTGATGTTATAAGGGAGAATCATTGGGGAATAGAGCTTACCCCCTGTGTTGAAAGAAAAAATGTTACCTTTTTAGACCTGAACATCTATATTGATGATTCGGGTAATATTATGACAAAAAATCATTTTAAAAAAGTTGATGCAAATGGGTATGTTCACTATGGAAGCAACCATTACAGACCATGGCTTAAAAATATCCCAAGGAATCAGTACTACAGAATTAGGAAAAATTGCACTTCTGATGCAGTATTTAGGGATCAAAGCAAAATATTGAGGGAGAGATTTCAAGAAAAAGAATATCCCCTGAGGCTTGTCAAAAAGGCCTATAACTCTGTTAAACATTGTACCCAGAATGAGCTTATAAATTCTGACAAGAACAAGGGTGTAAAGAATAACCTTTTTGAAACAAATTTTATCACTACTTTTTCGTCACAAAATTTACAAGTACGAAATATATTGGAAAAACATTGGAATGTGATTTTAAATGACCCGATCCTCAATAAGGTGGTCCCCAGGAAACCGACAGTGACATTTAAAAGGGCCCCTACCATCAAAAATGTCTTGGCACCTAGTGTAATTAAGATTCCTAGCTCTGGATGTACAAAAGTAGGTAATGAACAAACTGGCCGTAGGGGTTCGTACCGATGCAATAGACGTGGGTGTAAATGTTGTAGGTCTATTAGTAATGACGTGGACAGTTTCATGTCATTTACGAATGAAGGGAAGGTTTTTAATATTAACTTCAGAATGACATGCCAAACGGACCATGTGATCTATTTGATCCAGTGCAACTGTGGTAAACAGTATGTGGGAAGAACTTCTCAACCTCTTCATAAACGTGTAAATTCCCATAGGTTTAACATTCTCAGAGGTTTTTTAAAACATGGATTATCGCGACATTGCACCGTAGTTCACCATGGTGATGTTAAATTATCTGTTACCCCTATTGATTATGTGCCTGAAAATACTCCTAGGAGATTGGATGTCTTGGGTAAAAGAGAAACATATTGGATTTTTAAGCTGGGCACTTTAAGCCCTGGTGGGCTTAATGAGGTAAGTGACCTTTTTTAAGAACCCATGAGTTGTTAATGTCTTCTTGATTCCATCGAAGACTTTTATTATACTGATAGTTATCTGTGATGGTTTCTCTCTTACCATCTTGCCAGATGGAGTTCTTCTATGTGACAATGTGGCGAGATATTAGGACCGTAGTGGTCTCTATTCCCCAAAAGCTCAGATAGCTTACCGGTCTGAGGCGTTGCTTAATCACTTTGTGGTTACCCCTAGACATAATGGGTTCATATTCTGGATGAACCCTTTATTTTTATGTAATTGTGATTCGAGTACATTGTAATTCATTTTTTTCGGTTTCTCTGTTCATCCTTTACCTCATATAAATCCTGTCTGCATTTCCTCTTTATATTGAGAGGTTTTTAATTGTGAGTTTGTATATATGGGTGACTTGTAATTTACATAGATCAACAAACCAAGGAATATAAATTATTCAGTGAGCATATTATAGACACAAAATTTAGTGGTCATTTACCTTGAAAGATCCCTATAGACAAGAAATTTATATTTTTATAATTATTTGTTTACTTTTTATATAAAAAAGAAGGTTTTGTGAACTAAGTAAATGAGGATATTTAATTGTTTGGATGGGTTGAGTTGGTAGATCCTGGCTAAACAGTTGCTCTTACCTAAGACGACCGGATGGTTAAGTGGTATAAGAGGGAGGTTTATTCTCCGGAGGAGAGTTTTATGCCCCTGCCAGGGTTAGTTCTAATCCTGGTTTATCTTTTTACCAAAAATGTTTTAATTATTTATTGAAGAACATATGTGATTTTAAATACTGATTATTGTGTTTTAATGTATTTTTAATGTATTATAATCAATGTAATGGGCATTTTTATATGTTTGACTTATAGTGGGCGTTTTCACCGGAAGTGATGTCAGAGGGGGTGGAGCTTCATTTTTTGTGATTTTTTTTTATTGTTCCTGTGTGTATATATAACTGGATGTGCTGTTGAATCTTGATGTCCTGATGAAGTGGCCTGTTTGTTTATTCTGTCTACGCGTTTCGTGGCAGAGTGTGTGTGTTACTCTGTTACTCTTATTGTGGTCAGCACGGCTTCTATCCATCCGGTTCTATTTTCTCCAAGTGTAATCAACAGAAAGTAAGAGCTGCGGCTGCCACTCACTTCTTGTTAATTACATTTGAAGGTGGGGAGAGAGAAGCCGACAGTGATTGAGTGGGGTGTTTGCATGATGTAACAACTTCATGTGAGCACCAGGAATGCACCAGGAATGCAGGAACAGGCACTATTGGAATGACACCAGAACGAGAGGTGAGTATAAGCTTTTTACATTTTAATGGGGCGAACATGGCAAATTAGAAGGAATTATCCTAATAATGGACTATAACTTTAATAGTAAGTAAAATATGGCAAAAAAATAATAACCATGTACCACAGCAAGAAAGAAGAAAAGCAGCTCTGAAGATTTTGAGACGTCCTGTAAATATGTTGTGCGGTCCGCCATGTATCCAGCTGTGCCTGAGATTTCTTTTATATATTAAAATCTTTACAAATGGTATGTTCTAGGCTGCACACATCCATCTCATGGACAACTCAGGATTACAAGAAGTTTACTCACTTGTGATAAACTGACATCATATGGTAAATCCAGTATAAAGATGGAGAACACTATGAAATATAAGGAAACTTCCTAATTTATTATCATAGTAAAGTTCTGATTCTTTTCTCTAGGGAAAATGTTGTTTTCCAGCATGTCCAAATTTATTGATATGAGTGGGACATGATATCTGATGATTCTACAAGTTTAATGAAATCTGTTCAGCAGACTTAAAGGATTTAAGGGATCTAAGCAAACAAATGACTCTGAGACTGGACAGTGATGTATAGAATAAGATCTTACATTTATATACAGTATTAGAATAAATCCAAAACCAACAAATTGTGGATGTTAGGCTCCTGTGACATGTTCACCTTGGCTTTGGCATGACTGCAGTGGTTAGATGTAACTTTAGTGGTGGCCTGGACATCCACAATAACGACGTCTCTTTAATAGGTTGCAGTGGCGTAGCTGGCCAGCTTCGGTCCCCGGGGCGAGATCACCACCCGGGCCCCCCATGTGAGGACGGGGGGGGGGGTGCTGGTGGAGAGATTTGAGGAGGACCGGACCGGGGGGAGAAGGGTGCTGACACTCACCGCGGCCAGCCGCCTGCGTGCGTCTGCTGTAGGAGGGGGAGGAGGGGCGGGCAGATCTGCACAGCAGGAAGTCCCGTCCTCCCTCCTCTCCGGCCGCGCGGCTGCTGGCTGCCAGCATGGGGCCCCCCCAGGGAGTGTGGAGCCCCCCCCAGGGAGTGCGGGCCCCCCCCAGGGAGTGCGGGGCCCCCGGGGGCGGCCAATGGGCCCCTCAAGCCGGGGGGGGCCCGGGGCGATCGCCCCCCCTGACCCCCGCTAGCTACGCTACTGATAGGTTGCCTGTCACTTAAGCAGTTTCCTAAAATGTGCAAGACTTGAGGTTCTAAAAAAACAATCCATTGCATGTAAAAAGGAGCCTGTTTTAAGATCTCTGCTGCCTGAACTATTAGCAACATTAGTGCAGAGACACACTATGTGAGATGCATGACTCTCTCACGACTCACCCGGAACGGTCCCTGACTCTCTGGACAGAAACATGTACGTGCATAGATATATACCAAACTGACGTGCTCCTTTTCAGAGACGCGTCGGCCATTCCAGCTAAGTCATGTGAGTGTCATGCGATTATCTCGCATACATCTCACATCGTGTGTCTCTGCCCTTAATCAGAGCCTGGCTGCATGACTGCAGCCAGGTATATCTTTCTCTGAAACACCACAGTCATTTACACATTTGGGAAAGAAGTGTCAATCATTTGGAGCAGGGCGGGGAAAAGAAACTAATCAAGGGAGAACTGTAGAGCTCGTCCAGCTTTTCAAACTACCGGTATGTTTTTCTCCATTTACTAGATCCCCAGCATTTAAAATGAAATCATTTGTTGCACCCCAGAGTCTGGTTGCCACAATGGCATTGCCTCCCTCGTGGGGTGAGGCCATGCTTGAAAGCAATAAGGGGTATCCACATGAGGTAAGCCCACATCATGTAACACTTTTCCTGACTCCAGACCAGAAGGGGAAGCTCTGAAACACGGCTTCAGGAGAGCTCCCCTCTAAATTCTGCCATGGGGGTGGGGTTAGTCAGTTCAGTTCCTAGAAGGACTGTGAAGACGACCTGTGGACTGGAGAAGTGCTAAGCTTGCCCAAGGTATTGTTGAAAGAGAAGCAAGCGAGAAGGACCCATAGGAGAGGGTCTGAGGAAGGAGAGAAGCAGGCCTGGGGCGTATAGCCAGTTCCCTGCTCACTTAAGAATAGAGTGCCAGAAACGGAGTCCAAGGTTGTGTGGGTACTAAAGGCCCAGCAGCCAAAACTGGAGGATGGCAGACTCCACGTCTCCCAGCCACACCAAAGCACCTGGAGGCACAGCAGCATCGGAAAGCTCAGGGACAGTTGCCAAAGGAGTGGTGCAAGCTGCCTGCTATACAGGTGAGAGACTTAAGAGCAGGAAGAGAGGGTTAGCTACAGGCAGCCAGGACCAGCAAAGAGGTGTGCAGCAGGGAGGCCTCAGAACTCACTGGGTGAGGAGATCCCCAACTTGATTCCATGCCACCCGGATTCCTGACATTTCCTGTGGACAGTACCCTGGTTTCAATCTGCAACTACCAGTAAAGGTAAAGGAGACTACGTACTGTGTGTCTATCGGTTATTCCATGCCCTCAGTCCTGCACCCCAACAGCCTACCATCGTCATAGACTATACGGTTGCCCTGAGGAATTGCTCCACCCATGTGGAGTGATATCACCTTAGCTGTGATTCCATCATCCCCAGAGGTCCCGCAGCGTCGGCCATCAATAGCGGAACATCACGGGTGGCGTCGTGACAATCATCCACAAAACCAAACTTCCCGAACTTTTATTTGATGCCCAGGGTCACGGAGCCAGGTCTCGACTACCTGTGACTCCCCACAAGTATTAAAGCCCAGTTCCGAGTACCCCACAGCCCTGGAGCGCATCAGATTTCTGGCATTACGAACAGGATTTCATGCCCTGTGTCAACGGGTACTGTGTGCCATAGACTTTGTTGAACTGTGTAACTGTCGCCATTACTGTACCACGCGGCGCACCTGAAGCCAAAGGGGTGTGCCGTTGTGGGCGGAACCTTAGAAAGGGCGCCAAGAGAAACCCTGCCCCGCATTCTGACATCAGCTGGCAGGATGCAGGAAGCTTTGACCAGGAAATCCCATGTACGCTCGAATCCCCACTTGCGGAGCGGTACTGATAAGCCAATGCAGCCCCAGCCAAACCCCTGGTCGCAGCTGAAGCCGTGGCCCCCGCAGCAGCACCAGTCATGCCGTTCTCAATATCCTATATTCTAAGAGTAACTTGGCTACTGCAATACTCAGGGGAATCGGACACCCTGAACGACTTCAGGGAGAGACTGAAAAGTTTGTTTGAAGTGTATTCCCTGACAGAGATCCAGAAAGTTACCATTCTAATAGGACAATTGACTGGTTTGGCCCAACGAGAGGTAAAGTCCTGGCTAGACACTGACAAAAGAACTGTTAAACAAATCTTAGCTGGGTTGAAAGAAGCCTTTGACACCCGTACTGCAATGGAAATTAAAATGAGGTTTTATCGGTGAAACCAACATGTGTCGGGCAGTATAAGAGACTATGCATTAAAACTCCAAGAGGCGCTGAGGGTCATGAAGCAAGTAGATCCCAAACGTGCACAAGATGAAAGCAAGCTGTTGACAAAGCAGTTTCTTGAGGGGCTCCGGTCTAATGCCCACTGGACACAGCTACGTAAAGTGGCCCTGCAAAACTCTGACCTGGACTTTGTACAATTTAAAGACTTAGCCATTTGAGTGCAGTGAGAACCAACCGCTAGTAGCACAGCACCCTCCCAGCGACTGGCTCTAACGTACCACTCTGAGGTGGTGACGCCCTCTTCCCTGGCCACAGTGGGGGCCAATGCACAGACTCTAGAAACTGTTACCCCTGAGGCCTTACAATTGCAGGTATGACTCACCGTTGCCGGGTTCTCAGGTCTCAGGCGATGCTTCACTTGTCACGGTTCCGCACCTGAGGCTGTGGGGCCCGGTGATCAAATAAAAAGGGATTAAAGGATTGGGATAAGTCTTGATTGTCGTGAAGCCACCTGTGGTAGTCCGGTGATGGCACCGGCGCTGCTTGGGCCTCCGGGGGATGTGCGGCAGCTAGATGGGATGCTCCCCACAGGAGAAGCAGGAATCCCCGGGGCCAGGAGCTGCTTTTGATACGGCAGCTCAGTCGTTTTAAGTATTAATCCAGGAAGAATGCACAGACACATAAAGTCTTTTCTATACCTTTTACTGGTATCAACAGGTACACTCAACCGGGTGATGAAGTAGACACTCCTGGAGGTTCCACAGCAAGCAGTGGTATAGGCTTCCTGATGTACGTAGTTCTAACAGGATCTGGTGGACATAGAATCCTACCAAACCGGGGTTGCACGTTCTGGTGTGACTTGTTACACCTGAGTTTGCTGCACTGAGGGCACTATAAAGAATTATTGTCGAGCGCTCGACTCTGGGCTCTCATTTGGCGGTGCTTCAGGTGTCCAGGGAGCTAAACTCCCTTGTTGGGGTGCTGGTTTCTCTGCAGCCTGCGCTATGGCTCCTGCAGCTCGGACCCAGTGACCGGATTGTTAGGGCGAGTTAAAGTAACTCCTCTGTCCATGTAAGGTGTTTGCCTCCTGCTACTATGACCCCTGTTGCGAGGGTCTACCACTTTCCAGGTGTGCTGGTATGGGCCTAGTGTGGCACCAGTACCAGGTCAGCTCTCCTAGCTGTTCACAGTTCTAAAGTGACTGCACACTCCGCTCTTTCTCCTTCCAGGAAACTGGCTTAAGGCAACCAGTGGAGCTCCCCTAGAGGCCTAGGGTGAAAGGGGTGTTAAAGTAAGTGGGGTCTGCTTGCTGTGTACTTTTCCATTTGTGTCCTAAGAGTTCCTGTGGTGCCCCAACCAGGGTGACACAGGTGCAGCAGCTGACCAAGGGTATGGCTGAACTAACAAAGGCTATTCAGTGCATGCAGGGGCCCAAATCAACAGAGAACATACAGTTGGCCTCCAGCCCTGATGACGTCCCGTGGTTATAACAGAGGAGGTATCCACCAATCAGTGGATGAGCCAGCGATTGCTATGATGCTACAGGACTACCCATTTGCGCATGGGGGAAGAAATAAAGGCAAGTTGAATCATACAACCACTGTGAGACGCGGCCGATCCTGCCTGTAGTGTTGGATGGCATCCCCATGAACGCTTTGCTGGACACCGGTTCGCAGGTGAGAACGATGCCTTATATCCTTTATAAATGGTACTGGGCCGACTCTGATCTCACCCGCCCCTCAGAGGAAAGCTTTACAATATACGCCAGTAATGGTCAACCTCTACCACAAGTGGGATTCAAAGAGGTTACTACTAAGATCGGGCATGCAGAACTAAATGCCCAGGGAATGATAATTGTTGATGTTGACCAGCGAGAATGTTGGTAATCTTTTGTCCGTGAATACCACCAGTCCCCTCCTTGTCAGCATGGCTGGACGCAGGCGCTACAGCCGCCCCCATGCTTGGGTTGCAGGGGATTGAACATCGGTGTTCGTACACTTGTGTTGCCCACCAGTGGAGCTGGCAGCCATCTGCTACGTGCAACGGATATTTTACCTGGCTAAATTTTGGTGAGTTTTTTTTTGTAATATTATGTCTTACCTAGTGACTTTTTCTGAATGTTTGGTGGTTTACCCACCAAACAAACATATGGTTAGACATATGGTTAGGACTCGTAAGCGTGAGGGCCCTTGACGTGGGTTACAGGTTTACGTTATTTTGGCCAAAGTATCCACTAACACCTCACATTTTTCATCTAAAGTGTTTTTTTTGCACCTTTTTATCTCTGCAGTTGAGGCTGAGCCTTCTGGGGGGCGCCTGTCACTGTTATGCATGTATTTGGTGCAGAGCGTCCCACCTTTTCTTATAGTTGGGCGTGACCAATAGGCTGAGCTCTGACACTTTGCTTCACTTAGACCAGTGTGGCTGACGCCCTGTTGGTAACCTTGTGTCCATGAATACCACCAGTCCCTTCCTTGTCAGCATGGCTGGACGCAAGCGCTACAGCTGCCCCCATGCTTGGGTTGCAGGGGATTGAACATTGGTGTTTGTACACTTGTGCTGCCCACCAGTGGAGCTGGCTGCCGTCTTCTAGGTGCAACAGATATTTTTTTTTTAATATTATGTCCTACTTCGGTGACTTTTTCTGGCGAGAATGTAACCCAATGAGTACTCTAGATACTAATGTAATTGAGAATTGTCTAGGAGAAATTATTGTTTTATTACAACAGGTTGCTGAGAGAGTCCTACAGAAAGAGATAAAGGCCCTGATGCAGAGGCAGCAGGTGGAGCTGTCTGGTGGAGAAGTCGGCAGTGTGAGGTAAGTGACTCAGTCCCTATTGCAATACCCCCAAAAAGTGAAATCTTAATCTGGTGTAGGCCTTCAGGGTCAAGATTACCAAGCCTACCAGCACGTGTACTCAGATAGTAGGCCCACTGTCCTAACAGCCAGAGTGGTAGTCGATGTCCCCAAGGGGCGGGTACCCGTACGTATCTTGAACTGTGTGGAAGAAGAGGTCAAACTACCTCTGTATGCTACCATTGCTAAGCTGTTCACTGTCAGTACCAACGCCATCACGGCAGTGGAACCTTTCGACCAGGTGGAGGACAATGGGTCCAAGGGGCAGCTGGAGGACTGGTGTCAGAAGCTACATGTATATAGGACAAGTCTGGCTCAAACCGCTAGCGTAGGTGCCCAGGGAAGAAGGAATAACTATATATAAAGCTTAACCTGGCACTCTACTTAAAAAAGCAAGAGAGGGTTGATCCTTTTGGTGTTTTTTATTTGTGGAGTTTGTGAAAGTTCATCAATCATCAAACGTTTCGGCTCATGCAAGAGCCTTCATCAAGTGATTCTGTACAATATATACAATAGAAATAAAAAACAGGTATCAGACACAATTTGTGGTGTTTATCTTTGGTGTTGCTCTATAGTGACTAGTGTTCGGTGGTGGGGTGCGAGGACTTCCCAAGATATGATGTGTTGAGTGGTGATAAGATGTAGGTGTATCAGATCTAGAGAAATTGTGGCGGTGAGGCTGGTGTGGGGTGATTGTGATGTGGTGGTCAGTGATTTTAGGAACGTGGGTGGGTAGTAGGGTAAAGGATAGAGTAGAAAGAGTAGAGAAAAAAGAAAGAGAGAACGTGGGAAACGGAATAGAAGTAGTTAAACCAGCAGAGTTTCTATCTATGAATAGTAGTGGTAATAAAGGTTTAGGGAAAGTACCTTGTATGCAGTAGTGGGAGTGTTACTTCACTTTTTAGCTCAGTTAGATGGGTGTATGTTGCCCATGGAGGCCTATGGAGTTGAAAGTGTTATACAGTTAAGCCAGAAAATAACTAGGGGAATGTTTTCGTTTGAGGACTATAGATACCTCTGTTTAATAGGGAATGCAGTCCGAGATCCAAATTAGTGGATACACAGATGTGGTCTGGCTGAGCGTATGGGGGTCCATACATCAAGGTCCATCTATGTGGGGAGAGCATATTAGTGAGCCATTTCTATGGAGTGGGCTTATTAGGCTATATTAACAGGTACATACCACATGGTTAGCAGAAAAGGCAGTTTATGGCTCCTGTCCTGGAAAGGAAGGGAGTCAAGGGTGAAGGCTCAAGGAGTTAACACTGCAGCAGAGAGAATGTAGCATAATAGCAATGTAACAGAATGACAGAGGTTCGAGCTGTACCTTGTGTTGAAGTTTTGTGCATCATGCAGTCATGCTGGAGGCGTGATGGCAGGAGCACTGTGTGTAGTGTGTGGCTGCTTCTTATAGTGGTGTGTAAATGAGCACAGGAAGTGCATCACTGGCGGCGCCATCTTGGGAAGGTCATTAGTGTCCTGATGTTCGCAGTGAGCATGCTCAGGCCGGGAGGACAGGAAGTGCCATAGAAATGAGTGTAAAACACCACAGAAGCGTCCCTAGTGACTACTGAAGCTGGTCACATGACTGGAAATGCATGATAAGGATGTAAACAGTGCAAATAAACAGTCTCAAACAGCTGTGAATGATTGGTGCGGGAGAAATGCTTATGTGATTCCATGCAGTGGTGATCTGGAAAGTTTCTCAGCTTCCTTTCTGTAAAGAGAAAACTAAATTACTAACATAGAAAGTATATTTAATATTTATATACAATATTAGATTAAATGGCCTTAGTAGGAGAGTCGTCACACAATGTGTGTTAAACGACTCCCCGAAGGGCACTGGTGATATGACACCATTAACCAAAAATAATACAATCAATACCTTGAGTTGGAGTTCTCCCTTAACCCAGTTCATAGTAGTGGAGGGGGAATTAATAGTATAATTCAAATTCTCGGTTCAAACCATAGGGTGATAAGGTGTTGAGGTGATAAATCCAATAGGATTCTCTCTCCTTTAGCCTGTGAATACGGTTGCCCCCTCGTCTCGATGGGGGGACCTGCTCAATCACCTGGAATTTGAGTTGACTAACAGAATGGCCATGTTCTATGAAATGGGCTGGTACCGGCAACAGAGTGTTTTTCCGACGAATGGTGGATTTATGCTTACTTATGCGGTCCCGGATATGCTGGGTGGTCTCCCCAACATAGCCGAGACCGCATGGACACTTTATTAGATAGATCACAAACGAGGAATCACATGTGTAAAAACCATCTATGTTGTATCTTTTACCAGACCTGGGATGGGTAAATGATTCTCCCCTTGTGACATTTGTGCATTGTGCACAGTGAAGACATGGAAACGTACCATTCCTTATGGACCCCAGGGAACCCTGTCTTGGTTTGGGGATTTTTGGTCCGATATCGGCTTTGACTAGGTGGTTTTTGATATTGTTAGCTCGTTTATAGCATACCAAAGGAGGATTTTTAAATTCGGGCACATCAGGAAATGAGGTTCGGAGGAGAGGCCAGTGTTCCATTATTGATTTTTTTATGAGTGGTGAAAATGGATGGAAGGTATTAATGAATTTGAGTCGGTCATCAACTGGCACCCCACCACCGAACACTAGTCACTATAGAGCAACACCAAAGATAAACACCACAAATTGTGTCTGATACCTGTTTTTTATTTCTATTGTATATATTGTACAGAATCACTTGATGAAGGCTCTTGCATGAGCCGAAACGTTTGATGATTGATGAACTTTCACAAACTCCACAAATAAAAAACACCAAAAGGATCAACCCTCTCTTGCTTTTTTAAGTAGAGTGCCAGGTTAAGCTTTATATATAAGAAGCTACATGTAGGCACTGACTCCACCCCTTTTCACCAAAAGCATGGAGTTTACCGGGTAGTTTAAGAATATGAACGGGTCTTTAGTAAACATCCTTTAGACTTTGGGCAAGTAAAAGGGGTACAACATCACATCCCCACTGGAGACCATCTGCCCATTAAATAGAGGTACCGGACTGTACCACCAGCTCACTATCAATGTGCCAAATAGATGTTACGGAAAATGAAGGCGGCTGGGGTGATCAGAGATAGTTGTATCCCATGGGCAGCTCCATTAGTCCTGGCAAACAGAAAAAATGGTACAATGAGAATGTGTGTAGCCTACAAGCAGATTAATCGCATTACACATAAGGATGTATTCCTGTTACCCAGAGTTGAAGAGTCATTAGCTGCACTGAGAACTGCTAACTATTTTTCCACCTTAGATCTCACCAGTGGGTATTGGCAGGTTCCCGTGGTAGAGGTGGACAGAGAGAAGACAGCATTCACGACACCAATGGGCCTCTGTTAGTTTAACTGCATGCCATTTAGACTCTGCAATGCAACGGGGATGTTCCAGAGGTTGATGGAGTGTTGCCTGTGTGGCACCCCACTGGTCAGACCGCCACTGGGGGTACTGAACTCCTCCATTAACAGGAGGGTAGTGCCTCTGTTCTCCAAGTCACTGAAGGGTTAAGCTGAGACCCACAACACACACACTTAGGACCCCGGGATGGGACAGTGGACGGACTCAGGGGAAGGGCCCAGACTCAGCAAGGGGGAACAAGGAAGTGTAGAGTCATTCTGGAGAACAGCAAAGGAGTAGGAAGTTATTGAACAGAAATACTGTTCATTCTTAATAACAATGTTTTTTCTTACAATGGATCCATCTACCGACAGAAGAGGGGCTGCGCAATGGGGACTAGATTTGCACCAAGTTATGCAAACTTATACATGGGTGCATTTGAGTCTGTCTCCATTGCGCAGTCAAAGTCGGCTGAAAATCGGATAGTTTACTATTCCCAGTTCATTGATGACCTCATAATCATTTGGAGAGGGACAGAGGAAGAAACCACTAGTTTTGTGACAGAATTAAATGACAATGATTGGGGTCTAAATTTCATCATGTCCCTATCTAACTCAGCCCTCCAGTATTTGGACCTATGGGTACAGTTTGACGACCTTGGGGGGGAGTACACCTCTACTTTTTTCAAACAATTTGACATCAATAGTTATTTAAAATTTGACAGTGGGCACCTCCCCAGGTGGTTATTAAATGTGCCCTATAGCCAATAATGGAGGGTGAGAAAGAATTGTACTAGGGACATTGATTTTCAGGTGGAATCTAACACCCTCAAAAAATGATTTCTTGAAAAGGATTACCCCAAGAGATTGTTACAAGACTCTTTTAAAAGGGCAAAAAATCTAACTCAAGAATCATGTATTAAAAGAATGACAACTAAAGTAAACAATACAGATAACGTATCAAAATTGGCTAAATGGAGCCTTATCACTACATTTTGTCAATCTAGGGCGTTGATCCTTGATTTAATGAAGAAATATTGGTTTGTAATAAAGAGTGATCCCATTCTTTCAGATCATCTACGCATGAAACCAAATGTTATATTCAGAAGAAACAAAAATCTACGTGAGATGGTGGTTCCCAGTAATGTAAGTCATAAAATAGAGAAAAAAACAATAGCAATTGTGGAGGGTAATGCTTTAGGTTGCTATTCATCTGTTCCGCCAAGCCTACCACCTGCAATAAGACCCAGTCCACCACACCGCCTCATGACTGGAATTTCCCCCTCCCACTGTATCCGCACCCGCCCCTCGTAGACTGTGAGCCTTTGTGGACAGGATTTCTACCCTCTTGTTTCTGTACAACTGAATTGTCAACATTTATTGTTACTTGTATTGTTACTTGTCCTAGTCTGCCCTTTTTAACATGTAAAGCGCCATGGAATATAATGGCGCTATATAAATTAATAATAATAATAATAATATTCATGTAACACCCCCAAATGTCTCTGCTGTCAAGTTATTTGTAATGGTGTGAAATCATTCACATCTTTTACAACTAAGAAAACATGCTCTATTAAACACAAGGTCACGTGTCAGTCCACATATCTTGTATATTTACTAGAATGTCCACATATATTGTGTATTTTCTAGAATGTCTATGTGGACTTCAATATATTGGACGTACTATTCAAACATTGCATGCCCGTCTTAACAAGCATATGCATAATATCAAATGTGCATACCAGTTACATAGTATATTTAGACACTACGCCACTTTCCATCAAAAAGATGCCAATAAGATGAGGCTTATTGTCATTGACCACGTGAATGACAGTGAAAATGACCGATTGGGGACCCTTATAAAAATGGAGAGCTATTGGATTTACAAGATGAGGACCCTGAGCCCAGAAGGCCATAATCTAACACTGGAAAATGTGGCTTAATGTTAAATTTGGCATGTCACAGTATAATAGCACTTTATACGTAATATATCGTAGTGAGGTTTAAGGACCTATGGTAACTCTCTTTTATTCTTTTAGTACCCTTACCTTGTTTTTATCTCCCCCTTTATTATTATTCTGTTCGTTTTTTAATTAATTTTTTACATCATTCATATCCCCCCTTTTTAATATTTTTAATATTTTTCTTTTTATATTGTGATATATGAATATGATAAATGTTTTACTTTTATCCTCTTTTTATTACTAATTTAATTGTTATTATCTGGTAAGTTTATTAGTGTAATGCATTGTATGCGATCTTATTTCAATGTATTTAGTGTTGGTAATGTTAAGGGTTAAAAGTGGAATGAATTATGATCCATGTAAAATTTGCAGAAAGGTTTGTGCAGGTAAAGCTAGGGTTAAAAGTGCAATTATCAAGAGCCAATCACAAATCCTTGATACCTATAAAATGTAATTTCCTAACTTACCCTTTACACCACTTGATGAAGACAAACTAGTTCTGTCGAAACGCGTTGTGGAGCTGTAGAGGGGACCAAATAAAGGTCTGCCAACCATTAATCAATTTGTGCCTGGTATATGTCCCAAGTGTTTCTATCAGATCGCTGCAATATTTTTCTATATCAGCTAAAGAAGTTGGCAAAGAAAGTCCAAGTGCCAGAGCCTCCAGAACCGCTGGTATAGAAGCCAGCAGCTGAACCACCTTGCTTAGCCAAGTCGATTGCCCCGGTAAAAACAGAGGTGTCGCCAGAAGTCGTACCAGACCTAGCTGAATCAGCATCAAGGCCTGAAGTTGGTGCGTAGAAGTCAGAGATAGATGTGGATCCGGCAGAAGCCCCAGCTGCCGAGGGTGGGAAGGCGCACTGGGTGCCCCATGAAACCATCGCAAAGGGGTGCTCAGTTGCGACCCAGGATACAACACAGGTGGAGAGCAGGCCCGTTAACAACTACTAGGACCAAAGATAAGTAGTCGAAGAAGAGAAGCGGCAGCAAGACCAGGGGGAACCACAGGAGAAGGCCAACCTGGAGGTAAAAGACTGAGCCCCGAAGACACCAGCACCTGACCCAAAGAAGCGACGCCACGGAGTAGTCATGGACTTCCACTTCTGGAATGGCTGGGGGTTCATCAAGGAGTACAGCTTGGAGGAGGAAGTCTTTGTCGGCCGACAAGATGTGGAGTCGTACCTCCCGAAGGGACACCCCGGTCACGATCTTCACCCCGGAGACGAAGTCAGTTACATCCGGCATATGGGACATCGAGGCTGGTATGTATTGCGAGTGTACAAGATCCTACCGCCAAGAGCCCTATGTACAGAGCCGGCTGAACTGTCGAGTGGTGAGGAAGGTTTGCAGGCAAGCAGACCTCACCCTAAAGTAATACTTGCCAAGTTAGTTTGCAGAACTGTAAATAATTGTGTGTTGATAGTAATCCCTGCCTTGTAAATGTTGTGTATAGTATATAGTTAGTTAGTTAGGTACCAGGGATTGTAAAAATGGAAATAGCTAACCGCCATAATCATTGAGAAAAGTGCGCGGTAGAGACACTGTATCACGGCGGATGACGCTGCACCTGGACAAGAACTGTGTTAAGTCCCGGCTGGAGGCTAAGGGGTGCTGCAACCCGCAGGACTGAGAACTTTGTATTTTATGTATATTTTGTTCCCATTTTCATTTTTCTACTCCAGGACTTAAAAAGACTCAATTTTGTTTTGTTATTGAAACGTTTAAGTGCATGCCTCCCAAAAGGGATGAAAAGTAAGCTTAGGTTCATTTGTTATTGTTTGAGAAAAAAAAAATGTGGGTTTTGTGTTCTCCACTAAGGTTACTCGGGGACAAGCTAACCTTTGCCAAGGGGGAATGTGGCGCCCCACTGGTCAGACCGCCACCGTTGGTACTGCACTCCTCCAATAGCAGGAGGGTAGTGCCCCTGTTCTCCAGGTACCTGGATGGTGAAATGGAGACCCACAACACACACACACGCTTAGGATCCTGGGATGGGATGGTGGGTGGACCAAGGGGAAGGGTCCAGTCTCAACAAGGGGGAACAAGGAAGTGTAGAGTCAGTTTAGAGGAGAGCAGCAAAGGAGTAGGAAGTTGGAGTGAGAGTTGAGAGGTGGTAGAGGTGTTAGCTCCCACAGGCTGTAGCACGGTCACACTCGCCCCAGGAGGGAGAGATTGAATGGTGCAGAGTAGGAAAGGAGCCCTTGGGGTGCAGAAGAAGACCTAGGTCACCTGCATGCTTGTATCTGACAGAGGAACAGAGCTGGTGGACGAAAATAGGAGACCGGCCCTGAAAACAGCATGGTAGCTATACACCCAAACTGTTGAAACCGGAGGCCATGAGTTCCTAAAGGGGACCTGTGGCCACAAACTTGGCACAACTCGCAGAAGGCGGCTGTACTAAGGCGCGGTACTAGAAAGCGGTACCAATCAATGCCTGTGGCTGTCGGTACTCGAGCTCTGTGTGCGGAGGCGTTGAGAGGAGAGGTGAGATGAACTAGAAGCACTGAGAGTACCACAAGTGAAGGAAACACCATGAGAGAGCAAGGAACACCTAGCTGTCTCGAAAACAATAAAAAAAGCACCCGGCGGCCTGGTTGGAATGTTACAGTAAAGGTACAGAACTTCAACAGATGTGTGTGAGACTTTTCTTAGTGGTGACCACCAGCTGCAGAGTTTGCATGACACCCTGAGGTGCTGATGACCTGATGAATATCGGCCAAAGATCAAACTGACTAGCCTACTCACTGCCCTGTGGAAACGCTCCAGCTGC
The DNA here is from genome assembly GCA_033576535.1 of Allobates femoralis. NCBI lineage: Eukaryota > Metazoa > Chordata > Amphibia > Anura > Aromobatidae > Allobates > Allobates femoralis. The sequence continues at coordinate 58,747,536 of JARQOC010000008.1, read as the reverse complement.
GGGGAGCGAAACTATCTAAGCTGCAGGTCATCGTCCCTAGAGGTTCTGTAGTAGTGGCAGCCACACATAGCCGCACACCACAGATGGTGCCACAAATACCCCTTTCCCTTCTATTCCCCATGATCTAGTCCTGATCATTTAAATGACATCGCTATGGCCACGGAGCCGGGTTGCCACCATGATGTCCCCCTGTAAAAGAACCGAAAGATCCCGTCCAGTTCAGAGTATCCCCATAGCCCTGGAGTGGGAGTGTCACCTGGGGCATAGAAACTTTAAAACTGTGTTACTGTACCTGGATAACATAATAGTCTACTCGAAGAAGTATGAGGATCATCTGAAGCACCTGGCTCAAGTATTCGAGGCATTATCCAAGTCTGTCATGAAGGTGAAGCCATCCAAGTGCCACTTACTGAAACCAAGGGTACAGTATCTAGGACATGTGGTCATCACTAAAGGTGTGGCACCAGACCCTGATAAAGTCACCATTATCAGGGACTGGCCGAGGGCCACTACCATCAAAGAAGTACGACAGTTCCTGGTAGGCTACTACCTGACGTTTATCAAGGGCTTCACAAAGATAGCAGCCCCTTTGTAAGACCACCTGGTAGGCCAGTCCAAGAAGGCCAAGAACTCGAGTTCTTCACCCAGTTGAAGTGGGCCCTTATGGAGGATGAGATCCTGAACCACTCTGACTATGGCCAACCGTTTGTGCCGTACACAGATGCGAGCAACGTGGGATTGGGATCCTTGTTATCCCAGGAGCAGAGGGGCAAAAAGAGAGTGATTGCCTATGCCAGCAGGAAGCTCCATCCTACAGAAAGGAACCCCGATGATTATAGCTCTTTCAAGCTAGAGTTACTTCCCATAGTCTGGGCTGTAACTGAACACTTTAAACATTACCTGGCTTCAGCAAAGTTTATCATCTATACAGAAAATAATCCACTGACCCATTTGGATTCCGCAAAGTTAGGTGCACTGGAACAGCAATGGATGGCCCGGTTGTCCAATTACAACTTAACCATCACGTACCGGGCAGGGCATAAGAACGTCAATGCTGATGCGCTGTCAAGGATGCTCAACTTGACAGATGTGGGAGAATCCCCGGAGGAGCTGGAAGAGATAGAGCTACTGTTTTTTTACCGCACCAGTGCATCTCAGTGTTCCCATGGTGTGAGAAATAAGTGGCCTGTCATGCAAGAAGCCACGTTCAACACATTACCCCACCACAGTTGGGCAGAGATGCAAGATAGCGACCTGGCCATCTGCTTAGTCAAAATGTTGTTGAAGCAAGCTGACTCATGCCCTGGCCCAGATGCTCCGCAAGATACACAACAGTTGTGGTAAGAGAAAAGCAAGTTATTTATCTATGGAGGTAAGCTCTGCAGGCTGCACATCAATGCACAAACCCATGAATTGGTCTGCAGATAGTGGTCCCGAAGAGAGATGTCCAGATGGTCCTAGAGGTATACCACTATGGGGCAGGGATCTTCGGGTGGAAGAAGCTAGAAGTTCTGCTGGATGATTCTACTAGGTTGGCATGAGGAAGGCCATCGAGAAATGGTGCAGAGACTGTTGCCCGTGCAACCTGCGTAGGAAGGATTGTGAATGCCAGAGAGCTCCTCTACAGCTTATTGTCACCAGGCAACCACTTGAATTCGTAGCCTTGGACCATTTGAAACTGACCCTGAGTCGGTCAGGCTATGTCTATGCCCTCACCATTGTAGATCACTATTCTCGTTTCTTTGTAGTAGTGTCGGTGAAAGACCTAACAGCATGGACAGCGGCTAGAGCCTTTCAAGCCCATTTCTGCAGACCCCATGGCTACCCTGAACAGGTTCTTACGGCTCAAGGTCCAGCATTCAAAACAGAGGTGTTCCAGGAGTTTTGCACTTATACGGCTGCAAGAAAATAATATCGACGCCGTACCACCCACAGACCAATGGCATGTGCGAAAAATGAACCAGGTAGTGATAGACCTATTGAAGACTGCCACTGAAAGAAATAAGTATGTGGCCAGAGAAGTTGCCAGACTTAGTGGACTTATACAATCATATTCCTGTGAACTCCACCAACTGTACTCCTGACTACCTGACGAGGGCAAGACCTGGCAAGTTGCCCATTGACTTAGACACGGGAGTCCTGACACCTGAGAAAAACCCACCAGATGCGGATTGGGATACTGAACGGCAACAGCAGTACCATAAAGTTAAAGAGTGCATTGAGAGAAACCTGTCTCAAGCAACAGAAAGGCTAGAGAGAGCCTACAACAAACACACACCTGCAGTTCCCTTAACACCTGGAGAACAAGTCCTCAAGTGGAAGAAACAAACAAACAAACTGGATGACCAGTGGGAGGCAGAGCAATACACCATATTGCCTTCAAATTTTGATAACACCAAAATCTGCTTAAATAGTAAAGACAGAGGAGAGACCTCAGCGGCACTTTCAAGAGACCATCTAAACATATGCCCTGATCAAATGAGAAGCAGAAAAGAAGTCCAAGATACACTTCAACCCATAGAGCAACAAGAAGAGATGATTCATATAATTTTTGGAGACTTTCCCAGAATGTGGACCCAGATAAATGGAGCCATTGTAGTACCTGTATTGACTTTTCCCCAATGTGTCATAACTGAACCAGTTGAGACTCAAGTAAGACCTGAAGAATCACCATCTCAAGCAACAGTTGCCACACCTGCAATGGAACAAGAGAGTCAACCCCCTGCTAGTGGCGAATCTGTCAGTCCCATGGTGAGTCCAAGACTAAACATTGGTATCCCCATGCTACGTAGGTCTACACATAGAATAGTGGCTAGCGCACCCACAATATCAGCAGCAGACACTAGAAACCAGAACAATCATAAATACCTGTACTGCGTAGATCCACTTGTAGTAAGAAAGGTCAGATCCCATCATGTTATAGAGACTGTTAGTAAAATAAAGTGGAAAGTACAACCAGTTTAAAAATGTAAACATATTTTGTTTTCATGAAACTATGTAAATAAGCAACCACAAAGCCTACCACGCCTAAAGGACTTACTGTATGAACTTTTACATATTCTTGAGCATTTAATTTACATATGGACCAATAGACCACAGGACTAGGTGTGGTGAAAACCAATTTGTAATAAAATTCACTATCAGCAAACAGAGGAAGGACTAAGCGCCGTAGTGACCGTGTTTTCAAATTTTTTTGGGTTTTTGTAATTTTTCATTTTTGAGACTCTGTTTATTTTATTATTGTTATTTCTTTAAAATATGTTTCCTCAGTTCAGGAGTACTGAATTTAACTAGGGGGGAATGTGACACCCATGATGTCATGTTTGGAAGGAAGAAGGGATATCCACGACAGGTACGTCCACAGCATGCAACACTTTTTGTGACTCCAGACCAGAAGGGGAGCCCTGAAACCTGGGTTCAGGGGAGCTTCCTTATAAATTCTGGCCTGAAGGCGAGCTTAGTCAGTTCAGTTTCTAGGAGGACAGTGAAAGTTGACCTGTGGACTGGAGCAAGTAGTGTCAAAAGAGAAGCAAGCATGAGGGACCCATAGGAGAGGGTCTGAGGAAGGAGAGAAGCAAGCCTGGGGAAGGGAGCCAGTTCCCGGATCATCCCAGAGTAGAGCACCAGAAATGGACACCTGAGTCCGAGGTTGTGAGGGTACTAACGGCTCAGCAGCCAAAACTGGAGGACGAGAGACTCCACATCTCCTGGCCACATCAAAGCACCTGGAGGCACAGCAGCATCAGAGAGCTCAGGGACAGTTTCCAGAGGAGTAATGCCCGGGAAGGGATCAAACTGGCCGCCATATGGGTGAGAGACTTAAGAGCAGGAAGAGAGGGTTAGCTACAGGCAGCCAGGACCAGCAAAGAGCAGTGCAGCAGGGAGGCCTCAGAACTCACCAGCTGAGGAGATCCCCAACTTGCTTCCAGGCCACCCGGATTCCTAACATTTCCTGTGGACAGTACCCTGGTTTCAACCTGCAACTACCAGTAATGGTAAAGGAGGCTACATACTGTGTGTCTGTCAGGTATTACGCACCCTCAGTCCTGCACCCCAGTGCCCTACCATCGCCATAGACTATACCAGTTGCCCTGGGGAACTGCTCTACCTGTGGGGAGCGATATCACCTTAGCTGGGATTCCATCATCCCCAGAGGTCCCATACAGCAGTGTTGGCCATCAATAGCCAAACATCACAAGTGGCGTCACAACAATTATCCCCAAAACCAAGATCCCCAAACCTTTATTTGATGCCCAGTGTCACTGAGTCGGGTCTCGAACCCTGTGACTCCAGTGACTCCCTATGAAGTATTAAAGCCCAATTCTGAGCACTCCACGGCCCTGAGGCGCATCACATACGTGGATGTAATCGTTTAGCGAGTTCATGGCCGGACTTGCAGGGAGCACCTCAGCTTACAAGCTCATCACCTGGTGTTCAGGCTGAGCAAAAGTGGTAATGGAGTCTATAAATATCATAAAGCTGTCAGTGTTACAGATGCCAGCATGAAAATAGAAGAGCAATCACATACAGGGGAAAAGTGGTTTCTTCATCAATAGAAGGACATAAAAAAGCTAATTCATCATTCTCAACAAATGTCATTTTAACTACAACAAGCAAAGTTTTGTCTCATAATACTCTATGTTACAACATATACAAACCATGCTGAAGTACCTTTATTAAAGGGAACCTGTCAGCTCGTTTTAGGCCCCTATACTCCCACTACCTGTCCCTGCACCTTACTAGCTTAACCCTAACCATCCCTCTCTGACCTAAAACTGCACTATAAAGTTTGGGGAAAATTATTTAATAACTTGCATCCAGTCTTCCGTAGACTGGGATGGGCGGTCTCCAGGTTTCCATTCTCCCTCCTCACTAGCTCTTAACAAGCGCCGCTGGGCGCCATCTTTCAGTCTCCTGTGTTGAAATTCCCACCTCCTCTATTCATTATGACGTACATCCGGACGTCAGTTCCGGTCTGGTGCATTGTGGGGGCTTATCAGGCTGTACGGTCCGGTGAATGTGCAGTGCACATATTGAAGCAGCCCATACTCCTGATAAAGCCCCCACAATGCACCGAACTGGAACTGATGTCTGGGTGCATGTCATTCTGTATGGAGGAGGCAGGAAATTCAACACAGGAAACGGAATGATGATGCTCAGCAGGGCATGCTAAGAGCCTGCGAGGAGGGAGATTCGAGCCCTGGAGACCGCCCCTCCCAATCTATGGATGTAGACTGGATGTAAGTTATTTAATCATTTTTCAGAAGCTTTATAGTGCAGTTTTAAGGTCAAAGATGGATGAGCTAGCAAGTCACAGGGACAGATAGTGATAGAATAGGGGGCTAAAACAAGTTGACAGGTTCCCTTTAAGTTTTAAAATAATGGAATCGCCACTCAAATTGATGTTGAAAAAATAAAGTGATCCAATCAGCAAAGTGACATGACGTTTCCGTGAAAGTGGATGTTTATCAAGAGTACACTGTGGTATAGGCTGTGGGATAGGAATATATAAATGGGAGTAACTGGATAGATCAGAAAACTGGTGATCCAAAGCACGGATCACTGAAATGGCATGTGTGGAGCGCTGGAGAAATGAGACAACTGTCATTAGTGAAAAGATCGCCATATTCCCTAGTGATTGTTTTCACATTTCTCTAACTCTCCCCAGGTATGTCTATATGGAGTTGGATCCTATCAGACCACCCTCATTTGCTATGAGTGTCGTATCACTCTTTTCTTTATTAAGTTTTACCATAAAAAACTATAGGTATATCCTCTAATAAGTAAAAAATGAGGGGAAGGGGTTCCATGCTCTTGGCTTTTCTCCATAAAGCAGAGCATTAAGAGAACCAACCACCTCAGATCACCCTAATACACAGTTAGTACATGTCCCTGCACCCTAAGGATACCTTTCCAGCACTGTTTTTGTGTAAAATCTTGCATTAGTATAACTCATATAAAGAGTTTATAAACTTACTAGCCTGATGACTTCTGGGCGTATCCCTCCTTCTGTTATTCTTCAGGGCTGTGCATTCATTGCATGTCTGCGCTCCCCCTCCCTCTGTGCAGAGGAGATAACGATCACACCCATCAGGGCAGGGCAGCAGGCACAGAGGGAGGGGGAGCACAGAGATGCAATGCACAGCCCTGAAGTATAACAGAAGGAGGGCTACGCCCAGATGTCTCCAGGCTAGTTAGTTTATAAACGCTTTATATCGGTTATACTAATGCAAGATTTTACACAAAAACAGTGCTGGAAAGGTATCGTTAGGGTGCAGGGACATGTACTAACTGTGTATTAGGGTGATCTGAGGTGGTTGGTTCCCTTTAAGGTACTGACAATGTCTGACTCCTGCTCTGGTAACTTGACTACCTATGTATTACATGGTAAGCCGTTTATTTGAAAGTTGGCATGTATAGTTTCATTAACCTATGAAACATTTCCTCAAGGGAAAATATAGTACACCCAAAATATGCAGAATACCAAAGATTAGAACTCCCGTACTCGGAGGCGTGGCATGCAGCCCTATGTAGAAGACGCACTTCACAGGAGCTCTGGTGCCACACATCAAAGCAACGGGATTATTGTCTTTTTAAAGACAATTTCCCCACTCCTAAGCAACCTGATCGACTCATGACCTAACAAGGACCATCTTGGATGATTTTCACCCTTTTCAGAGAAGCAGTTCACCTGTTTTGCCCTAGAGGCTCCCAGCTATTCAATGCGGTAAGAGTCTCGGCGCCATTTTACCTGACTCACTCAGCAACCCTCTTGCAGGGGAAGCACCACTTCTGCAGGTGCTGGTTATCTGAGCCCCAGACCGCTACCTACTAATTGCCCCCAGCTTCAATTTTGGGTCTAAGTCTAGACCAAAGACTGTGCCAGACGATTCCTCTCTCAAACCTCCGGGGGAGCTGAACTGGTCGAGGGGATATATTCCTTCCCAGAACCTTCATCTCTAAGGCTGCTTCCACACTGCAGTTTTTTCACTGATCAGTGTCCATCAGATTTGTGTGCCAAACCCAGGAGTGTCTCCAAAACCTACAACAGGTGTCCATCTTTCAATTATAGTTTTTCTCTGCAAGTTCCTCTCCTGGTTTCTCTCCGGGTTTTGGCACACAAATCTGATGGACACTGATCAGTGAAAAAACTGCGGTGTGGAAGCAGCCTAAGACATCTGAAAAAAGTACCACTCCCAAGCACCTAACGGTGCCCCCAGGGAGAGAACTGGGGGACTATTTCCAGGCTGCTCGGTACATAGGTTGCTGCCGGCAAAAAGATTCCCAGCCAGAAAAGTAGTTCCAAGCCCTTCTGACGACGCCAAGTGACGTGGAGGTGTCCTGCCTGGAAAAGACATCAGCTGTGACCAGAGACGACAGAGAAGCCGGCGCCGATCCCCAGAATCGCAGACAAGCTCTAACATCAGCCCAGGAGCACCATCTACAGAGAGGAGATCATCATCTATCAAGTGGGGTTCTCGGACCCCCGACGCTAGCCAGCCTCACAGACTCAGGATCAAGTGGACCTCCTGTTTACTCTCTAAAGTCAACGCCACTCTTTGCTCAAGTTGGGGTAATTTTAGGGGACACTTTTGCATTACTTTCCAACTGCAGCATTCTCCAACTTCAATGTGTATTTGCATTTAACTTCTTTTACCTTGATCATAAGTGAGCTGCAATTTAGCATGAACTAGCCTATATATTGATTGATGCCAGTGGTTAATATAGAATTTACTTATAGTGATACCCTGATGTCTATAATTGCATAGATTATTTGAACTATCCTCAGATGAATTCAGATAATCCCTACTCCCCAGAGATCTTAGTTCAAAACCCTAACCCTGACATACAAGGCCATCCACAACCTGTCCCCTCCATACATCTCTGACTTGGTCTCCCGATACCACCCCTCACGCAATTTGCGCTCCTCTCAAGAACTCCTTCTCTTCTCCCCCCGCACCTCCACCTCCCACAACCGCATACAAAACTTCTCTCGTGCATCCGTCATACTCTGAAATTCTCTCCCCCACCACATCAGACACTCCCCTACCCTGGGAACCTTCAAGAAAAACCTAAAGACCCACCTCTTCCTTCAAGCCTATAACCCACACTGAGACCTAATCCGCTGCACCATTTCACCTCTCCCCCTCCTGCTGTCTCCCACCCATCCCCTATAGATTGTGAGCCCTCATGCACAGGATCTCTGCCCTATTGTACCTGTATGATTTATTTGTCGTTATTTATGCTCTCGTCCTTGTTCTGCCCCTACACATGTAAAGCGCCATGGAACCAATGGCGCTATAGAAATAAATAATCTATTATAATAAAACCCTAAGGCAACTTCCGTCAGGCTGTAACGGTATGGTACGTCACATCCTAGCTGAAGTTGCCTGTACACCCATCTGGGTGCTCCAAAATGGCTGCCCATTGCCGGGAGCGGGGCTTCCAAAGCCCCACTCCCGCCATTGGTACAAGCGCCACCGGAACCTCCTCCGGCCCCCTCCATTCTCACCCCTGCCTGGCGTTAGTTATGCTCACCTATCTGCCTCCCAGCAAGGTCTGTGTGCTTACAGGACCTGTGATGATGTCACAGAGCGTCATCAGGTCACATGACCGCAGTTACCACGGTAACTGCGGTCATGTGACCCGATGATGCTCTGTGACATTATCACAGGTCCTGTAAGCACAAGGACCTTGCTGGGAGGCAGCGTTGGATAGAGGATAGGTGAGCATAATCATTTTTTTTTTAACTCTTTCTTATATTTCACTTCTGCAATGTATATTATACATTGCAGAAGCGAAAGTGCCCCACTGTGTCCGGATCCATGATAATCATGGACCCCGACACAGAAAAAGCATCTGGAGGTCACCTCCGATGCTTTCCTTTCCTGTCCGTGGGACCCAACTTTTTGTAGGACAGGGAAAAAAATCATTATGTGAAAGTAGCCTAACGCCAGGCAGGGGTGAGAACGGAGGGGGAGGTGGGCGAGGCTGAGACACAAGGGGACTGGCAGACAAAGGCATAGGGGCACAGGACACCGAGGCACAGGTGAACACAGGCAAGGGGAGACAAGAGGCACAGGGGGATAGGAGAGGCATAGGGGGACACAGACAGGGGGAGAGGAAAGGCACAGGGGAACCCCCGGCTCCATCCTGCCCCGCTCGCCATCATCCTGTCCCGCTCGCCACCATCCTGCCCCCGCCGGCTCCATCCTGCCCCGCCGCCTCCATCCTGCCCCGCTCGCCATCATCCTGTCCCGCTCGCCACCATCCTGCCCCCGCCGGCTCCATCCTGCCCCGCCGGCTCCATCCTGCCCCGTTCACCACGATCCTGCTCCCCCGCCACCATCCTGCTGCTCCCCCGCCGGCTCCATCATGCCCCTGCTGACTCCATCCTGCCCCGCCGCCTCCATCCTGCTCCCCCGCCACCATCCTGCTCCCCCGCCACCATCCTGCTCCCCCGCCGGCTCCATCCTGCCCCGCTCGCTCCATCCTGCACTGGTGCTTCCATCCTGCCCCGCCGCCTCCATCCTGCCCCGCCGGCTCCATCCTGCCTCCCCACCGGCTACATCCTACCCAGCTTGCTTCATCCTGCCCTGCCAGCTCCATCCTGCCCCGCTCGCCACCATCCTGCCCCTCCCTGCCACCTTCCTGCCCCCCCGCCACCATCCTGCCTCACCGGCTCCATCCTGCCCCCCGCCACCATCCCGTTCGCTCCATCCTGCCCCGCTTGCTCTATCCTGCCCCCCCGCCACCATCCTGCCCCTGCCGGCTATATCCTGCCCCGCCGGCTCCATCCTGCCCCGCTCGCCACCATCCTGCCCCCCCCGCCGGCTCCATCCTGCCCCCGCCAGCTCCATCCTGCCTCGCTCGCCACCATCCTGCTCCCCCGCCACCATCCTATCCTACTCCCCCGCCGGCTCCATCCTGCCCCTGCCGACTCTATCCAGCCCCACTTGCTCCATCCTGCCCTGCCGGCTCCATCCTGTCCCCCGCCACCATCCTGCCCCGCCGCCGGCTCCATCCTGCCCAGCATGCTTTATCCTGCCCCGCTGGCTCCATCCTGCCCTGCTCACCACCATCCTGCCCCCCACTGCCACCTTCCTGCCCCCCCCGCCACCATCCTGCCTCACCGGCTCCATCCTGCCCCCTGCCACCATCCTGCCTCCCGCCACCATCCTACCCCACTCGCTCCATCCTGCCCCACTTGCTCCATCCTGCTTCCCCCGCCAGCTCCATCCTGCCTCACCGCCACCATCCTGCTCCCCCGCCACCATCCTGCACCCCCCGCCGCTCCATCCTGCCCCGCTCGCTCCATCCTGCACTGGTGCTTCCATCCTGCCCCGCCGCCTCCATCCTGCCCCGTCGGCTCCATCCTGCCTCTCCACCGGCTACATCCTACCCAGCTTGCTTCATCCTGCCCTGCCAGCTCCATCCTGCCCCGCTCGCCACCATTCTGCCCCTCCCTGCCACCTTCCTGCCCCCCCGCCACCATCCTGCCTCACCGGCTCCATCCTGCCCCCCGCCACCATCCCGTTCGCTCCATCCTGCCCCGCTTGCTCTATCCTGCCCCCCCGCCACCATCCTGCCCCTGCCGGCTATATCCTGCCCCGCCGGCTCCATCCTGCCCCGCTCGCCACCATCCTGCCCCCCCCCGCCGGCTCCATCCTGCCTCGCTCGCCACCATCCTGCTCCCCCGCCACCATCCTATCCTACTCCCCCGCCGGCTCCATCCTGCCCCTGCCGACTCCATCCAGCCCCACTTGCTCCATCCTGCCCTGCCGGCTCCATCCTGTCCCCCGCCACCATCCTGCCCCGCCGCCGGCTCCATCCTGCCCAGCATGCTTTATCCTGCCCCGCTGGCTCCATCCTGCCCTGCTCACCACCATCCTGCCCCCCACTGCCACCTTCCTGCCCCCCCGCCACCATCCTGCCTCACCGGCTCCATCCTGCCCCCTGCCACCATCCTGCCTCCCCGCCACCATCCTACCCCACTCGCTCCATCCTGCCCCACTTTCTCCATCCTGCTTCCCCCGCCAGCTCCATCCTGCCCCACCGCCACCATCCTGCCCCCGCCAGCTCCATTCTGCCCTGCCAGCTCCATCCTGCCCCCGCCAGCTCCATCCTGCCCCCATCAGCTCCATCCTGCCCTCATCAGCTCCATCCTGCCCCCGCCGGCTCCATCCTACCCCCTCCGGCTCCATCCTACCCCCTCCGGCTCCATCCTACCCCCTCCGGCTCCATCCTGCCCCGCCGGCTCCATCCTGCCCCGCTCGCCATCATCATGCTCCCCTGCCACCATCCTGCTTCCCCGCCGGCTCCATCCTGCCCCTGCCGGCTCCATCCTGCCCCCCCCTGCCACTTTCCTGCCCCCCGCAACCAATGATGCTCTGTGACATTATCACAGGTCCTGTAAGCACAAGGACCTTGCTGGGAGGCAGCGTTGGATAGAGGATAGGTGAGCATAATCATTTTTTTTTTTAACTCTTTCTTATATTTCACTTCTGCAATGTATATTATACATTGCAGAAGCGAAAGTGCCCCACTGTGTCCGGATCCGTGATAATCATGGACCCCGACACAGAAAAAGCATCTGGAGGTCACCTCCGATGCTTTCCTTTCCGGTCCGTGGGATCCAACTTTTTGTAGGACAGGGAAAAAATCATTATGTGAAAGTAGCCTAACGCCAGGCAGGGGTGAGAACGGAGGGGGAGCGGGGCGAGGCTGAGACACAAGGGGACTGGCAGACTCAGGCATAGGGGCACAGGACACAGAGGCACAGGTGAACACAGGCAAGGGGAGACAAGAGGCACAGGGGGACACAGACAGGGGGAGAGGAAAGGCACAGGGGGATAGGAGAGGCATAGGGGGACACAGACAGGGGGAGAGGAAAGGCACAGGGGGACACAGTGGCACAGGGAGACACAGGGGGAGAGGAAAGGCACAGGGGGACCCCCCCTCTCCATCCTGCCCCGCTCGCCATCATCCTGTCCCGCTCGCCACCATCCTGCCCCCGCCGGCTCCATCCTGCCCCGCTCACCACGATCCTGCTCCCCCGCCACCATCCTGCTGCTCCCCCGCCGGCTCCATCATGCCCCTGCTGACTCCATCCTGCCCCGCCGCCTCCATCCTGCCCCACCGGCTCCATCCTGCTCCCCCGCCACCATCCTGCTCCCCCGCCACCATCCTGCTCCCCCGCCGGCTCCATCCTGCCCCGGTGCTTCCATCCTGCCCCGCCACCTCCATCCTGCCCCGCTGGCTCCATCCTACTCCCCCCCGACACCATCCTGCCTCCCCGCCGGCTACATCCTACCCAGCTTGCTTCATCCTGCCCTGCCGGCTCCATCTTGCCCCGCTCGCCACCATCCTGCCTCACCGGCTCCATCCTGCCCCCCGCCACCATCCTGCCCCCGCCACCATCCCGTTCGCTCCATCCTGCCCCGCTTGCTCCATCCTGCCCCCCCGCCACCATCCTGCCCCTGCCAGCTATATCCTGCCCCGCCGGCTATATCCTGCCCCGCCGGCTCCATCCTGCCCCGCTCGCCACCATCCTGCCCCCCCGCCGGCTCCATCCTGGCCCCGCCAGCTCCATCCTGCCTCGCTCGCCACCATCCTGCTCCCCCGCCACCATCCTATCCTACTCCCCTGCCGGCTCCATCCTGCCCCTGCCGACTCCATCCAGCCCCACTTGCTCCATCCTGTCCCCCGCCACCATCCTGCCCCGCCACCGGCTCCATCCTGCCCAGCATGCTTCATCCTGCCCCGCTGGCTCCATCCTGCCCTGCTCACCACCATCCTGCCCCCCACTGCCACCTTCCTGCCCCCCCGCCACCATCCTGCCTCACCGGCTCCATCCTGCCCCCCGCCACCATCCTGCCTCTCCGCCACCATCCTACCCCACTCGCTCCATCCTGCCCCACTCGCTCCATCCTGCTTCCCCCGCCAGCTCCATCCTGCCCCCACCAGCTCCATCCTGCCCCCGCCAGCTCCATCCTGCCCCCGCCGGCTCCATCCTGCCCCCGCCCGCTCCATCCTGCCCCCGCCCGTTCCATCCTGCCCCCGCCCGCTCCATCCTAACCCTCCGGCTCCATCCTGCCCCGCCGGCTCCATCCTGCCCCGCTCGCCACCATCATGCTCCCCTGCCACCATCCTGCTCCCCCGCCGGCTCCATCCTGCCCCTGTCGGCTCCATCCTGCCCCCCCGCCACCATCCTGCCCCCCCCTGCCACTTTCCTGCGCCCCCGCAACCATCCTGCCTCACCAGCTCCATCCTGCCCCCCGCCACCATCCTGCCCCCCTGCCACCATCCTGCTCCCCTGCCACCATCCTACCCCGTTCGCTCCATCCTGCCCCGCTTGCTCCATCCTGCCTCCCCCGTCAGCTCCATCCTGCCCCGTCGACTCCATCCAGCCCCCCACGCCACCATCCTGCCCCTGCCGGCTCCATCCTGACCCCGCCAACTCCATCCTGCCCCTGCCGGCTCCATCCTACCCCGCTCGCTCCATCCTGCCCCCGCTCGCTCCATCCTGCCCTTGCTCGCACCATCCTGCCCCCCTCCACCACCATCCTGAAATTCAGGGGAATACCTGAAAGCATCAAAAATCATGACCTAATTCCCTTTATTAAAAATCTAACCAAGAAAATTGTCCCCTCCCTTTCAGATATAGAATATTCCATTGAGAGAGCCCACAGGTTGCCAAAACCACCGCGTCTGTCTGATGACGTCCCCAGAGATGTAATTGTCAGATACTTTCTATCAAACAAAGGACAGAGTTAACAATTACATAAGACAAAATAACCATCTTCCCGCCCCTTACGACAAACTCAAAGTTTTTAACGGACTTCTCAAGAGACACGATGATGAAGAGAAAAGCCCTCAGGCCGATTACTGAAGTCTTAAGAGCGAGGTAGGTTATTTACAGGTGGGGTCACCCTACTACCAGCGTGATCTTAACTCATAATCAAAAAACCATCACCATCGAAGATCCAACTACAGGACTCAAAATTCTTAGAGATCTTCGTCTGAACGATTGAAGGCGAGGACTGATTCAGGATGATACTACAACCTCGTTCAATCGAAGCTTGCACCAAAGGCCAAAACTCTAGCCTCAAAAGGAAGACTAACTACAGTTCTCTTAGACTCTTCCTTAGAGTACTCCTTTACTCTACCCAGCTTTTACTGAACCTATTCAGATTACCTAAATTTTAGCGTTAAATATTAACCAATAGGTAAGTTTTTCTAATACTTCCCGTACTCCTTACTTTTAAGTTTCCCCGTCCCCTCCCCTAACTAATGTATTCAAGCAACTAGTCACTACAAATAAAATGACAACTAAATTTATGTCTCTCAACACCAATGGTCTTAACTCCCCCAAAAAGCGTTTTTTCGTCTGGAAAGAATTAGCGACCAACCACATAGACGTAGCCGGACTACAAGAAACTAGATTCTCTGCCGATCCGCCCAAATTTACCAACAAAAAATTCCCCCACATTTATTTATCGTCTAATTGTAGAAAAAAAAGCAGGAGTGGCTATACTAATTAAAGAGTCTCTTTAATTTGAGGAAATCGAGGTAATTAAGGACAATGAGGGGAGATATATTATTCTCATTTGTAAAATTAACGAAGATACCTATACGCTCGTCAACATCTATACGCCCAATAAAGGCCAGATAACATTTCTTAAGAGACTCTTTAAAATTGTTCTTAATTCACAACAGGGCACACTCCTAATCTTCGGAGACTTCAACGCTGTCCCAAATACCCTTCTTGACTCATCCAACAAATCCAGAAATTGAAACACACAACTTGATCCTCTACTTAAAAAAAATAGTGTTGAGCGAACATGCTCGGCACTACTCGTTACTCGCACGAGTATCACTGTACTCGGGCGACTCGCCGAGCACCGAGTAATCTCGCGATACTCGTGCTGTGCTCGTGGTCGTCATCTCTCCATGTTACAAGAAAAGAGAGGGGGGGGACAAGAGGCGCAATAGTGCCCTTATCACTAGACACTAAACAAAGCAGGTGAGAAAAGGTTCACTCACCTAGTCCAGTTGTGCCACCCACAACTGGTTAAGAGGCCTGATATGATAAGTGTCCTGATGGCTGCTGCTGGACTTCCACCGGTCTCCACTCGGGTAGACGAACTTGAAGTTTTGGGAAAGGAAGGTGTGTCACAGTCCGCGCTGCCAAGAAATCCGCTCGTAATAACGCTAGTAGTCAGTATCCAAATTTATCCTCTTTATTCATCCAACGCGTTTCAACGCCCTCCTGGCGTCTTCCTCAGGGACATCCCTGAGGAAGACGCCAGGAGGGCGTTGAAACGCGTTGGATGAATAAAGAGGATAAATTTGGATACTGACTACTAGCGTTATTACGAGCGGATTTCTTGGCAGCGCGGACTGTGACACACCTTCCTTTCCCAAAATCTCTCCATGTTGGCGCTCTTTTGAGAGCCAGCCCACGTGCAGGGATTGGCTGACAGACCACTGCAATGCCACAGCCCTGTTAGTTGTGGTATAGCAGTGATTGGCCGGCCTGCACAGCGTCCACCGAGCCTTTATAAGTCCCGGCGCGCTGTGCTCGGCACACAGCCTTCCAGACAGTGAGTGTAGGGAGAGTGTCTGCTGCTGATTAGGGACAGATTTGCGGCCCTCATAGGTAGATCCGGATCAGGGCTGCAAACTGCTGCTGACCACAACAGTCCTTCTCAGGACTAATCTAGGAGGACATAGGCAGGGTGATCCAGATCGGAGTCCAAGATTTCCAGTGACCAGAACAGTCCTTCTCAGGACTAATCTAGGAGGATATAGGCAGGGTGATACAGATTGGAATCCAAGCTTTTCTGTGACCATTAGAGTCACCACACTCTTGTACTTAGTACCTTAATACAGGTTAGGGACTAAAATTCTCTCTTCAAGCCATTACAGTCACCAGACAGGTGTACGTACTACCTTAATACAGGTTAGGGAACTAAAATCCTAACTCTTGTCATCAAAACAGTCAGCAGACAGGTGTACGTACTACCTTAATACAGATTAGGGATTAAAATCCTCTCTTCAAACCATTACAGTCACCAGACAGGTGTACGTACTACCTTAATACAGGTTAGGGAACTAAAATCCTAACTCTTGTCATCTCAACAGTCACCACACTGTTGTACGTCATACGTTTCTACAAGTTAGGGAACTAAAATCCTAATCTCCTGTGACCTCCACAGTCACCAGGCAGTTGTCGCTCTATACAGGCAAAATGCGCAAAGGCGTTGGCAAGGGCGTTGGCAAGGAACAAGGAAGTGGACGTGATGGTGGTGCAGGCAGAGGCCGAGGTCGTGTGCAAGCACTCATTTCGCAACAACAAAGGGCCACATCTCCTCGCTTGCACGTCCTGTCCCAAATTCTTGGGGCCCGCAGCAGTACACCACTGTTGAACCAAGACCAGTGTCAACAGGTTGTTACTTGGATAGCGGATAATGCTTCAAGTCAGATGGGCACCTCCACAAACACCCTGTCTTCCGCACGATCAACTGTCAGTAGCCGTGATACTGCACCGCACATTTCCCAACCTGATCCTCCTTCCTACCACCTGGCCGATTACACGTCCACGGACATTACAGATCCCACACTAGGACACTCGGAAGAGCTGTTCACGTATCCATTCGCAGAATCTGGCCTGTCGCCACCTCCTCTTGAAGTGGGTCATGAGGAGATGGTATGTACAGATGCCCAAATATTTGAGCAGCCGCGTTATGACGAACGGAACGTTGTCAAAGTGTCTCAACAAGGGGTGGACGATGATGAGACACAATTGCCAGGAAGTCAGGAGGAGGATCAGGGTGCGGAAGAGGAAGACGACGTGGTGGATGATCCAGTAGCTGACCCTACATGGCAGGAGGATATGCAGAGCGAGGACAGCAGTGCACAGGGGGAGGGAGGCGTAGCATCACAACAGCCAGTACGAAGCAGGGGTGCGTCCGCAGGCAGAAGGCAGGCAACCGTTCCCCGGAACAACAACACGACTCAAGGTGCCTGTGCAAATGTTTGGTCTTCCCGAGTCTGGGAGTTTTTTAAGTTGGCTCCAGAAGACTCTAAAAAGGCCATTTGCCACACCTGCCATGCCACTATCAGCAGGGGTACGAAAACTAGCAGCCTGACCACCACCAGCATGATCAGGCACATGTCAGCCAAGCACCCGACTTTGTGGGAAGTACCACAGAGTCGAGGAGCGGTGCGTGCTGATGTCACTGCTACGTCTTCGGCTGTTGTGCATGCAAGCCAATCCCCTGTCCATGCTGGCCGCGAACAAGCCTCCGATCCTGCACCTGAAGTTGCTGAAGCACAAATTACGCCACCATCAAGCATGTCCTTGTCCCAGCGCAGCGTTCAATTATCCATTCAGCAAACATTTGAACGCAGGCGCAAATACGCTGCCAATGCCCCACATGCCACAGTCCTCAATGCTCACATTTCGCGACTCATAGCGCTAGAAATGTTGCCTTTCCGTCTGGTGGAGATGGACGCATTCCGCGACCTGATGGCGGCTGCTGTCCCACGTTACTCGGTCCCCAGCTGACACTATTTCTCCAGATGTGCCGTCCCCGCATTGCATAACCACGTGTCCAACACCATCACAAGTGCCCTGAACAATGCTGTTTCAGCCAAAGTCCACCTAACCACAGACACGTGGACAAGTGCTTGTGGGCAAGGCCGCTACATCTCCTTGACGGCACACTGGATTAATATTGTGGAGGCTGGGACCCAGTCTGAGCGAGAACACGTCCTTCCCACACCAAGGATAGCAGGCCCTACCTCTGTCATGGTTTCACCGACACTCTACAGCTCCGGAATGTCATGCTCTTCAGCCTCCTCCTCCTCCACCTGCGCATCCTCATCCACTGTACCCTCCACACCAGTCCCAAGCTGGAAGCACTGCAGCACTGCCTCTGCAAAGCGGCAACAGGCTGTGCTGAAGCTAGTCTGCATAGGTGACAAACCCCACAATGCAGAAGAGTTGTGGACAGCTCTGAAACAGCAGGCAGATCACTGGCTCATACCTCTGAACCTAAAGCCAGGAAAGGTCGTGTGTGACAATGGCCGGAACCTGGTGGCAGCTTTGAGGTGAGGGCAGCTGACGCATGTTCCATGCGTGGCCCATGTGCTCAACCTGGTGGTTCAGAGGTTTGTGAAGTCATACCCGGAGGTGTCTGACCTGCTGGTAAAAGTTCGGCGTCTGTCTGCACATTTTCGCAAGTCACCTGCTGCTTCAGCTGGCCTTGCAAGCTTTCAGCGCCGTTTGCGTCTTCCGGCCCACAGACTGGTGTGTGATGTCCCCACGCGTTGGAATTCAACGCTGCACATGTTGGTCAGGATATGTGAGCAGAAGAGGGCAGTTGTGGACTACCTGCATCACCTAAGCCGTCGGGAAATGGGTCAAACTCCACACATAACACCTGAGGAGTGGAGATGGATGTCGGACCTATGCACCGTCCTCAAACTTTGAGGACTCCACCAAGATGGTGAGCGGTGATGACGCCATTATTAGCGTCACCATACCACTACTCTGCCTTCTAAAACGGTCTCTGCTGAAAATAAAAGAGGATGCATTGCAGGCAGAGCGCGATGACTTAGATCAAGAAACTGTAGTGGGTGTGGGTGAAAACACACAGCCCAGCCTCATGTCATCACAACGTGTAGTGGAGGACTATGACGAGGAGGAGGAGGAGGAGGAGGATGAAGACATGGAGCAACTCTCAGGCCAAATTGGGGATATGACATGCACACCAGTCATACCCTCGATTCAGCGTGGCTGGCCAGAGGACAGGGGAGATGAGGAGGAGGAGGAGGAGGAGGAGGACAGCATGTTCAGTCATCGTGTTGGTCTGGATACTGATGTGATGGCTGTTAAGAGTCTGGCGCACATGGCTGACTTTATGGTAAGCTGCCTGTCTCGTGACCCTCGCGTTCAGAACATCTTGGCCGACAACAATCAGTACTGGTTGGCAACACTCTTAGACCCACGCTACAAGGAGAACTTTATGTCTCTCATTCCTGAGGCGGAGAGGTCAGCCAAAATGCTGCAGTTCCAGAGGGCCATAGTCACGGAAGTTGTGAAATCCTTCCCCTCACAAAACGCTAGCGGCATAGGTCAGGATTCGGTGGACAACCAAGGCGTACGGCCAAGAGGGGCACAAGTCCAATCCGCCAGAGGCAGGGGAACTGTCTTTACGATGTGGGACAGTTTTCTCAGCCCCTCACGTACCACAGCCCCTGAGGTGCGGGGTAGTGCCACCAGAAATGCTAAGTTCGGGCAGATGCTGAAGGAGTACCTTGCAGATCTAACAACTGTACTGCGAGATTCATCGGTGCCTTTCAATTATTGGGTCTCCAAGCTCGACACGTGGCATGAATTGGCTCTCTACGCCTTGGAAGTCCTGGCCTGCCCTGCCGCTAGCGTTTTATCAGAGCGTGTTTTCAGTGCAGCAGGTGGAATCATCACTGATAAACGCACCCGCCTGTCAACTGAAAATGCGGACAGGCTCACTCTGATCAAGATGAACAAGGGTTGGATTGGGCCAGACTTCACCACACCACCAGCAAATGACAACTGAATTTTATTTTGTTATTTGAATTTGACATGTACCTCCACTCTCCCATGGGTACACACTTCCGTACTTTGGCTAATCGCTGGACTGCTACTCCTTCTCCTCATGTGACACCATGATGAGCGTTAGAATAGTTAGGCTCTTGTTTGAGGTATGCCCGCAGTGGTAAATTTTTTAGCCCATTCTGTTAGAATGGGCATTACAACGACAGGAGACCCGCTCCTTTTCAATGGGAAAAATGTTTTTAGGTACTCCTACACGTCTCTATCCAGGGACAAAGAGGAGCCTCCAAATTTTTGGCTGCCCTGACCAAAGGGCTCTACTACAATACACCCAGTTCTTCTTAACAGGCCCTCCTGCACGTCTCTATCCATGGACAAAGAGGAGCCTCACAATTTTTGGCTGCCCTGACCTAAGGGCTATACTACAATACACCCACTTGAGGGCTACAGGCCCTACTACATGTCTGTATGCATGGGTGATTGTTGAATCTCCCAATTTTTGGCTGCCCTGACCAAAGGGCTCTACTACAATACACCCACTTGAGGGTTACAGGCCCTACTACATGTCTGTATGCATGGGTCATTGTTGAACCTCCCAATTTTTGGCTGCCCTGACCAAAGGGCTCTACTACAATACACCCAGTTCTTCTTAACAGGCCCTCCTGCACGTCTCCATCCAGGGACAAAGAGGAGCCTCACAATTTTTGGCTGCCCTGACCTAAGGGCTATACTACAATACACCCACTTGAGGGTTACAGGCCCTACTACATGTCTGTATGCATGGGTCATTGTTGAACCTCCCAATTTTTGGCTGCCCTGACCAAAGGGCTATACTACAATACACCCAGTTCTTCTTAACAGGCCCTCCTGCACGTCTCCATCCAGGGACAAAGAGGAGCCTCACAATTTTTGGCTGCCCTGACCTAAGGGCTATACTACAATACACCCACTTGAGGGTTACAGGCCCTACTACATGTCTGTATGCATGGGTGATTGTTGAACCTCCCAATTTTTGGCTGCCCTGACCAAAGGGCTCTACTACAATACACCCAGTTCTTCTTAACAGGCCCTCCTGCACGTCTCCATCCAGGGACAAAGAGGAGCCTCCCAATTTGGCTGCCCTGACCAAAGGGCTATACTACAATACACCCACTTGAGGGTTACAGGCCCTACTACATGTCTGTATGCATGGGTCATTGTTGAACCTCCCAATTTTTGGCTGCCCTGACCAAAGGGCTATACTACAATACACCCAGTTCTTCTTAACAGGCCCTCCTGCATGTCTCCATCCAGGGACAAAGGGGAGCCTCCCAATTTTTGGCTGCCCTGACCAAAGGGCTATACTACAATTCACCCAGTTCTTGTTTACAGGCCATCCTGCATCTCTGTATCCAGGGGCATTGGTGAACCTCCCAATTTTTGACTGCCCTTGCAAAGGAAGATACTGCAATAGACCCAGTTCCTCAAAATGGGCACTTTATTTGTAGACAGGGCTTCATGTACGTCTCTTGTCAGGGTCATCGGAGTGTCGCACAATGTTTTCACATAAAATCTTTTATGTAATCACAAAAAGTGACATACACCAGCTGTATCTCACTATTGGGTATGTGCCCTTAACATTTCCACCCTAAATATTCATTTTGGTGTAATTTTGGAAGGTTTTCTGGACACTCCGTAAAATTGGCGTGAAACTCGGACAAGATTGTTCACAGCTGTGAACAATGAGTGAGAAATGCTTCCAGGGGTCTTCCCCATGGTGTTGCCATGTCATTTCAGCACTCTTCTGAGACTTTTGTGACATTTTTAGGGTTTTTCCAGGCAGCCGGCAGTCATTTCATAAAAATACTCGTGTCTCCCATAGGATAACATTGGGCTCATTACTCGGGCCGAGTACACGAGTATCTCGGGATGCTCGGCCCGAGCTTCGAGCACCCGAGCATTTTAGTACTCGCTCATCACTAAAAAAAAAAAAAAAAAGAACTTTATGATGTCTTCAGATCTCTTAATGCATCTTCAATAGAATTCACTCACTTTTCCAATGTACACGGGTCCTTTGCACGTATTGACCTGGTTCTCACAAATATTTACGCTCTTCAGAAAATCAAAACGATTAAAAAACTCCCCAGGACTTGGTCAGAACACTCTCCTGTTATCTTTGAAACTAGCAACTGTCCCCCCTTTAATAGCCAAACGCTCTGGATAGCCAACTCTTTTTTAATTCAACCATCACCAATATAAAACAGAGATACAAAATGCACTTAAAGGGAACCTGTCACCTAATCTATGGCCTCTAACCTATCACTACCTGCCCCTACAGACCCTAACTAGCTCCCTAACCATCCCTGCCTGACCTAATCGTGCTTTATATGAGGTGAATAAAACACTTTATAAACTTACAATTTCTCCGTCTGTGGGGTGTTCCTGTTGGCTCTTGTCTGCAGGGCGGGGTCCCCAGAGCCGCGCTCCCCCCGCCTCGTTCCCTTACTAACGCCCTAATGGGCGGCATTATCCATTTGAAGAGCGGGGGCGCCCATTGGAATCATCCCGCCCCGCTCTTCATGACGCGAGGCCGGAGACTGCGTCATTTCCGGCCTGCGCGTGCGCAGTGCGCCGGGTGAAGCCGACCGGAATCGCAGCGTCGCTAGGCAACGACCGGCGTCTTCGGAAGGTGAGTATCAGCGGCCCCCTCCCTCCCAAAACTGCACATATATATGTGTGTGTAATCCACATGTACATATGGATCACACACACACACACACACACACACACACACACACACACACACACATATATATTCACTTTGATTAGGCATAGGCAGATTTCATGTGTGTATATATATGTTAGATTAGATATATATGTGTGTGTGCATGTGTATATATTTTATATATGCACACACACACACACACACACATATACATATCTGTGTATATATAGTTAGAGAATATATGTTTGCATATATGTATTTGTGTGTATATATATAGTGTTTGTGCATATATACATGTGTGCATATATATATATATATATATATGAACACACACACACACACACACACACACACACACTATATATATATTCTAACTATATATACACATATATATGTGTGTTATATATATATATATATATATATATATATTATATAAAAGCCGAAGGCCACTTCCGGAGAACCCGGAGGGTTACTTCCGTGACGGCCTCCGACCATGCTGCTGACGTCACAGTGCAGTGTAGCCGCACGGAACTTTCCGTGCAGCTACAGGCACCGGCGTTTCAACGTTCCGCTCGCCCCTCACTACTGTCTCATCAAACACACACACACACAGCCTTTCACTACAGTCCTCCCAAACACACACACACCATCCCACCCACATCACACTCACACACCCACACAAACACACACACACACACACACACTCCAGTATACTTACCCCGCCGCCATCCCGCTGCACCGCTCCCGCCATGGCTCCGCCCACATCGCGGGGGCTCCCGCCATGGCTCCGCCCACATCGCGGGGCTCCCGCCATGGCTCCGCCCACCCCACGGGACTCCCGCCTTGGCTCCGCCCACCTCTCAAACTCCCGCCTTGGCTCCGTCCACCTCGCTAGACTCCCGCCTTGGCTCCGCCCACCTCGCGGGACTCCCGCCTTGGCTCCGCCCACCTCGCGGGACTCCCGCCTTGGCTCCGCCCACCTAGCCTGCGCTGACCACAGAGCTGCCGTCCTCTGCTGACCACAGAGCCTCCTTCCTGCGCTGACCACTGAGCCTCCATCCTGTGCTGACCACTGAGCCTCCATCCTGTGCTGACCACTCAATCCTGTACTGACCACTCAGCCGTCGTCCTCTGCTGACCACAGACCCGCCGTCCTCTGCTGACCACAGACCCGTCGTCCTCTGCTGACCACAGACCCGTCGTCCTCTGCTGACCACAGAGCCGCCGTCCTCTGCTGACCACAGAGCCGCCGTCCTCTGCTGACCACAGAGCCCCCGTCCTCTGCTGACCACAGACCCCCCGTCCTCTGCTGACCACAGAGCCCCGTCCTCTGCTGACCAGTCCTCTGCTGACCACAGAGCCCCCGTCCTCTGCTGACCACAGAGCCCCCGTCCTCTGCTGACCAGTCCTCTGCTGACCACAGAGCCCCCGTCCTCTGCTGACCACAGAGCCGCCGTCCTCTGCTGACCACAGAGCCGCCGTCCTCTGCTGACCACAGAGCCCCCGTCCTCTGCTGACCAGTCCTCTGCTGACCACAGAGCCGCCCTCCTCTGCTGACCACAGAGCCGCCGTCCTCTGCTGACCACAGAGCCGCCGTCCTCTGCTGACCACAGAGCCGCCGTCCTCTGCTGATCACTCTGCCTCCTTCATGCGCTGATCACTCTGCCTCCTTCCTGCGCTGATCACTCTGCCGCCGTCCTCTGCTGACCACAGAGCCGCCGTCCTCTGCTGACCACAGAGCCGCCGTCCTCTGCTGACCACAGAGCCGCCGTCCTCTGCTGACCACAGAGCCGCCGTCCTCTGCTGACCACAGAGCCGCCGTCCTCTGCTGACCACAGAGCCGCCGTCCTCTGCTGACCACAGAGCCGCCGTCCTCTGCTGACCACAGAGCCGCCGTCCTCTGCTGACCACAGAGCCGCCCTCTTCTGCTGACCACAGAGCCGCCGTCTTCTGCTGACCACAGAGCCGCCGTCCTCTGCTGACCACAGAGCCGCCGTCCTCTGCTGACCACAGAGCCGCCGTCCTCTGCTGACCACAGAGCCGCCGTCCTCTGCTGATCACTCTGCCTCCTTCCTGCGCTGATCACTCTGCCTCCTTCCTGCGCTGATCACTCTGCCGCCGTCCTCTGCTGACCACAGAGCCGCCGTCCTCTGCTGACCACAGAGCCGCCGTCCTCTGCTGACCACAGAGCCGCCGTCCTCTGCTGACCACAGAGCCGCCGTCCTCTGCTGACCACAGAGCCGCCGTCCTCTGCTGACCACTGAGCCGCCGTCCTCTGCTGACCACAGAGCCGCCGTCCTCTGCTGACCACAGAGCCGCCGTCCTCTGCTGACCACAGAGCCGCCCTCCTGCGCTCACCACTCTGCCTCCTTCCTGCGCTGACCACTCTGCCTCCTTCCTGCGCTGACCACAGAGCCGCCGTCCTCTGCTGACCACAGAGCCGCCGTCCTCTGCTGACACACAGAGCCGCCGTCCTCTGCTGACCACAGAGCCCCCGTCCTCTGCTGACCACAGAGCCGCCGTCCTCTGCTGACCACAGAGCCCCCGTCCTCTGCTGACCACAGAGCCCCCGTCCTCTGCTGACCACAGAGCCCCCGTCCTCTGCTGACCACAGAGCCCCCGTCCTCTGCTGACCACAGAGCCCCCGTCCTCTGCTGACCACAGAGCCCCCGTCCTCTGCTGACCACAGAGCCCCCGTCCTCTGCTGACCACAGAGCCCCCGTCCTCTGCTGACCACAGACCTGCCCTCCTCTGCTGACCACAGAGCCGCTGTCCTGCGCTCACCCACTCTGCCTCCTTCCTGCGCTGACCACTCTGCTTCCTTCCTGCGCTGACCACAGAGCCGCCGTACTCTGCTGACCCACACAGCCGCCGTCCTCTGCTGACCACACAGCCGCCGTCCTCTGCTGACCACACAGCCGCCGTCCTCTGCTGACCACACAGCCGCCGTCCTCTGCTTACCACTCTGCCTTCTTCCTGCGCTCACCACTCTGCCTCCTTCCTGCACTCACCACTCTGCCTCCTTCCTCCGCTGACCACTCTGCCGCCATCCTCTGCTGACCACAGAGCCACCATCCTCTGCTGACCACAGAGCCACCGTCCTCTGCTGACCACAGAGCCGCCGTCCTGCGCTCACCACTCTGCCTCCTTCCTGCGCTGATCACTCTGCCTCCTTCCTGCGCTGATCACTCTGCCTCCTTCCTGCGCTGATCACTCTGCTTCCTTCCTCCGCTGACCACTCTGCCGCCATCCTCTGCTGACCACAGAGCCACCATCCTCTGCTGACCACAGAGCCACCGTCCTCTGCTGACCACAGAGCCGCCGTCCTGCGCTCACCACTCTGCCTCCTTCCTGCGCTGATCACTCTGCCTCCTTCCTGCGCTGATCACTCTGCCTCCTTCCTGCGCTGATCACTCTGCTTCCTTCCTGCGCTGATCACTCTGCCGCCTTCCTCTCCTGACCACAGAGCCGCCGTCCTGCGCTCACCACGCTGCCTCCTTCCTGCGCTCACCACTCTGCCTCCTTTCTGCGCTGACCACAGAGCCGCCGTCCTCTGCTGACCACAGAGCCGCCGTCCTCTGCTGACCACAGAGCCGCCGTCCTCTGCTGACCACAGAGCCGCCGTCCTCTGCTGACCACTCTGCCTCCTTCCTGCGCTGACCACTCTGCCTCCTTCCTGCGCTGACCACTCTGCCTCCTTCCTGCGCTGACCACACAGCCGCCGTCCTCTGCTGACCACAGAGCCGCCGTCCTCTGCTGACCACAGAGCCGCCGTCCTCTGCTGACCACAGAGCCGCCGTCCTCTGCTGACCACAGAGCCGCCGTCCTCTGCTGACCACAGAGCCGCTGTCCTCTGCTGACCACAGAGCCGCCGTCCTCTGCTGACCACAGAGCCGCCGTCCTCTGCTGACCACAGAGCCGCCCTCTTCTGCTGACCACAGAGCCGCCGTCTTCTGCTGACCACAGAGCCGCCGTCCTCTGCTGACCACAGAGCCGCCGTCCTCTGCTGACCACAGAGCCGCCGTCCTCTGCTGACCACAGAGCCGCCGTCCTCTGCTGATCACTCTGCCTCCTTCCTGCGCTGATCACTCTGCCTCCTTCCTGCGCTGATCACTCTGCCGCCGTCCTCTGCTGACCACAGAGCCGCCGTCCTCTGCTGACCACAGAGCCGCCGTCCTCTGCTGACCACAGAGCCGCCGTCCTCTGCTGACCACAGAGCCGCCGTCCTCTGCTGACCACAGAGCCGCCGTCCTCTGCTGATCACTCTGCCTCCTTCCTGCGCTGATCACTCTGCCTCCTTCCTGCGCTGATCACTCTGCCGCCGTCCTCTGCTGACCACAGAGCCGCCGTCCTCTGCTGACCACAGAGCCGCCGTCCTCTGCTGACCACAGAGCCGCCGTCCTCTGCTGACCACAGAGCCGCCGTCCTCTGCTGACCACAGAGCCGCCGTCCTCTGCTGACCACAGAGCCGCCGTCCTCTGCTGACCACAGAGCCGCCGTCCTCTGCTGACCACAGAGCCGCCGTCCTCTGCTGACCACAGAGCCGCCGTCCTCTGCTGACCACAGAACCGCCGTCCTCTGCTGACCACAGAGCCGCCGTCCTCTGCTGACCACAGAGCCGCCGTCCTCTGCTGACCACAGAGCCGCCCTCTTCTGCTGACCACAGAGCCGCCGTCCTCTGCTGACCACAGAGCCGCCGTCCTCTGCTGACCACAGAGCCGCCGTCCTCTGCTGATCACTCTGCCTCCTTCCTGCGCTGATCACTCTGCCTCCTTCCTGCGCTGATCACTCTGCCGCCGTCCTCTGCTGACCACAGAGCCGCCTTCCTCTGCTGACCACAGAGCCGCCGTCCTCTGCTGACCACAGAGCCGCCGTCCTCTGCTGACCACAGAGCCGCCGTCCTCTGCTGACCACAGAGCCGCCGTCCTCTGCTGACCACTGAGCCGCCGTCCTCTGCTGACCACAGAGCCGCCGTCCTCTGCTGACCACAGCCGCCGTCCTCTGCTGACCACAGAGCCGCCCTCCTGCGCTCACCACTCTGCCTCCTTCCTGCGCTCACCACTCTGCCTCCTTCCTGCGCTGACCACTCTGCCTCCTTCCTGCGCTGACCACAGAGCCGCCGTCCTCTGCTGACCACAGAGCCGCCGTCCTCTGCTGACCACAGAGCCGCCGTCCTCTGCTGACCACAGAGCCGCCGTCCTCTGCTGACCACAGAGCCGCCGTCCTCTGCTGACCACAGAGCCGCCGTCCTCTGCTGACCACAGAGCCGCCGTCCTCTGCTGACCACAGAGCCGCCCTCCTGCGCTCACCACTCTGCCTCCTTCCTGCGCTCACCACTCTGCCTCCTTCCTGCGCTGACCACTCTGCCTCCTTCCTGCGCTGACCACTCTGCCTCCTTCCTGCGCTGACCACTCTGCCTCCTTCCTGCGCTGACCACAGAGCCGCCGTCCTCTGCTGACCACAGAGCCGCCGTCCTCTGCTGACCACAGAGCCGCCGTCCTCTGCTGACCACAGAGCCGCCGTCCTCTGCTGACCACAGAGCCGACGTCCTCTGCTGACCACAGAGCCGACGTCCTCTGCTGACCACAGAGCCGCCGTCCTCTGCTGACCACAGAGCCGCCGTCCTCTGCTGACCACAGAGCCGCCGTCCTCTGCTGACCACAGAGCCGCCGTCCTCTGCTGACCACAGAGCCGCCCTCCTGCGCTCACCACTCTGCCTCCTCCCTGCGCTCACCACTCTGCCTCCTTCCTGCGCTCACCACTCTGCCTCCTTCCTGCGCTGACCACAGAGCCGCCGTCCTCTGCTGACCACAGAGCCGCCGTCCTCTGCTGACCACAGAGCCGACGTCCTCTGCTGACCACAGAGCCGACGTCCTCTGCTGACCACAGAGCCGACGTCCTCTGCTGACCACAGAGCCGACGTCCTCTGCTGACCACAGAGCCGACGTCCTCTGCTGACCACAGAGCCGCCGTCCTCTGCTGACCACAGAGCCGCCGTCCTCTGCTGACCACCACAGAGCCTCCTTCCTGCGCTCACCACTCTGCCTCCTTCCTGCGCTCACCACTCTGCCTCCTTCCTGCGCTCACCACAGAGCCGCCGTCCTCTGCTGACCACAGAGCCGCCGTCCTCTGCTGACCACAGAGCCCCCGTCCTCTGCTGACCACAGAGCCCCCGTCCTCTGCTGACCACAGAGCCCCCGTCCTCTGCTGACCACAGAGCCCCCGTCCTCTGCTGACCACAGAGCCCCCGTCCTCTGCTGACCACAGAGCCCCCGTCCTCTGCTGACCACAGAGCCCCCGTCCTCTGCTGACCACAGAGCCCCCGTCCTCTGCTGACCACAGAGCCCCCGTCCTCTGCTGACCACAGATCCCCGTCCTCTGCTGACCACAGATCCCCCGTCCTCTGCTGACCACAGATCCCCCGTCCTCTGCTGACCACAGAGCCCCCGTCCTCTGCTGACCACAGAGCCCCCGTCCTCTGCTGACCACAGAGCCCCGTCCTCTGCTGACCACAGAGCCCCCGTCCTCTGCTGACCACAGAGCCCCCGTCCTCTGCTGACCACAGAGCCCCCGTCCTCTGCTGACCACAGAGCCCCCGTCCTCTGCTGACCACAGAGCCCCCGTCCTCTGCTGACCACAGACCTGCCCTCCTCTGCTGACCACAGAGCCGCTGTCCTGCGCTCACCCACTCTGCCTCCTTCCTTCGCTGATCACTCTGCCTCCTTCCTGCGCTGATCACTCTGCCTCCTTCCTTAGCTGATCACTCTGCCGTCGTCCTCTGCTGACCATAGAGCCGCCGTCCTGCGCTCACCACAGAGCCGCCGTCCTCTGCTGACCACACAGCCGCCGTCCTCTGCTTACCACTCTGCCTTCTTCCTGCGCTCACCACTCTGCCTCCTTCCTGCACTCACCACTCTGCCTCCTTCCTGCACTCACCACTCTGCCTCCTTCCTCCGCTGACCACTCTGCCGCCATCCTCTGCTGACCACTCTGCCGCCATCCTCTGCTGACCACAGAGCCACCGTCCTCTGCTGACCACAGAGCCGCCGTCCTGCGCTCACCACTCTGCCTCCTTCCTGCGCTGATCACTCTGCCTCCTTCCTGCGCTGATCACTCTGCCTCCTTCCTGCGCTGATCACTCTGCTTCCTTCCTGCGCTGACCACTCTGCCGCCATCCTCTGCTGACCACAGAGCCACCGTCCTCTGCTGACCACAGAGCCGCCGTCCTGCGCTCACCATGCTGCCTCCTTCCTGCGCTCACCACTCTGCCTCCTTTCTGCGCTGACCACAGAGCCGCCGTCCTCTGCTGACCACAGAGCCACCGTCCTCTGCTGACCACAGAGCCGCCGTCCTCTGCTGACCACAGAGCCGCCGTCCTCTGCTGACCACAGAGCCGCCGTCCTCTGCTGACCACAGAGCTGCCGTCCTCTGCTGACCACAGAGCTGCCCTCTACTGACCACAGAGCCGCCGTCCTCTGCTGATCACAGAGCCGCCGTCCTCTGCTGACCACAGAGCCACCGTCCTCTGCTGACCACAGAGCCGCTGTCCTGCGCTCACCACTCTGCCTCCGTCCTGCGCTCACCACTCTGCCTCCGTCCTGCGCTCACCACTCTGCCTCCTTTCTGCGCTGACCACAGAGCCGCCGTCCTCTGCTGACCACAGAGCCACCGTCCTCTGCTGACCACAGAGCCACTGTCCTGCGCTCACCACTCTGCCTCCGTCCTGCACTCACCACTCTGCCTCCGTCCTGCGCTCACCACTCTGCCTCCGTCCTGCGCTCACCACTCTGCCTCCGTCCTGCGCTCACCACTCTGCCTCCGTCCTGCGCTCACCACTCTGCCTCCTTCCTGCGCTCACCACTCTGCCACCATCCTGCGCTGACCACAGAGCCACCGTCCTCTGCTGACCACAGAGCCACCGTCCTCTGCTGACCACAGAGCAACCGTCCTCTGCTGACCACAGAGCCCCCGTCCTCTGCTGACCACAGAGCCCCCGTCCTCTGCTGACCACAGAGCCCCGTCCTCTGCTGACCACAGAGCCCCCGTCCTCTGCTGACCACAGAGCCCCCGTCCTCTGCTGACCACAGAGCCCCCGTCCTCTGCTGACCACAGAGCCCCCGTCCTCTGCTGACCACAGAGCCCCCGTCCTCTGCTGACCACAGAGCCCCCGTCCTCTGCTGACCACAGAGCCCCCGTCCTCTGCTGACCACAGAGCCCCTGTCCTCTGCTGACCACAGAGCCGCCGTCGTACGCTCACCACTCTGCCTCCTTCCTGCGCTCACCACTCTGCCTCCTTCCTGCGCTGACCACTCTGCCTCCTTCCTGCGCTGACCACAGAGCCGCCGTCCTCTGCTGACCACAGAGCCGCCATACTCTGCTGACCACAGAGCCGCCGTATTCAGTGGCAACCACTCAGCCACCATATACAGTGCTAACCACTGAGCCACCGTATACAGTGCTAACCACTGAGCCATCATATACAGTGCTAACCACTGATCCACTATATACAGTGCTAACCACTCAGCCACCATACAGTGCTAACCGCTGACCCACCATATACAGTGCTAACCACTGAGCCACCATACAGTGCTAACCACTGAGCCACCGTATACAGTGCTAACCACTGAGCCACCATATACAGTGCCAACCACTGAGCCACCATATACAGTGCCAACCACTGAGCCACCGTATACAGTGCTAACCACTGAGCCACCGTATACAGTGCCAACCACTGAGCCACCATATACAGTGCCAACCACTGAGCCACCATATACAGTGCCAAACACTGAGCCACCGTATACAGTGCTAACCACTGAGCCACCATATACACTGCCAACCACTGAGCCACCGTATACAGTGCTAACCACTGAGCCACCATATACAGTGCTAACCACTGATCCACTATATACAGTGCTAACCACTGAGCCACCATACAGTGCTAACCACTGAGCCACCGTATACAGTGCTAACCACTAAGCCACCGTATACAGTGCCAACCACTCAGCCACCGTATACTCTGCTACCCACTGAGCCACCATATACAGTGCTAACCACTGAGCCACCGTATACAGTGCTAACCACTGAGCCACCATATACAGTGCTAACCACTGAGCCACCATATACAGTGCTAACCACTGAGCCACCATATACAGTGCTAACCACTGAGCCACCATATACAGTGCTAACCACTGAGCCACCATATACAGTGCTAACCACTGAGCCACCATACAGTGCCAATCACTGAGCCACCGTATACAGTGCTAACCACTGAGCCACCGTATACAGTGCTAACCACTCAGCCACCATATACAGTGCTAACCACTGAGCCACCATACAGTGCTACCCACTGAGCCACCATATACAGTGTTAACTACTGAGCCACCATACAGTGCTAACCATTGAGCCACCATATACAGTGCTAACCACTGAGCCACCATATACAGTGCCAACCACTGAGCCACCATATACAGTGCCAACCACTGAGCCACCGTATACAGTGCTAACCACTGAGCCACCGTATACAGTGCCAACCACTGAGCCACCATATACAGTGCCTACCACTGAGCCACCGTATACAGTGCTAACCACTGAGCCATCATATACAGTGCTAACCACTGAGCCACCGTGTACAGCGCTAACCACTGAGCCACCATATACAGTGCTAACCACTGAGCCACCATATACAGTGCTAACCACTGAGCCACCTGTATACACACAATTCATTTCACCGCACTCCCCTAACTATTAGTAAATAAACTATATATGGATTCTAGACTACCCGATTCTTTAGAATCGGGCCGCCATCTAGTATATATATATATATATATATATATATATATATATACACACACACACACACACATACATACATACATACACACACACTCTAACTATATATGTACACACATATATATGTGCATATATAGTTAGAGTGTATATATATATATATATATATATATATATATATATATATATATATACACACAAATAAATATATGCAAATTATATATATATATATATATGCACACATAAATATATACAAATGTATATACTCTAACTATATATACACATATATATGCGTATAATATATATATGTGTGTGCATGTATATATATTTTATATATGCACACACACATATATGAATATAATCTAACATATATATATATATATATATAACACACACACACACACACACACACACACACACACACATATATGTGTATATATATATAATTAGATTATATATATATTTGCAGATATATGTATGTGTGCGTATATATATATAGTTACTCTATGTGGGTCACGCTGTGAAGTGGGAAGTTTCACATGAGGTCAGAGAAACACATTGCTTTATCTGACCTCAGGTGACACAGACCAGGAACTCGCCCCCTTCACTGCACGAGCCTTCAAGTATAAATTTTCAGTAATCTTCACTAACGGACGGACATCTAACAGGATCCTGGATGGGTATGTGGGAGTAATAAAGATGGAGTCAAAATATGTATTTGAGTTTTTTGTTGTAATAAAAAAAATTTTTTCGGTGTTGTGTCTTCTTTACTACTAAATAGAGATTCATAATGGCCGTGTCTAACATTGGCGCGACATTATAAATCTCGGGCTTAGTGCCAGCTGCTAAAAGAAAGGTGGAATTAACCCCTTATTACCCAGTCTGCTGGAAGTGCTGGGTACAGCTCCAGAATATTGCGCTTCTATAAATGCGCAATTTTCTGGGGCGGCTGCGGGCTGCAATTCTCAGAACGCTTGGGCCTCCCTACGCTGGGGATTCTAGCCCTCAGCTGCCTAGTTGTACCTGGCTGGCAAAGAAAAATGCAGACACAACACTGAGAAAAGATTTTTTATTACAACAAAAAACACAAATACATATTTTGACTCCATCTTTATTACTCCCACATACCCATCCAGGATCCTGTTAGATGTCCGTCCGTTAGTGAAGATTACTGAAAATTTATACTTGAAGGCTCGTGCAGTGAAGGGGGCGAGTTCCTGGTCTGTGTCACCTGAGGTCAGATAAAGCAATGTGTTTCTCTGACCTCATGTGAAACTTCCCACTTCACAGCGTGACCCACATAGAGTAACTATATATATACGCACACATACGTATATCTGCAAATATATATATATATAATCTAACTATATATATATATACACATATATGTGTATTTATATATAGTTAGATTATATTCATATATATGTGTGTGCATATATATATGTGTGCATATATAAGATATATATACATGCACACACACTATATATATATATATATATTCTAACTATATACATATATATACACACATATATCTGTGTATACATAGTTAGAGTATATATATATATTTGCATATATTTATTTGTGTATATATATGTATACATATATGTGTATACACATATAAATATATGCAAATATATATACTCTAACTATATATACACATATATATGTGTGTATATATATATATATATATATATATATAGTGTGTGCACATATATATGTGTGCATATATAATTTATATATATATGTGTATACCGTATATACTCGCGTATAAGCCGACCCGTGTATAAGCCGACCCCCCTACTTTTGTCCTCAAAACCTTGAAAAACCTATTGACTCGTGTATAAGCCGAGTCCCGAGTACAGAATACAGGACTCAGATTGTAAACTCGCTTAGAATCGCTCAGACTAGCTCAGAATCGCTCAGAAATGCTCAGAATCGCTAAGACTCGCTCTCAGAATCGCTATGACTCACTCAGAATCGCTATGACTCACTCAGAATCGCTCGGAATTGCTCAGAATCGCTAAGACCCTGTCGGAATAGCTCAGACTCGCTCGGAATCGCTAAGACCCTGTCGGAATAGCTCAGACTCGCTCAGAATCGCTAAGACCCTCTCGGAATAGCTCAGACTTGCTACTGACAGCAAGTATCCGAGGTCCCTAATACAGTGACTCGCGTATAAGCCGAGGGGGTGACTTTTCAGCCCGATTTTTGGGCTGAAAAACTCGGCTTATACGCGAGTATATACGGTATATATATATATATAAATTATATATGCACACATATATATGTGCACACACTATATATACACACATATATATGTGTATATATAGTTAGAGTATATATATATATATATATATATATATATATATATATATATATTACACACATAAATATATACAAATGTATATACTCTAACTATATATACACATATATATGTGTGCATATATATATATATATATATATTATATATATATATATATATACACACATATATATGTGTATATATAGTTAGAGTATATATATTTGCAT
Source organism: Allobates femoralis (assembly GCA_033576535.1). Lineage (NCBI taxonomy): Eukaryota > Metazoa > Chordata > Amphibia > Anura > Aromobatidae > Allobates > Allobates femoralis. The sequence goes on along the minus strand of JARQOC010000008.1, from coordinate 58,712,914 downwards.
ATATTTATATGTGTATACACATATATGTATACATATATATACACAAATAAATATATGCAAATATATATATATACTCTAACTATGTATACAGATATATGTGTGTATATATATGTATATAGTTAGCATATATATATATATATATATATATATATATAGTGTGTGTGCATATATATATATATATATATATATATATATATATATATATATATATATATATATATATATATATATATATATATATATATTATATATATGCACAAACACTATATATATATACACACAAATACATATATGCAAACATATATTCTCTAACTATATATACACAGATTATATATATATATATATATATATATATATATACATACATACACACACACATACATATACACATACATATCTGTGTATATATAGTTAGAGAATATATGTTTGCATATATGTATTTGTGTGTATATATATAGTGTTTGTGCATATACATATATGTGCATCTATACATATATATATACACACATGAAATCTGCCTATGCCTAATCAAAGTGAATATATATATATGTGTGTGTGTGTTGTGTGTAATCCATATGTACATGTGGATTACACACACATATATATGTGCAGTTTTGGGAGGGAGGGGGCCGCTGATACTCACCTTCCGAAGACGCCGGTCGTTGCCTAGCGACGCTGCGATTCCGGTCGGCTTCACCCGGCGCACTGCGCACGCGCAGGCCGGAAATGACGCGGTCTCCGGCCTCGCGTCATGAAGAGCGGGGCGGGATGATTCCAATGGGTGCCCCCGCTCTTCAAATGGATAATGCCGCCCATTAGGGCGTTAGTTAGGGAACGAGGCAGGGGGAGCGCAGCTCTGGGGACCCCGCCCTGCAGACAAGAGCCGACAGGAACGCCCCACAGACGGAGAAATTGTAAGTTTATAAAGTGTTTTATTCACCTTATATAAAGCACTATTAGGTCAGGCAGGGATGGTTAGGGAGCTAGTTAGGGTCTGTAGGGGCCAGGTAGTGATAGGTTAGAGGCCATAGATTAGGTGACAGGTTCCCTTTAAGCTCTACTTAAAAAATGACACAAACAAAACTTCTATCTTCACTCTGTGTACTGCTCACAAAGCGGTTTTGAGGGGAATTTTGATGCAGCTGAACTCGAGACACAAAAAATCCCTTTTAAAGGACACTGAAAATCTAGTTCACAAGATAAAAACCCTCGAGTCACACATCACGCACAATCCTAAAACAGAAAGCATTAGGGAACTACTTAAATTACGGATTGAACTTAAGTCTCTTCTTACATCAGACTTTGATAAAATTACACACATTAATAAGTCTAACTTTTATAGCAGTATCAACAAACCATCAAAACTTTTTCCTAACTTAATAAAAATTCGTAGATCCAGAACTAATATTTACCAAATTAAAAACAAAAACAATTCTAGCCTAAAAACCCCACAAGAAATTTCGAATACTTTTGTAGAGTTTTATAAAAATGTATATAACCTCAGAGAAGACCACTCAGAGCCACATCTATTACAAGAAAATATTAATTCCTTTCTAGATTCTATTAAACTCCCACATCTGACTAAAGAAAACTTGTCCAAATTTACAAACCCTTTACTGAACAGGAAATCCATCAAACTATAAACTCACTTAAGAAATGCCAATCTCCTGGTGCAGACGGTCTCCAGAACGAATATTACATTACCAACAGAGATATTCTATTGCCTTACTTGTCAAAAATTCTAAACTCTCTAACAAACAGTACTTACACTATATCAAAAGAAATGCTCCAAGCCACTATATCCGTAATCCCAAAAAATAAAGGTGATAAGGACGTAGTTACAAACTATAAACCAATTTCGCTTCTCAACACCGATTTAAAAATTATTACTAAAACCATTAACACTAGAATTCAAAAGGTCATCCTAAATCTTATACATAGTGACCAGGTGGGTTTCGTACAGAAAAGAACATCAGCAGACGCCACCAGAAGACTCTTGAACTTGATGTCAAATGCTGAACAGACCAAAACCCCTGTATTAGTGGTTCCTGTCGACGCAGAGAAAGTGTTCGACAGGGTCCATTGGGGATACCTGTTTGAATTTCTAAGAATGTTTGGTTTCCAAGGTCATATTTTTAATGCCCTCCAGTCTCTTTATACAAACCCACAGCAAGGATTCTCACGAATAACCACTTGTCTGATGAATTCCCTCTAAGGCTACGTTCACACATTTGCGTATTTTTCTGCGCTTTTTGCCGCGTTTTTCGGCCGCGCAAAAAAGCGCAGCAAAATACGCAGGGGCTTTCACACACTGCGCTTTCTTTCCCCCAGAAAGCGCAGTGATGTCACAGAGGGGAGGAAGAATCCTGCTTCCTCCTCCCCTCTGTGACATGTGTGACCGCCCCATTAGACTTCACAGTGTATTAATACACACTGTGAAATCTAAATTAAACAAAAGCAAGTGTCTGAAAAATAAAAAAGAATGAATACATCACCTTCTCTTCTGACAGAACCTGTGATGACGTCAGAGGGGGGGGCGTTACCGGGGCGGCCCCATCGCTGATTGGCCGCTCGCGGTCACATGACCGCGAGTGCCCGGGAACGCCCCCCCTCTGACGTCACCACAGGTCTTGTCAGAAGAGATCTGACTTGAACCGGGGATCGCACAGCGGCAGAAGGCGTCGGAAGGTGATGTATTCATTCTTTTTTATTTTTCAGACACTTGCTTTTGTTTAATTTAGATTTCACAGTGTGTATTAATACACTGTGAAGTCTAATGGGCGGCCACAGCTGCCCCAGAGGGGAGGAGGATGCTGGATTCTTCCTCCCCTCTGGGAGAATACGCAGAAGTAGCTGCGTAAACAATTGACATATCAATTGTTTACGGAGCTGCGTTTTCTCCCGGAAAACGCACTGCGTATTTTTACGCAATGTCTGCACTGCAAAGTGAATTTCCCATTTACTTTGCTGGCAGACATAAGGCACATTGCGTATTTTGAAAAGCGCGCGTAAAAAAACGCGGCAAAATACGCAATGTGTGAACGCAGCCTTACGAACGGAACTACACAGGGGTGCCCTCTCTCGCCCTCCCTTTTCGATCTGTTCATAAAAGGAGTTCACCTAAAACACCCTGAATACAAAATAAGTATATAATATATATATATATATATAAGCCTTTGCAGATTATATCATTTTAACACTAACTGACCCTTTAAATTCCCTACGAAATCTCTTATCTAAAATTAACGAATTCTCCAATATCTCCCATTATAAAATAAACATCAATAAAACACAAGTACTTAGTTTAAACTTAGATTCTGATCTTTTTAATGTCCTCAAAACAGAGTTTAACTTTGTCTGGGGAAATGAGACCTTAAATTATCTAGGTATAGCAATCACCAAACCTGTGTCCAAAATTCCTGAAACTAATCTCGAGGCACTCTTTAAAGATATACAGTCCAATCTACAACACATTTCAAAAATGGACCTGACTTGGATGGGCAATATCGAATCTTACAAACTATTTATTCTTCCAAAAATGTTATATCTATTCAGATCCACTTCCCTTCATATTAACCAAACTTGGTGTAGAAAGCTCCAGTCCCAACTATCCACCTTTATTTGGGAAAAAAAAAACTGAGAGTATCAATAACTACCCTTGAAAAAAGCAAACTTAATGGAGGCCTCGCAGTACCCAATATAGCCTCATACTATCACGCAACCATCATGAAGCTTAGCCAGAAGTGGTGTGAGGAAGTAAATAGACCAAGCTGGCTCCAGATGGAAGAGGTGGATCACCCCAGGAAAGGTCTCAAATGGCTTCTTCTCTCTTACTTATGCGATAAATCTAAGCGACTACCAAAAGAACTCACAATTAAAACAACTATCCAATCCTGGAGATGTTTAACCGCGAAATCTATTGCCTCCCATCCCACCTCTCTTCCTAATTGGATACCTTTAGAAATTCTCTCTTTAATTTCTGCGGACATTAAAATACAAACATGGACCAAAAGGGGCATCAACTATATTTCCGACATAACGGATAAAGAAAAACAACTTATCCTGTTTGTAATGCTCAAAACCAATTTTAACTTAAAAGACGAAGAAGAACCAACTTGGTCAAAGATTAACCACCTCTACACCAAACATAAGCTTAATTTTTTTTTGCCCCTGAATGTTACTCAGATGCTCCGATTTCCTCAATCGCAGATCTTTTGGACAACTAAGAATATCTACAAAGAAATTAATTTAGACTCATACCTTATAAAAACGTCCAACATAGAAGCATGGGAAAAAGATCTAAAAACCCAGGTTCCCATTAACAATGCTTGAGGACACGCTCAAAACCATTCAGAAAAACATTGCTTGCTCATTACTTATTGAATTTTATTATAAAACCTATACACAATGGTATTTCACACCCAAAAACTACTAGAAAAAGCATCATCAAAAAACCTTACCATCTATGCCAAAAACAGAAACCAATGGCACTTACAGGATGCAGTCAGAGCCCATATGTGAAGCAAGCCCAGGTGCAGGCTAATAAATCACCTTCAACCAGCTAGGTGTGGGAGGCGACTTGCCATGCATACAATGGACCTGCATAGGACACCATTCACACTGATACATATGATGCAGAGTGTCTGAAAGCGACCCAACCACTCTGCTGCCTGAGCATTGGGCCGCACAGTACAATACTTCTGCACCACTAGATGAATGGCACCCCTAGGGGCCCAACATGTATTGGCCAAGACATTTAAGCTGATGATCCACGTCACGGCTTCCCATGCTCATCAGTCCTATCAAAATTGTACAAAAACTACTAGAAAAAGCAATTGGATACCTTTAGAAATTACTTTCTTTAATTTCTGCGGACATTAAAATACAAACATGGACCAAAAGAGGCATCAACTATATTTCCGACATAACGGATAAAGAAAAACAACTTATCCCGTTTGTAATGCTCAAAACCAATTTTAGCTTAAAAGACGAAGAAGAACCAACTTGGTCAAAGATTAATCACCTCTACACCAAACATAAGCTTAATTTTTTTTTGCCACTGAATGTTACTCAGATGCTCCGATTTCCTCAATCGCAGATCTTTTGGACAACTAAGAATATCTACAAAGAAATTAATTTAGACTCATACCTTATAAAAACGTCCAACATAGAAACATGGGAAAAGATCTAAAAACCCAGGTTCCCATTAACAATGCTTGAGGAGACGCTCAAAACCATTCAGAAAAACATTACTTGCTCATCACTTATTGAATCTTATTATAAAACCTATACACGATGGTATTTCACACCCACTAGACTCCATCAATTTTCAACTTGTCTTCCCTCTGTTGGAGAAATTGCAACAAAGTAGGCCCTATATTACACATCTTCTGGATTATAGTACCCTAAATTCCTTCTGGGGGGAGGTCCTCATTCTTCTTAACGAAATCACTAAACTAAATATAAACTTAACCCCCCGAGTTTGCCCTTCTCTTAATTAGAATTAACTCTCTACCCAAACAACATAGACGTCTTGTAGCCCACATTCTACTGACAGCCAAAACTTGCTTTGCAGCTAAATAGAAAGACCCTAATCCACCCCTGTTTAGCATCCTGCTAGAAACCATTGCAACCGATAATGCGTACGAATTTACTTTTTGCATGAGAAATAGCCTCTGAAACAAATATACCAAGAAATGGTTTTACTGGAACTTGTACTTTCCTTCTCGGAATTCACCACTTATCAATTTGTAACCTAATTAACTAATTACATCAATTTTATCTAGACCCTCGTGCGCTCAGACTCATACCACTACATTCACAACATCCCCTCTCCCTCTTTCCCAGGCCCTCCCTATACTCATGTGCGCTCAGACTCATCCCACTACATTCACAACATCCCCTCTCCCTCTTTCCCAGTCCCTCCCTATACTCATGGTTGTACATTGTTAAGAAGTCTTAAAGAATTGACTTCTATACCAGGAAAAATAATTTAATTCCTGAATTGTTGTTTACTGAATTTGAATGTACTTCACTTCTACTGAAGTGATGTATCCTTGTATTCAATAACAGACATGTCATTTCATTGTTATGTTAAATTTCATGTTAAAACTCAATAAAAACCTTTGAACAAGAACTCCTGTACTCAATATGGTGAATATGAGCAAAGAACCAAGGAGAGGGTGGCCAGGAATGATGCAAAAATGGTTATGTCGAGCCCACTGGGACGGGGGCCGGACCGGGTCTGCTACTGGGAAAGTCATGGGTGGTCCTGGTCCAGACCGTGTCCCTGGCTTGACAGTGAAAAGGGAATATTTTCAGGGGATAATGTCAGTCGTGACGCCACCCACAGTATGTGGCCAGTAATGGGGCCACCGCTGCCTCAGAACCTCCAGGGATAATGTGATGGCAGCTAGAATGGAATAGTTCTCCATGGACAGAACTGAGTTCCCCGGGGCAGTGTTGGTAAAGTCTATTGTGTAGGGTATGGTGCAGGTCTGTGCTGGTTGCAATGCACTTACTGTCCAGCTGCTGCAGAAATCCTCCCTCGGTATTGGAGCTGACAAGCCGTGGCTCTTCAGGCGGGGATCTTCTGAAAACCTGTGTGGAGGGAATGATGTGCAGGCAGAAGCATACGAGGGAGTCAGATTCAGGGTTCACCGTGTTTACTTCTCAAAGTTCTTTCTCAGTTACAGTCCCAGTTCACAACACAAGTCTTACACGGGCACAACTTTCCTCTCCGGGTTCCTTTACTCCCTGCAGCCAGGTTGCTCCTTCTATGACCCCTCACTCTGTCTCTCTGTCCCTTCCAGGCTTTCAGTTCTCTCTCTTTCTCTTGTTCACTTGGTGTGTGTGACTCTGGACAGTATGGCGGTGGCTTGGACTCCTGTGAGCCCTCCTGGTTGCCACTGAGCTGCCTGTCCTTTGGGGTAGGGACCCTGACGTGTAGCTCAGGTCACCCGTCAGTTGTGTGGGGATGTCGGGTAAATCTGCGGTCCCCTCTAGAGCCGACACTCTACTCTCAGCCTAGCCTCCAATAGTCCTCTGTGGTGAGGCTCTACCAGGCTCTCTCTAACCGTGTCTTTGGGTTCAATAGGAGGGCTACTCCGCCTGCAGTCTGCCGTCTCAGCCGTGGATCTAGGGCCCAGTGTCACTGTATCTCTCGTCCCTCACACTCCTGGAGTGCTGGCTCCGGACGTGCTTTCTTTCTGCGGCTCGCACTGGCTCTTCCAGATTCTGCGCTCCTTACACCCCACTCTTACAGGACATGTGCTTCTGTCTTTGCTGCTCAGCCTACACTGGCCTACTGACTTCTTTCTCCTCACCCTGCTGTATATCTACCCTCTGTCACCTGACCTACGTGTTTACCCACCCACTGTCTCTAAACCCACCACCCCTTGCCTGCCTAGAGTTCCCCGGCTCCGAGTTGGGTACTGCCCTCTACTGCTACGTGGGTTGTGTGGGCTGTGAGGGTGTTGGTGTTCAACTGTCGTCTCCTACCTGCCTGGCTGCAGTTCACTTTGTGGCCTCCTGGACGCAGGGGTGCCACAGTTACTTATTTAGAAGTAATAATAACAACCAGTGAGTACATAAAACAGGGAACAAAGATGTTGCAAGGAGGACCAGGAGCCATACATCCAGCCACATGGATTTGTATACACCCAGAGACAAAACACAAGAGATAACCTATCAAATAAGCTACAGTGGGATAGGATGTAAAATAGCTAAACCTCCAGGTAGTGTGACGTGTCAAATACATAAGTTCAAACTAAAAGATGATATTACCTTGTGACATATCTACTGCTGTGGAGTGGGTTCACCGGCCACGACAGGTGGCTTGGAAGCCTTAATGTGCATTTTGCTGCATAGAATGTACAGTTCTACTCTTTGGTTTTATGTAATACCAGTTGCAGAGCCCAGCATTGCCCGGGCATACTAAATAGGCTTCCTGCTGTATACTGGCGGTTGTGTGCGGCCTCCTGCGGTACACTGGGGGTTGAGTGTGGCCTTGTTGCCCTGAGGGTGACTAACTGTGATTTTTAGAATGATTATTTTGTACAATAGAATTTTAACCTATAACATTCCGAGTCATGTCACTGTATTTGTGCATTATTTGTGTCTCCTGAGTTCTACTTGCGGATTTGTGTTGTGAATTTGCGTATATAAAGGAGGCAGAGCTATGAAGGGGGCTGGGCTATGTGGATGGTTGGGGCTATGTGGAAGAGGTTGGGCTATGCAGAGGGTGCGTCTATGTGAAGCAGTGTGGCTATGTGTAGGGCGTGTTATATGGGGTGGAGCTATGTGAAGGGGTGGAACTGTAAATGGGAATTGCTATTCAGGACAGGGCTAAGACACACACACATATACATACACTAAGCTTTATACTGTATATTAGATTATAGTTTGCCTGCAGTGACCCTTATGGAGGTTTTTAAAAGTAAGATCAATAGCGATCATCTAGACCATTCAGAACTTCCAGAACAGTCCATAAAAATAAAACACTTTTAAGTTTAAGGTGTCCTTGATTTTTTTTGAAGTTGAAGAAACTATTCAGAATATTTTTACTTTAATTCTTTATAATTATTATCATTTTACAATTTTACAGTTTACAGTGAATGGACATAATGTCTTCACGTCAGAATTGTGGCCTGTAGACAATGATACCTTATAATCATAATTATTTATTATGATTTTCCAATTTTTCCATAAAATGGACATAAGTGTCTGTCTATGATTTTAATGTCAAACTGTCCAGAAACCATGACAACAACAAGTTGGCAATCTTAGGCTGCCTTCACACTGCGGCAGCGTCCGGTCCGGGGCTGTCAGGGGTGACAGCCTGGACCGGAGTTTTGCTCCATAGGAGACAATCGGGCTGCACGGAGCTGGATCGCGGCGGGTGGTAATTATCTGCTATCCGGCTGCTGTGTCGCCGGATGAATCCTGCAGAAGTGGGGATTTGTCTGCCGATTCCAAAAACGGTGCATGCAACGTTTTTGGAATCGGCAGACAAATCCCCACTTCTGCAGGATTCATCTGGCGACAGCAGCCGGATAGCAGATAATTACCACCCGCCGCGATCCAGCTCCGTGCAGCCCGATAGTCTCCTATGCAGAAAAACTCCGGTCCAGCCTGTCACCCCTGACAGCCCCGGACCGGACGCTGCCGCAGTGTGAAGCCAGCGTTAGCGATTAGTGAACACTGTGCTGTTTAAAAAAGGGTGAGGTCCATTTTACAGCGTCATTCTGCCTATTTGTAGGAACTGCCAAACAGGGAAATGAAAATGTACAAACAGAAATAAAAACAGATAAAAAGAGTTGAAAAAGCCATCCTGATAGCATACATAAAAAATAAAAAGACAGTGGTGGAGCTTTACTAAGGGCCCATATAAACAGGCTGATAACTGAACAATGAGCATTCTAGTAGGATTAAGATTTACTGCTATAGGCAGAACACCATCCTGAGTACACAGTGAACATGCGGCTGATAACATGATTTTCTAAGCATATAGAAGGATTGTATTAAAGGGAACCTGTCACCTCCTTTGGACATTTTAAACTGTGCCCACCAGCTCATGCCGCGCCCCAGGGACGGAGTACTAAGAACCGGGCCCTTCCGTCGTTTAGGGCTGCGGGGTGTCACGGCTCCGTGGTCCCAGGTGCGGCAATAAAAATAGAGGAGAAAATGAAAAGAGTAAATAGGAATCTGTGATGCCACCCGTGGTTTGTGGCCAGTTTGGGCCACCGCTGAAGTCCAGACCTCTGGAGATGATGATGGTGGCAGGCAGCCGTAATGGTGAGCCCTCCATGGGCAGGGCTTTTTTCCCAGAGCAGGTGTAGGGACAGAGTCAGACATATTCAGCAGCCAGCACAGCTCAACAGCTGCTAGTGGTGTTCAATGTTACTTACAATCAGGCCAAGTCTGCCTGTGCAGCGATCCAGTCGGCAGCTCTGCAGGTGAGCTCCTGCTGCTTTCATGCAAATCATAGTCTCACACACATAGTTTTGAGCTTGACTAGGTCTTTACTTAAGCTCCACAGTTCACACAGCAAAACAGTTGCAGTTTACACAGTACGACAGTACACAGGCGGTTCCGGTCACAACCTGGCAGCTGGGATGTTCATTGGTTGCACTCCCTTTCTAAGTCCTCTTGGGCCTCTGTTCTCTGTCCCGTGCACAGACTGCAGTTTGGTGGTCATAGGTTTTTTCTGTGCTCCCTACTCTGGGATTCCTAACCCTTGTTTGACGGCCTTCCCTTCATTGTGCCAGTGTTTGGGTTCTGGGCATAAAGACCATTCACCCCGCCGGTTAATTCATGGCTGAGGCATGCAGCGTCCTACCACTTCAACAGGGCCAGCACCCTGGTTCCAGCCGGGTCCCTCGGTGCCCCGGTGGCTTGGGGACACCTTAGACCCCTTCTTTCTTCCATCGGTATGTCGCCTGGGACTCGGACTAGCCATACGGTGGCACAGGCCGCCGGGTCCAGGTTCTCAGGGTGTCTCGGCTTAGGAGTTCTGTTCCTCTCCCACTACAGCTCACCAGGAACTCGGGCCTGAACTCTCTACTTGTCTGAGCTCTCTTAACCTGGTGTTCCTGGGTTTTACTCGAGTTCCTCCACCCTTTTCCCAGGTTCTTCCTCAACTCTCCACACTCCACTTAGTCCCTCCCACTATCCCTTGCCTGACATGAAGTAACTAGGACTAGGGATAGGAGAATGTGTTGGGTTGTGCGGAGTGACAACTTACCAGTCCCAGCTGCAGTGTCTTACTGTGGCCATCAGTCCGCAGGGGCGCCACAGTTACACATAATGTTCTAGTAACCCCTGTAAGTGACCAGACTGACCCCTAATACCTGTGAAAACCACTTTTATTGTGTCCAGCAGTGGCCTCCTATTGAGTCATGGAGGCTGCAATATGGTCAGGGTGACTAAACGCCTCGCCGCCCCTCCCGGTTGCAAAACCCACTCAGCATGTTTTAAACTTCTCGACCATCCTCTGGCTGGCGTTTGAGTGACAAGAGCACTCACGCTTGCACAGTAGAGCGGGTGTCCGCACTCCATAGAACATAGTGCAGATGTCTTGCGAGACTTCACAAATCTCGCGAGATGTTGGCACTATGTACAGACACCCGCTCCACTGCACAGGCCCAGGTGCAGCTGTCAGTGCCGACGTCTCGCAAGATTTGTGAAGCTTTGCATCTGCACTATGTTCTATGGAGTGTGGATACTTGCTTCACTGTGCAAGCGCGAGTGCTCTTGTCACTCAAGCGCCGGCCAGAGGAGGGCCGGGAAGTCTAAAACATGCTGGGCGGGTTTTGCAGCCCAGAGGGGTGGCGAGGTGTTTAGTCACCATGACCATATAGCAGCCTCCATGACCTCTATAGGGGGCCCCCGCTAGACACAATAAAAGTTGTTTTCACAGGTATGAGGGGCAGTCTGGGCACATACAGGGGTTACTAGAACCCTATTTACATTATGTATAAGCTGGTGGGTACAGTTTAAAATGCCCAAAGGAGGTGACAAGTTCCCTTTAATGGTAGTTCCATGCACACTGCCTCTAGCCAGTATGTCTAAATAGACCAATAAATGATCGGCTGTAGTATTTCGGCCGGTGTAAATGTGCCTAATCTAAACACATCATAATTTATTATGTCTTTTAAACACATGATACATTTATTTCAAAAGAGGTGTGGCTTAATTGGAAAAGGAGTGTCTTCATGCTGAGAATGATAGCTTAAAGGGGTTTTCTCAGACAATGATATTAATTACTACAGATAGATCATCAATATCATGTTGCTGGTGGTCCAGCATCTGATACCCCCATCAATCAGTTGTTATTCACTCCAGATGAGCTACAATACATTTGAATAGAAGCTGAGTGACCACTGAACAGTTGGACAAAGTAGAAGCCTAAAGCTCCCTATGTTGTTTACATGTAGCCAGAGCTGGAGCTTACATCCGGTGATCAATATCGGTACTGGGTATTGAACCCTACCAATCTTATACTGATGACCTATCCAAGCTATAGGTCTCCAATATTATAGGAAAAAGAACTGGAAAAAGTCCTGTAAAGTGTAATAATAATGTAAAGCAAGTGATTATAATAAACTTTCAAATATAATTTATAAGTAAAATCTGGAAGAAAACCTTTCATAAACCTTCCACAAAATGTCACCACTATGCTGTGTCTGAAGCACACATATGCTCATTCTCAGTGAAATCCATCTTTAAGCTCCTCACACTGAATATGGCCATGTTACCATATAAGGGAGGGGGCGTGGCCTGCACAGTGTTCTCAGCTGATCACTGTATCAGATTACTTCAGGCAGAGGACATTCCAGCACACAGCTGCTATGATCTCTCTCCATTCACATCAGCTGCTCCATGTTAGGCTCCATTGAGGAGCTGAGTGCAAGCTAACAGCTGTTAGCACAAGCAAAGTGCTTTGAATGCAGGAAATATAATCACAGAATCCTGTGCACTGCTGACAGCCTGATAAACTCCCTTTCTCTGAGGTAAACTGACTATACACTGATCTCCTGTACCCAGTTACTCTGTGTTGGTGCAATGGGCCCTAAGGGCCGTTGGACTCTCGGTAGTCAGGCCGGTCAACTGTCTTGGAGAGGTTATGGTGTCTGTGATCGAGCTCCATGGCGCTGGCCGTGCATTAAAGGAGGTATTTACAGGGGATTTAGAACTCTTTTTGCGATGCCACCTGTGGTATTCGAACAGGCATGGACAACGCTGCAGATTAGGACTGCTGGGGCAGATGGTGGTCAACCAGGATGGTATCACTCCCCACAGGTGGAGCGGGGCTCGAGGTTAGTGTGCCAGTCTATTGGGATGGTAATGGTGACTGTGCAATGGTGCAGGACAGTGCGGCGAATAACTGGAGGACACGGGGGTTGCAATTCTCAAGCATATACTCACAGTTCAGTTCAGCAGTCCAGCCCAGCAGGGGCATCGTGTCCTCCAGGTCTGCAATCCAGCCAACTCTTAGGCAGCTCGGGCCCACTCCTCCGAGACACCCTATCGTAAGGCTCTCCTGGTAAGACTCTCCCACACTGGCTACTCGCCTCTCCTGCCCTTCATCTTCATACACAGTGTCCCAAGGAGGTGGCTGCGGGCCTTGTCGGGTGATTGCAATCCGTCCCCTGACCCTAGGTCTAGCTAACGTTTCGCAGAATATGCACGATTGTACCCACTATCCATGCAGGTGCAGCGGCCTCCGGTTTCCTAGCTCCAACTTGAAGTATGTTGCTAGATCGGGGCCGGTTCCCTCTTGTAATCTAACTCCACCAGTAATGCCCTCCAGGGTGATTTTTGGAACGGGGTCCCTCCGGCCAGGGTTCCGTGGCTACCTTCTCTCTAGTTCCACCCGTCCCCTGGTGTGAACCTCCCATAGAGCTCCATCTCTGGCCTGCCTGATCTCTAAATCATATGCGTTGATATAGGAATCCGGCTTGTAGATCGCACTGTTCAAAGATTTGGCCAAGAAAATCACTCCAAGGACCTCGGATCTTTAAGACAAAGATCTTTATTCCTCCAAGACTCGACGTGTTTCGTGTACCCTGCTTAACCCAACAGGAAGTACGGCATCGTCTAAAAATCACTAAAATTGACAAATTCCCAGGCCCGGATGGGATACACCCCAGAGTGCTGCAGGAATTAAGTACTGTCATAGATAGACCATTATTTTTAATATTTAAAGATTCCATAATAACAGGGTCTGTACCACAGGACTGGCGTATAGCAAATGTGGTGCCAATATTCAAAAAGGGGACTAAAACTGAACTTGGAAATTATAGGCCAGTAAGCTTAACCTCTACTGTGGGTAAAATCCTAGAGGGTTTTCTAAGAGATGCTATACTGGAGTATCTGAAGAAAAATAACCTCATGACCCATTATCAACATGGTTTTACGAGGGACCGTTCCTGTCAAACTAATCTGATAAGCTTCTATGAAGAAGTAAGTTCTGGACTGGACCAAAGAAATGCAGTGGATGTGGTGTATATGGACTTTTCAAAAGCTTTTGATACGGTGCCACACAAAAGGTTGATACATAAAATGAGGGCAATGGGGATAGGGGAAAATATGTGTAAGTGGGTTAAGAAGTGGCTTAGTGATAGGAAACAAAGGGTGGTCATTAATGGAACACACTCAGAATGGGTCACAGTTAACAGTGGGGTACCACAGGGGTCAGTGTTGGGCCCGCTTCTATTTAATTCATTTATTAATGACCTTTTGGGGGCATACAGAGTAGAATCTTTGCAGATGACACTAAACTCTGCAGGGTAATCAATACAGAGGAGGACAATTTTATATTACAGGAGGATTTATGTAAACTAAAAGCTTGGTTGCTAAATGGTAAATGAGCTTTAATGGGGATAAATGTAAAGTCATGCACTTGGGCAGAGGAAACAAAAGGTATAATTATGTGCTTAATTGTAAAACACTGGGCAAAACTGTCACTGAAAAAGACCTGGGTGTATGGGTAGATGACAAACTCACATTTAGTGGCCAGTGTCAGGCAGCTGCTGCAAAGGCAAATAAAATAATGGGATGCATTAAAAGAGGCATAGATGCTCATGAGGAGAACATAATTTTACCTCTATACAAGTCACTAGTGCGACCACACTTAGAATACTGTGTACAATTCTGGTCTCCGGTGTATAAGAAAGACATAGCTGAACTAGAGCGGGTCCAGAGAAGAGCGACAAAAGTCATTAGAGGACTAAGGGGTCTGCAATACCAAGACAGGTTATTAAACTTGGGGTTATTTAGCTTGGAAAAACGAAGGCTTAGGGGTGATCTTATAATAATGTATAAATATATGAGGGGACAGTACAGAGAACTTTCTAATGATCTCTTTACTCTTAGGCCTGAGACTGGAACAAGGGGGCATCCTCTACGTCTGGAGGAAAGAAGGTTTAATCATAATCACAGACGCAGATTCTTTACTGTAAGAGCAGTGAGACTATGGAACTCTCTGCCACATGCTGTTGTAATGAGTGAGTCACTACTAACATTTAAGAAGGGCCTGGATGCCTTTCTTGAAAACTATAATATTACCAGTTATATATATTAGATTCTTTGATAGGGCGTTGATCCAGGGAACTAGTCTGATTGCCACATCTGGAGTCAGGAAGTATTTATTTTCCCCAATGTGGAGCTTAGTGTTGCCACATGGGGCTTTTTTGCCTTCCTCTGGATCAACATGTTAGGCTATGGGTTGAACTAGATGGACTTAAAGTCTTCCTTCAACCTTAAAAACTATGTTACTATGTTACTATGTTACCCACTGTACACTTCCTCAGGAGTTTAAGGTAATCCTTAAACTCCTGAGGAAGTGTACAGTGGGTACACGAAACGCGTCGAGTCTGGGAGGAATAAAGATCTTTGTCTTAAAGATCCGAGGTCCTTGGAGTGATTTTCTTGGCCAAATCTTCGAACAGCGCGATCTACAAGCCAGATTCCTATATCAACGCATATGATTTATACAACTCTTCTGGCTGATTGCTGCATTCGACAGGATCCAATTGTCTGGTTTATTAGTGGTTGTGTCACACACAACCCGACCAGGTGAGTGCAACCATACTTATAATTGACTGATTATATCGGATAAGACCCTATTGTGCGCTTCCTCTCCATTTGTGCGCTTCCTCTCCATCCAGTCTGATCTCTAGACTCATTCTTCCAGACTTTTCTGTCTCCTCCTTTTCCTCTTCTGCTTTTTCTACCTCCTCCTCCCACCCCCTCTACCTACTTCCTTCCCCAGCTAGAAGATGGGGTCATTCCTGAATAGGATTCGCCCAAGATACACTGGCCTGGGTTAGGATGGGCGTTGGGTGCAGGTGTTCATGTGTCTCGGATTCGTGTCCCCTCCTTACCGGGGAGTGTGATACCACACCTATGGCTTAGGTGCAGTACCTCTGTGGTGACCAGACCGCAGGGGTACCACATAGACCCCACCCACCACTCTTATATGTAAGGTTTAGAAACACCAGGGGGGGGGACATCTTCTAGAAAGTTTTTAAAAGGATTTCTTCCAGATTTCTCTTATGAAGTATATTTGAAAACTACTAATAATCACTTGCTCTACATTAATCTATAATATAAAACCCGAAGGCCACTTCCGGCCAATCCGGCCAGCTTCCGTGATGGACTCCGGACCTGTGTAATCAGACCGGAACCGGAAGTGGGCGCTTCAGCGCCCACCAGACCCACGAGCTCACCGCGCGCCGTTAAACTCCCACGACCCCTGTGTCCCGGCGCCTCCTCTCTCCTCCGGCCCAGTCCTCCCGCTCCTCTCTCCGCCTCTCCAGCCCCGTCCTCCCGCTCCTCCTCCTTCTCCTTCTCCTCCTCCCGCCGCTCGGTTCTCATCCTCCCCAATGTTGGAGCTCAGAGCGGAGGACATGCGGTTCTCCCGACGCCGCCCGCAGATGACCGGCATCAGCCGGTTGTCTCCCGCTTGCCACACATGCGGCTCCCCAGCTCCTGCGGCCCCCCCCGCGGGTCCTCCTGCCCCCCCGCGGCTCCTGCGGGCCCCCCGCGGGTCGTCTTGCCCCCCCTCGGCTCCTGCGGCCCCCCCGCGGGTCGTCCTGCCCCCCCGCGGCTCCTGCGGCCCCCCGCAGCTACTCATGCCCCCCCGCGGCTCCTGTGCGCCCCCCACGGGTCGTCCTGCCCCCTGCGGCTCCTGCAGGACCCCCGTGGGTCATCCTGCCCCCCCCACGGCTCCTGTTGCCCCCCCCCTGCTTGCTTCTGCTAAAAATAAAAAAAGCCTCATAGAGGATACTCACCCGTCCGCCGGCGCGCTCCATCTACGTCCTATAGATCCATGGCTTGAGGACCTGTGGTTGCCTGGGAAACCGATCAGCTGATCGGTTTCCCAGTCAACCACAGGTCCTGCGAGCCGCCACACGGGTGAGTATCCTCCCATCCATCCTGCCCCTCCCCGTGCCACCACCATCCTGCCCCTACCCCCCACCGGCTCCAACCTGCCCCCCCCTGCTCCATAGCACACACCCACCTCTGCTCCATCCTGCCCCCCCTCCATCCTTCCTGCCCCCCCACCCGCTGCATCCTGCCCCCCCTCCACCGCCTCCATCCTGCCCCCCCACAACAGTTCCATCCTGCCCCCCCCAGCTCCAATCTGCCCCCGCCGACTCCATCCTGCCCCCCCGCCCGCTCCATCCTACCCCCCCCGCTGACTCCATCCTACCGCCCCCACACCAGCTCCATCCTGCCCCCCCCGCCGGCTCCATCCTGCACCCCCCGCCCGTTCCATCCTACCCCCCACCGCCTCCATCATGCCCCCCACCACACCAGTTCCATCCTGCCCCCCCGCCGGCTCCATCCTGCCCCCCCCCACCAGCTCCATCCTGCCCCCCCCCACCAGCTCCATCCTGCCCCCCCACCGACTTCATCATGCCCCCCCCACCAACTCCATCCTGCCCCCCCCACCAGCTCCATCCTGCCCCCCCGCCCGTTCCATCCTACCCCCCCACCGCCTCCATCATGCCCCCCACCACAACAGCTCCATCCTGCCCCCACGCAGTCTCCATCCTGCCCCCCCACCGGCTCCATCCTGCCCCCCCACCTGCTCCATCCTGCCCCCTTCCCACACCAGCTCCATCCTGCCCCCTCGCCCGCTCCATCCTCACCCCCCGCCAGCTCCATTCCACCCCCTTCACCCGCTCCATCCTGTGCCCCCCCTCGGCTCCATCCTGCCCCCCCCACGCCGCTCCCATCCTGCCCCCCTGCCCGCTCCATCCTACCCCCCCGCCCCGCTCCATCCTGCCCCCTCCCACACACCAGCTCCATTCTGCCCCCCCGCCACCTCCATCCTGCCCCCCCCTGGCTCCATCCTGCCCCCCCCGCCGGCTCCATCCTGCCCCCCTCCGGCTCCATACTACCCCCCCGCCGGCTCCATCCTGCCCCCAGCCGACTCCATCCTGCCCCCCCGCCAGCTCCATCCTGCCCCACCCCCCCCTCGGCTCCATCCTCCCCCCCCCCACACCAGCTCCATCCTGCTTCCCCCCGCTGGCTCCATCCTGCCCCCCCGCCGACTCCGTCCAGCCCCCTCGCCCGCTCCATCCTGCCCCCCCACACCAGCTCCATCCTGTACTCCCCCGCCGACTCCATCCTGCCCCCCCCGCCGGCTCCATCCTGCCCCCCCCGCCGGCTCCATCCTTCCCCCCCCCCGCCGGCTCCATCCTGCTCCCCCCCGCCGGCTCAATCCTGCCCCCCCCGCCGACTCCATCCTGCCCCACCCCCCCATCGGCTCCATCCTGCCCCCCCGGCTGCATCCTGCCCCCCCGGCTGCATCCTGCCCCCCCGCCCTCTCCATCCTACCCACCCCCGCCGGCTCCATCCTTAACCCCCCGCCGGCTCCATCCTGCCCCCCCCACCAGCTCCATCGTGCCCCTCTGCCGGCTCCATCCTGTCCCACCCACGCCGCCTCCATCCTGCCCCCCCGCCCGCTCCATCCTACCCCCCCGCCCGCTCCATCCTACCCCCCCACCTGCTCCATCCTGCCCCCCCCACACACCAGCTCCATCCCGCCCCCCCACTGGCTCCATCCTGCCCCCCGCCACCTCCATCCTGCCCCCCCCCGCCGGCTCCATCCTGCCCCCCCCCCGCTGGCTCCATCCTGCCCCCCCTGCCGGCTCAATCCTGCCCCCCCGCCGACTCCATCCTGCCCCACCCCCCCATCGGCTCCATCCTGCCCCCCCCGCCCGCTCCATCCTACCCACCCCCGCCCGCTCCATCCTACCCACCCCCGCCGGCTCCATCCTTAACCCCCCGCCGGCTCCATCCTGCCCCCCCACCAGCTCCATCCTGCCCCTCCGCCGGCTCCATCCTGTCCCACCCACGCCGCCTCCATCCTGCCCCCCCGCCCGCTCCATCCTACCCCCCACCTGCTCCATCCTGCCCCCCCCACACACCAGCTCCATCTTGCCCCCCCACTGGCTCCATCCTGCCCCCCGCCGCCTCCATCCTGCCCCTCCCGCCAGCTCCATCCTGCCCCCCTGCCAGCTCCATCCTGCCCCCCCCGCCGGCTCAATCCTTAACCCCCGCCAGCTCCATCCTGCCCCCCACCGGCTCCATCCTGCCCCACCCCCCCTCGGCTCCATCCTGCCCCACCCCCCCTCGGCTCCATCCTGCCCCCTCCCCGGCTGCATCCTAACCTTCCAGCCGGCTTCATCCTGCCCCCTCCCCACACCAGCTCCATCCTGCCCCCACCACCGGCTCCATCCTGTCCCCCCGCCGCCTCCATCCTGCCCCCCCCTCCAGCTCCATCCTGCCCCCCCGCCGCCTCCATCCTGCCCTGCTCGCTCCATCCTGCCCTCCCGCCACCATCCTGTCCTGTTCCCTCCATCCTGCCCCTCCGCCGTCTCCATCCTGCCCCCCCCGCCGCTCCATCCTACTCCCCCACCTGCTCGATCCTGCCCCCCCCACAAACCAGCTCCATCCTGCCCCCCCACTGGCTCCATCCTGCCCCCTGCCAGCTCCATCCTGCCCCCCCCACCAGCTCCATCCTTAACCCCCCGCCAGCTCCATCCTGCCCCCCCCACCGGCTCCATCCTGCCCCCCCCTCGGCTCCATCCTGCCCCCCCCCCCTCGGCTCCATCCTGCCCCCCTTCCTCGGCTCCATCCTGCCCCCTCGCCGGCTGCATCCTAACCTTCCCGCCGGCTCCATCCTGCCCCCCCCACAATAGCTCCATCCTGCCCCCCCCACCGGCTCCATCCTGTCCCCCCGCCGCCTCCATCCTGCCCCCCCCCCCCGCCAGCTCCATCCTGCCCCTGGCCGCCTCCATCCTGCCTCGCCGGCTCCATCCTGCCCCGCCGCCTCCATCCTGTCCCCCCACCACCGTTCTGCCCCGCTCGCTCCATCCTGCCCCGCTCGCTCCATCCTGCCCCGCTCGCTCCATGCTACCCCGCTCGCACCATCCTGCCCCACCGCCTCCATCCTGCCCTGCCGGCTCCATCCTGCCTCCACCTCCGCCACCATCCTGCTCCTCCGGCTCCATCCTGCTCCTCCGGCTCCATCCTGACCCCCCCGCCCCACGGGTCCATCCTTTCCCCCCCCCGCTCCATCCTGCCCCGCTCGCTCCATCCTGCCTCCACTCCACCCCCGTCACCATCCTGCCCCCCTAATCCATCCTGCCCCCGTGGCAGTTAGCGATCAGCTGAACGGTTTCCAAGGCAACGACGGGTCCTAAACCCCTGTAGGACCTAGAAGACGAAGGTGGAGCGAGCCGGAGGTCAGGTGAGTATCCTCACTGAGGATTTTTTTATTTTTTGGAGGGAGGAGCGGGGGGGGAGCTGAGTATGGCCATATACCATAGTGCTGCTATACATGTACTCTAATGTATCGCCATATACTATAGTGCTGCTATACATGTGCTATACAATTCCACCATATACTATAGTGAAACTCTACATATACTGTCATATACTATAGTGCTGCTATACATGTGCTGTAATGTATCGCCATATACTATAGCGCTGATATACATGTAATGTACCACCATATACCATAGCGCTGCTATACATGTACTCTAATGTATCGCCATATACCATAGCGCTGCTATACATGTGCTATAAAATACCCCCATATACTATAGTGCACCTGTACATACTGTAATATATTGCCATATACTATAGTGCTGCTATACATCTGCTATACTGTACCGCCATATACCATAGTGCTGCTATATCTAATATATAAAACCTGAAGGCTCACTTCCGTCACTTTAGCCAGCACTTCCGTCACTTTGTGATCGCCAAAGTGACGTCACCACAGTGCTACACCCGTCCAGGGTGGACCAACATGCCGGCCCTAAGCGGAGCGGGACTCAGGCAGCCCCGCCACGCTTACGGCCGCCCCTACACTGCCTAAAACACACATCACGGGCGGGAGACGACCGCCGTGATGTGTGCAGCCTGGAGGAGCAGAGGTGTGCCGAACGGTCATGTCGCCGCTCCAGCCTCCTCTCTCCTCACCCCTCCAGCCACATCTCTCCTCACCCCTCCAGCCACATCTCTCCTCACCCCTCCTGCCTCACCTCTCCTCACCCCTCCAGGGCCACCTCTCCTCACCCCTCCAGCCTCCCACCACATCATACTCTGCTACCCACAGAGCTGCCTGTATAATCTGCTACCTTCAGAGCCCCCTGTATACTCTGCTACCCACTGACCCGCCTGTATACACACAATTCATTTCACTGCGCTCCCGATGCATCGGGCCCCTGACCACTGCTCTCTGGCCCGACCACTGCACTCTACCCCGACCACTGCACTCTACCCCGACCATTGCACTCTACCCCGACCACTGCACTCTACCCCGACCACTGCACTCTAGCCCGAACACTGCACTCTACCCCACCACTGCACTCTGGCCCTGACCACTAGACTCTTCCCCTGACCACTAGACTCTGCCTCTGACCACTGCACTCTGCCCCTAACCACTGCACTCTGCCCTAAAGCAGTCTATGAGCCACTGAGCCTCCATATACTCTGCTAACCACTCAGCCGCTGTATAGTCTGCTAACCACTGAGCCCCTGTATACCCTAATAACCATAGGCTAGCATACCCGATTCTTTAGAATCGGGCCGCCATCTAGTATTAAATAAAATTAAACGGCGGTTACACTTTAAGCGATGCCTTTTTTGTATGTAGACACTCCCTTTCCAAATAAGGCACACCAATTTTGAATGAAAGACAAAGGGCGATTAAACACATTATTGGTCCAGTCTTGATGAGGGGCCATGTTGGAGTCAGACATGTCTGTTTTTTCACTTATCTTAATCCAGTCCCTGGTGAAGTAAGGTTTGTGACAGAAACAGAATAAACACCAGTCAAGTTATGCATTTGACTGGCGTTCGCCACACCACTTTCCAGCTCCTGATATACACACTTTGACAAAGCTGAGCAAAATTGTCACATGAACACCAAAAAAAATCACTTAATTATAGCACGGGCGACATTAACGCCAATGAGTCGGGCCGTCAGGGAAGGAGTTACTCAAAACTGGGATGGCGGCTGTTGGCGGGGAAGAGAATCACGGCTGGTCAGTTCCCGGTCCCGTGCCCTGGGCACTTAATGGCTGATGGGGGGGTGATGATGGTGGAATTACACGTGATGCCACCTTTGGTACCTGCTAATGTGGTTAACAGCGCTGCAGCCGGCCGCTGAGGTGATGGTGTGGTGCAGCAGAAGTAGTACAGCTCCCCACAGGCGGAGCTTTTCCTCAGAGCGGCGGGATGAATGAGCGGAGTTGTAGTCCCCACTCTCTGTGCTGTCGCAGAGACCTTTCAGGTAACGGGTAAATGAAGCCAGACACCAATTCAGCTCAATAGCTCCTTTACTGATATCAGTTGGATAAGGTACACGGTACAGCCCGGCTCTCCGGGGATTATAGTCGCAGGTTTCCAAGTTCACCACAGTGTCCGTCAGAGGTTTCATTCAATTGTCCTTCTTGGTCTCTAAGCAATATGCCTCTATGCCCTCCCACGTTGTAGTCTGGTCACCAGTCCCTAGGTCTGTTGCCTTAAGTCTCTTTGTCATTTCTAGGCGTCTTGGACCTAGCTTTGGGACTGAGGTTAGGCTCCTTGGTGGGTGTCGTGGCTCCCTTATGAGGGCACACAATGCGCTGGTCTGCAGTTTGGAATAAACCAAATCAAACCGCCTCGGCTCCAGACTACCGGTGTGACCTGGGCACTCCAGACGGCTCCAACCAGACCTGGAGTGTCCCCTTCTTGTCTCCACTCCTTACAGGTGCCCTCTCCTCAGGACAGCAGGGTCCCCTGCATCCGTCCATTCTGTCTGTCTCTCATCATCTGACTGACGTCTCCTGCTCCCTTAAGTTTCTGGGACCTACTGAATTACAATCCCGTATGCTAGGGTGTCTGTGGGTGGGTTCAGTGGATAGACTCTGTAGTTCTCCCCCTCTACCTGTGACTACAGAGATACTACACCTTTCTTTTGGAGTGCAGTACCTTCATGTGGCGTCCCGCCAGGGGGGCGCCACACCAACAGTTTTTGAATTTTCAAAACATTTTATAAAATGGCTTTTAATCTTTGATGAATCAGACCCAATACATTTTAATGCAGCAATCTGTAAACTTTTCTGAATACATTTTTGTTGCAAAGTTAGCCAACTAATAGGTGGTGTAAAGTTACGGTAGATAAGTGTCTAAAGGTTCAGCAAATGTATCAATGTATGAAATAGCATAAGTCACTATGATAATATTTACCTAATATAATGACTGCTTTACACGTCCTGATATCGTTGTCCAAAAACAATAAAAATTCACGTGGTTCAGCCGTTGCGGCCGACATCGTTCGTGCGTTGTGTGGAGTAAATGTGCAATTCGATGCAAGAACGATTCCAAAACGATATCGTTGGGGAATTGTGCAGGCTCTCCAACTGCCCGATATTGGATGGACGATCTGGCAGGATTGTGCTGTGTGACAGCCCAACAACGATTTGGAGCACAACCTCCCCTATTCACTCCCATGTTAAATGGTTGTTCCCTGGGTCGCTCATACAAGGGGGCGTATACATCGCAGTTGTGTTGCCTGCCGATATCTCCCTGTGTGACAGCTCCTATGCGATCTTGGATAACTGCCAAAAATGTGCAAGCTTCCGTGCCGTTGTATCCAATATCGGGATGATATCGGGACGTGTAAAGCGGCCATAAGACTTACACTGTCTAAAGCTATGTGCACACGCTGAGTATTCAGTGCAGATTTTATGGCAGCAAATATGCTTTTCCTGGCAGAAAAAGGCACCAAAAAACACAATACATTATTGGTGCAAATTTGACGCATATTTGTGCCATGCATTTTTTTTAATGAATTCAATGGCTAGGAAGGTTGAAAAATGCAGGAAATCTGCACCAAGAATTGGCACGCTGCAGATTTTTGCACCAAGAATTGACCTGCTGCGGATTTTTGCATCAAGAATTGACATGCTGCAGATATTTGCACCAAGCATCTGTATACAGATCAATGCACCAGTAATGGTACCTTTACACGCCGCTACCGAAGGTTAGAAACCACCGGGTGTCGGAGACAATTGTACCTTGTACCTTCAAAAAGATAGCGGCGTGTAATTCAGGTTGTTGCCACCGGTCTCTTTGGAAACCTGTCTTTCAGCCTTGCTCAAAAGCAAGCAGGTAGAAACCCTATGGTAGCGGCGTGTAATCGGGGCACGGGTACGGTATTTGAGTTACCTGGGGCGAGCTTGAGCATCATGTATACCACGCCCCATCAGCTATCATTGGTGGGGAGTACTGTGTACCCATTGGCTGTCCCTGTACAGGGCGGCATATTTAACGAGATGACCAGTTACTACACATTTGCTGTCGCGTCATGTATTAGCCAGCCTCCCTGCGGCTGGCCAATTATGATGTTATTGCTTTGTCCAATCACCGTACGAGTGTCTCGTAATCCACAACTCTGGCACGCCTATGTGTTGTCCCTGCTGCCCCAGGTCCTCCCATATTTCCTTGTGGTAGAGGCGTGTAAATGAGGGAAGGTGCTCCACAGAAGGTAACCTGCGGCACCCGTCGGTACTTCAGGGGATCGAAAAAACCTACGGTGTTGCACCTTGTAGCGGCGTGTAATTGCGGTATCAGGTACCATTAGGAACCGTTGAAACGCGCACGTGCAACACCCGGTGGTTTCTAACCTTCGGTAGCGGCGTGTAAAGGTACCATAATAGAAATCTTCTTTCAAATACCCTTTTCCTTTGCTGATCTGTAAGTACCATTTTGTATGGATGTAGGCATGAAAATAGCAATGTGGCTCACATTTACCTTCTGCAGCAAAATAGTCTGAAGCAATAACTTTTATACACTATGACACTATGATCATTTTAGTACTATAGACAAAAAGGTTGGATCTGCATCTATGCTTCTGATGCACACCCAGGGCTGTGGGCTACTCAGAACTGGGCTTTGATGCTTCTGGGGAGTCACAGGGGTCGAGAGGCGGCTCCTTGACCCTCGGAATCAACTTAAAAGTTCGGGGAATAGGGATTTAGGGATGGTTGTCGTGACGCCACCTACGGTGCTCGACCAGGGATGGCCGAGACTGCAGTCCAGACCTCCGGGGCAGGTGATGGTGCAGCCAGATGTTGTTGCTCCTCGTAGATGGTGCGGTACCATGGGGCAGGTGTAAAGGTACCGTCTCACGCAGCAATATTGCTAGGCAATGTCACTGGCAATTTGCTGGTTGCAGTGAAATCATATTGGACACATTGTTCTATTTGTACAGAGCAACAAAATAGAACAATGTGTCCATGATTTCACTGCAACGAGCAAATTGCCAGTGAAATTGCCTAGCAATATTGCCATGTGTGACAGTACCTTTAGAGTCAATGTGTGGATAGTAGTGATGTTATAGTGCAGGGCCGGAGATGTCGGACTAATGTGAGGACACAGCAGGTTAGTTTCACTCGTTTACTCAAAGTTCTTTAGCAGCCACATCAGCCACATCCAGCGTGCTGTGTCCTACAAACAAGGGGTCCAGTCACTGCCAGGTAAATAATAATAATAATAATATTTATTCATTTATATAGTGCTATTAATTCCATAGCACTTTACATACATCAGTAATGCTGTCCCTATTGAGGCTTACAAAATTGGAAAACACTTAACTGGCACCTTATTCGGTGTACCTTTTCCGGGTTGTCCCATTAGTGCTGGCCTTCTCCCTCCTGCCATGCATCTCACCTCAGATTTCTTGCGACAGTGGCCAGGGACCCTCCCGGGCTACGTTCTCTCTTGGTCCTCTTTGGCCCTATACTGCCACCTTTGCGGAAATTGACGTGGCTTTAGCTGCTGCTCCTGGAAATACAGCAGCCTCTGGTTGGCTAGCTGAGGCCTCAAGTCTCCTCCACTAGTCTGGGCCCGGTGACTCTCTGCGGCCCTGGTCCCTCCATTGCCTGTGACTGGCAATGGATGCGAGCCCACGGGTGGATTGCTCACTGCCTGTCCCTCTGGGACCCCTTCCTTCTTTGGAGCTCCCACCTGGCTCCCACTCCGAGATGAGCTCCTCCAGCTCCAGTCCCCTGGTCCCAGTTCACTCTGCTCCCTCACCGGAGCTCAGCTCTCCTGCTGCTTCCTTCCACTCCTACTCTCACTCTCTCACTCACTGACTGACTTCCCACTTCCTGGTGTTTCCCTCTAATTGTATTACTCTTCCTGTCACTTCCCCTAAATTGCTCCTCTTCCTACAGTTCCCTCCCACCCCCTCTCTTAGTTTAATCTAAAGCCAGTAATGGGGGTTTGATCAGTCCCCCTATCTTTCTGGTCCGGAGTGCCTAGTGGTGCATGTGGTGTGTGGGTACCGGGTAGTGTCCCCTCCTTACTTGGGGTTGGGGGTACCACACCTATGTCTAAGGTGCAGTACCTCTGAGGTGACTGGACCTTCAGGGGCACCACACATCCATGTTAGTCCAAAGGCTTCTTATTATGTCTTATTGTAACAAATTGGCATTTGAGGGATTTTCCATTCCAGGCATAGGTATTTAATGACTTATCTACAGGAATGCTTTGTGCCTGCTTTAAAAACTCTCCTTGTCCCTGTATAATAATAATGACCCCAAACCTCCTTACGGTGTGCTATAATAATGAAGTAATATTTAATAATAATATTAATAATAATGTATAATAATTGTTTAAATACTTATACCTCCTGTGCATCCCCTATAATGATAATAATTCCCCAGTTTGCTCTTATATATTAATGACCGTGAGCAGGGGGATACATATAAACAGAACACACTGTAATAAAAGTTGTTTCATGGCGCAGTCACAAATGTACATATCTCCCAACTCATTACTTTCACCCCGAGTAGTCTGCAGTATATAAAGTTATTACTAACCACACTATCCTACACGTTATTCTGTCCCTCCCCTCTATGCTGAAGTTACACTGAAAATCTCAGCCTTCTGAAGGCTGCTTTGGCAGGTGAGGGGATTGAGCGAGGAGAGGTATTTTGTGCTACAACTCTTGTATCAACATCGCAAGAGTTTGCTGTCTGTGAGAAATTTCTATATTAATTATATTAATATTTATTCATGAATCATGTAGCAATTTCAGATATCCAGTGGCATTGAGGTTTCCATTGATGAAGAATGCCCCCTCTATCTTTGTACCCAATATACCACACCATACCATCAATTTTTGTGTTCTTACAGTCTTGGAGGGATCTATCCACTGTGGGTTAGTGTCAGACCAATAGCGGTGGTTTTGTTTGTTAACTTCACCATTCACGAAAAAGTTTGCCTCATCACTCATCTGAAGGCAATTGTCTATGTTGTGAAGATACGAGTAGGGATGGGCGAGTCTACTCGCTAGGACTCGTTACTCGGCGAGTAGTAAGGGACTCGCAGGACTCGGTACTCGGTGAGTTTCCCAGCGATTCTCGCACAGTAACGAGTCCAATGCAAGTCAATGGCAATCCTAGTTTTGTCAGAGTTTACTTTTTCTCACTCACTAGACTTGCTATATCACATCGCTATGTAGCTTGAATCTCCCCAAATCGTTTAAACAATCGCACCGCTTCACGGATACCCGCTGTCAGCAGCGAGTCTGAGCGAGTCTGAGCGAGTCTACGAATCCGAGTCCTGTATACTGTATTCGGGACTCGCGAATACAGAATCTGTTATGTTCCGACAAATCTTCCAAGACAGCCTAGCGTGTTAGGTCAGAAAACTTGTGAAGATGGACAAGCATGTTAGCCAATCATATTCAGTAATGCCACAGCCATGTTGGTTGTGGCAGGACTATGATTGGCTTCTGTCCATCGTGATGCCTATGTCATGTATGAGAGGCGAGGCTGTATATAAGCCTTGCCACCGCCATTTCCTCCACATTCCTGTGACGATCTGAGCTAGTGCAGGGTGAGGTAGATGCTGGAGCAGATCATAGGGAGTGTCAGTCAGTGTAGGGAAACTTCAAGATTCCTTATATTTAACCCAAACAGCTCTTCTGAGAGCTACCAGGAGGACAGAGGAGTACTGTGTAGAGGACTGTAGGTAGGCAGGCAGGCAGGGAGGAGCAGCCTTTATGGTGGGTTTACACGTTGCGATATCGGCGTCCAACTCCGACCAAAAGTCACGTGGTTCGTGCGTTGGACCCGATATCGTTCCTGCGTTGTACGGTGTGAATATCCGATACGATGCAGGAACGATGGTAAACCGATATCGGGGGTCGGATGAGCGTGCTATTCAACCGCCCGATATCGGATGCCGGTTGGAGCCAGATCGTCCCATGTGACAGCCCAACTCCGATGTGTACTGCAAGTCACCCATTCACTCCCATGTTAAATGGTCGTTCCTGGGTCGGGGGGCGTACACATTGTAGGGACGTTGTATCCCGATATCGCAGCGTGTAAACCGCCAATGCGATTCAGGGAAAACCAGGCACGAAATGCGCGCTCCCGCGCCGTTGTATACGATATCAGAACGATATCGTGATGTGTAAACCCACCATTACAGTGCACACAGGACCGACCTCATAGCTTAGCTTACTCACACAGCGTTCCTAATAGCTGAAGTCAGAGGCTTAGCTGAGGTACTATTTCTTATTTTTTTGCACCTGATAGATTTTGGGTCATAATAACCCCTTCAGCTTTATTTTCTCTGTGGCAGACCAGTGCGTTGCTGCTCTCCTACCTGCAAATAGCACGTACGCCACCTGCTTGTGCGACTACTTGTGCGCACTTAATAATTTTTGCAGGGACTAGTGTGCTGCTTCACTGCCAAGTGTTAGCACACACTTAACCCGCCAAAACGGCAATGCGAGCGCTTTCCAAGACACATCTGCGATTTGTAAATCGCACATTACTCGCTATTACTTGCTTCCCCATTCATTAACATTGGACTCGCAACGAGTAGCAAGTCCCGGGCTCGGACTCGCTAGAGTCAAGCGATTCCGAGCTATTTAGGACTCGCCCATCACTAGATACGAGATGTGCAACATCTGAAACATCGGATACTGGAAGCCTATGGTAGCATTTCTTCTGCGGTGTTGCTATCAGTGTGTCAGGAGTGGGAGAAGAGGGTTGCATTGACAATCCAACACAATGGACAGCACTTTAAACACATTTTATAAGTAGTCATAAACTTGTAAATAACTCATGAAAGAATGAAGTTACTTTACGTTCTCATTTTATTTAGGTGCATCCATATAAATTGCCCACCCTGTATAATAGCCACTCCAGCCTCTCACACAATATAATATTCACTCCAGCCCCTCACACAGTATATTAGTCACTCTAGCCTCTCACACAGTATAATATCCACTCCAGCCCATCACACAGTATAATAGTCATCCAGCCCCTCACACAGTATAATGGTCACTCCAGCCCTCCACACAGTATGCTGGTCACCACAGTTCCCACACACTACACACTATGCCCACACAGCATGAAGTCTAAAACTACCCTACCAATCCCCCTCCCCACAGTATAATGATTTCCACAGCCCCCCAAGGTAAAATGGTCGCTACTGTTCCCATACAGTTTGATGGTTTCCACAGTTCCTCATGCAGCATTATGACCACCATTGCACACACCACGGTATGATAGTCGCCACTGCCCTCACACAGTGTGGTGACAATGATCCGTACAACATGTGTGGCTGCTCCACCACAGCCACCAAACAAGTATGAGGGTTCTCCATGTCCTCTGACGCACCCAGGGTTCTATGGGGTACTCGGTACCAGGGCCTGTACTTTGGGAATGCTGTCTCGGTGGCTGGTACCCTGGCCCGTAGCCCTGGGGAATTTGTTTAAAAAGCGGGTAAAAATAATGAAGAGTTCTTATGATGCCACCTGTAGTTTCTGGTGAATGCATCAGCGCTGCTGTAGGCTACGGGGATGATGGACGGGCAGCTGGGTGGTACAGCTCCCCACAGGCGGAGCAGAGTCCCCGGGGTTGTGGTGAGGTGACAGGGATGGATGCAGGGAGTGACTATGCTGCCGGGCAGCTGTAGCAGTCTCTGTAGTAGACAGGGTCAGGGACTGAGGAATCGACAAACAGCGTAAGTTGTTTCTGTACCTTAACTGGTGGAATTGCAGGTAATGTCCAGGGTACTCTCCGGTGGTTGGGAAACACTTCTGGATCTCCACAGTTAGTGATTGATAAGGCCTCCTTGTCTCTTTTCCTTTGGTGAAGCCCCTGACCTGTGTGTAACTTGGCCTGGCCTCTTCTCTTCTGTCACCTGTGTGTTGTAGTGGGAAACCTTCATGCGGACTACCGCTATATTCTCTCCTGCAGTGCCTGGCTCCCTTCTGGGTTGCTACACAGATGCCGGGAGACTGGAGTCTCCTAGGTGTTCCGGTATTTCTGCTGAGCTAAATGCTCTCTTGCAGACTCGGACTCCGGTGCCCAAGTGGCTTTCTGGGGTGAACTGGTATGGCTCCTCTGCCCCAGTCTGCTGTTTCTCCGTTACTCTACGCCTTGTCTTCGACCTCACTCTTAGGCCCCTGCACTGGCTAGGCTGTTAACTGCTCACTAGGACGTTTCACAGTTCTCCAAGCGACTGCACACTCTGACTAACTCCGCCCCTAGCATCGTTATTTATAGGGGATCTTGCTTAAAGGCAGCAAGTGGGGCTCCCCTACAGGTCTGGGTTGGAAGGTGTTGTATGTGTATAGGGTACCCACTGTGGAAATCTATTCATGTTTTAGGTGGTCTTGTGGCTACCTGTACTGGTGCCACACCTCCACACAGTATAAAGGTTTCCCCAATCCCCAAAGAATATGATGGTTCCATTAAGCTCCACATACAGAATGAAGGTCACAGTATGGTGGTCCCCCACAGCTCTAATAGAGTATGATGGTCCCTCTACAGCCTTCTATATAGTATGATGGTACTCCACACAGTATGATGCAATTCCACATCCCTATTACAGTATAATTTTCCCAACAGGCCCTACATAGCATTATAGTCCCTCCACAGCCACAATGCTGTATGGTGCTCCTCCCACAGACCCAAGATAATATGATGGTCTCCCACAGCCCCCACACACTATGATGATTCTCTGACAGTTCCGCAAACAGTATTGTGATCGCCACTGCCACCAAACAATAAATGATGCTCGTCACTGCCTTCCACACAGTATTATGTTCTCCTCAGCTCCCTTCCCATACAGCATGACAGCCACCACTGCCTCCTTAGAGTATTATGTTCACCATTGCCCTCACACAGTACGATTTCCACCACAGCCCCCACACAGTATTAAGGTCAAACTACACAGAATGATGGTTCCCAGTCCCCAACACAGTATTAAAATTCCCCAGTCCTCACACAATATGATGAACTTCCATAGCCTCACACAGTATAATTGTGCCCTATAGTCCCTATTTAATATGGTGATTCCCTGCAGACCCCCTTTATAGTAAAATTATTTCGCCAAACAGTATGATGGTCCCTCACAGCTACAATATGTTATTATGATCTCTCTCACATCCCAAATACACTATAATGGTCCCCCAAGCTGCCCACACAATATAATGGTCCCATACCATTACAATAAAGTATAATGGTTACCACACAGCTCCAATACAGCATGGAGGTCCCAAACAGAATGATGATCTCCCCAGTGCTCCACACAGTATGATGGTTTCATGCAACTCCAATAAAGTTTGATGGTTCCCCCAAAACAGCATGATGGTCCCCCTGCAGGCCCAATACAGTATGGTGGTCCCCCACAGCATGATGGTCTCCACAGTGCCCCACACAGTATGATTGTCTCATGCGACTGCAATAAAGTATGATGGTTCCCCTCACACAGCATGATGGTCCTTCCACAGCCCCAACACAGCAAGATGGTCTCACAGTGCCAATCACGTATGATGCAGAATACAGAATGATATGAACAGCGCTCAGGAGACCGGACACTGCAATAGCTAATTACCTTTAGGTTTATTATATCGATTATATATTAATATATTATAATATATTTATTATCACAGTATGATGAACTCCATAGATCCACAAAGTAGGATGGTCCCCCCACAGTCGTCCATATAGTATGATGGTCCCCTACATCACAATACAGTATGTGAGTCCCCATACAACTCCAATACTGCATTATGACCACCATAGCCCACAAAAAAAAAAACAATCTTACGGTACCGTCACACGCCGCAATCTCGGCTGGCGATGTGATCTAACGTGCGTGCTCACGTTTTTCATGGTCGCCTCAGATCACTGATGGCGACATCACACGCCGCAATTTCGCCCTGAACCTAAGGCGATGTGTCGCTCTGGAAATCGCCTCCCCTACAGCGGAACCAATCTTGCTTAATTCCATCGCCGCTTCACATGCTGCAATCTCAAAGGCAATGTGGGCGTACATGTTCAGTGCGGCGGGGACATAGGCGTGCCACAGTGGTTTACACCGCGCCCCATACATGCTCATTGGACAACGCAATAGCGTTACGATTGGTCAGCCTGCTCTGGAAGGCTGGCTAATACATGACGCCATTGTCTATCAGAGTTTGCACTGAGTTTGCGGATGGTTGTGTAGCTGAAGATATGTGTGGTGCTGAACATACAGCTCTTCAAATATGGCGTCCTGTCAACTGACAGCCAATGGGAACACAGTAGTCAACACCAATCATCTCAGACGGGGCGGGGACTACAGAACGCTTGAGGCACACCTATGGGAAATCATAGGCAACGCTCTTTTCATCATTATCGCCCTGTATCGCCAGAACACGGAAATATCGCCTTAATGATTGCGGCTGGTTACTGAGCACTGTTCAGGAATCAGACGATTTATCACCGTGAAATTCCCAAATCACACGCCGCAACTGTGAGGCAATTTCACGGCGATTGCTCCAGGGCAACGTATCGCCTTTATGATTTCCAGGCGATATTGCAGTGTGTGACGGTACCTTTAGACTCACCTGATTACATAATTTTATGACGAAGACGCTGGAGCAAAGTAAATAAAGATCATTGGGGTATGCCAGCTTTTGGATTCATATATTTAACTGGCAAATATTTTTTTCTTCCTCACATTCCTTGGCAGAGAATTTTAATTAAAATCTGTATATATTACAAGTCGTTAATGGCCATAAAAAGCAATAGTGTTACAAATGGCTCTTAGTACATATTCTATATTGGGGTCCTAGAGCTTAAAGTTATGTCTCTTTAATTCATTGTTTTTCTCACATCTCCATGTTGTGCCCCATGCTGCAGGGTTGACCTTCCCTGAGATAGGAGGCCGGTGTCCATCATGCAACACTGTGTGCCCTGATTGCCCTTTTACTACCACGGAGCTGAACTCCAGTAAGCAGGGCGACCGGTGCCATCACGTGGTCACACTCAGTCTGCTTTTAGCCACACTTATGTTACTCACCTAGCCAGCGATCCCGCGCCACCTCCAAGCACTCCGTCCACCTCCTGCTACTCCCAAGGTCTGCATCCTAATTGCAGAGCATCTAGGAGTGTGCTTGGGCCGTTGCGCCGCCCACTCATTTCTCTTAACCTTCCTAGCGGTATTCCCGAGCCTGACTCGGGGTTAACATTCACTGCCAGAAGCGGTAACCCGAGTCAAGCTCGGGCTTACCCGCGGTCGCGGCAGATGCGGTGAAAAAACCGCATCTGCCGCACTTGCCGCAAAGAAGACTCTAGCCTTCCTAGCGGTATTCCCGAGCCTGACTCGGGGTTAACATTCACTGCCAGAAGCGGTAACCTCGAGTCAAGCTCGGGCTTACCCAAGGTCGCGGCAGATTTGGTGAAAAAACCGCATCTGCCGCACTTGCCGCATAGCCGCCGCACTTGCGGCGCGATTGCTGTAATCGCCATAGTAAGCATAGGGGGACTTGCGGCAGGTGCAGCAAGTGCGGTTTTGCACTTGCGGCAGGTGCGGCCGCGAAAAAAAACGCACTTGCCGCACCTGCCGCAAGTGCAAAACCGCACTTGCCGCACCTGCCACAAGTCCCCCTATACTTACTATGGCGATTACCGCAACCGCGCCGCAAGTGCGGCGGCTATGCGGCAAGTGCGGCAGATGCGGTTTTTTCACCAAATCTGCCGCGACCTCGGGTAAGCCCGAGCTTGACTCGAGGTTACCGCTTCTGGCAGTGAATGTTAACCCCGAGTCAGGCTCGGGAATACCGCTAGGAAGGCTAGAGTCTTCTTTGATCAGGTAATTACTAAGAATTGCAGGCCTACTGTACATAACACCAAATTTCCATGCCAAAAAATGGTACCGCTTTTAGCACAAAATTCCTGACATAATCATACCGCCAGGGAGGTTAAAGGGCCAGTACACTTGCTATCAATTTTGCCTCTCAGCCTATCGCTGAGAGGCTACATCTATTTAAGGTACCTTCCCCTTAGGGAAGCTTAGCCACTAGTTGACTTACCTCAGGTCCACTGTCCTGTTCCCTTCCTATGCTCTTGTCCTTGATTAGACCATTTTATCTATACTCCTTGTCTCACCTAGAGCCTGGTACAAGTGCCAGAGGACCATATTGCCTTCATGCTACCTTCTCCACCTGGTATGCACCTGCTACTCAAACTCAGAGCTTGCTAAGCCTGTGTTTACGATCCAGAGGTTGTTCATGTCCTTTGTACCAATCCCTGAAAGAAAAAAGAAGAAGCAATGCGCCACATGGTGAAGCTCTGTTTTGATTATGTGCCAGGGGGGAGGTGTTGTGCTCACCTGGGTTTGTTGTGCTGAGTCTCCACACAACACGAGTGTAATCCACCTGAGGAAGATAGCATAGGCTATCGTAACGCGTAGTGGCGTATGAAAGCAGCTGTAATTGTTTTTATTAAAGTAGGTTGGTATAACTTCTTTGTCCTGCTATTGCTTAGCGCTCCCCTTTAAACCGCAATCCTCTTTCGCACATATAACTTTGTACCAATCCCGTCGGCCAGAGTACCATGACTCCAATTCCTGCACCTCGACTCCATAATTGGTTCACAGCTACGCCGCTACGCTGAGCTTCATGCTTGCTCCTCATTGTCTGCAAAACGTGTTTTATGCACTGTCCAGTGTTGTATTGTAGCTTTCCTAATTAAAAACCTTGCATTAGGCTAGGGTCACACTTGTGTCGTGATCTTAGCCTGACGCAAGCGCTAAATACTTACAAATGTCAGCTGCAGTGCATAGCGTTAACGCTATGCACTGCCAGGCAACGGGGCTCTATAGAAACACCCCATGTTTACCTTGCCAAACGGCCATACACATATATTCAGGAAGTGCGCTTGAGCTGAGCGCACAGGAAAACGCTGCAGACAGTGTTTCCTGGACGCTCATCTAAAGCTGTCTGCAGCATTTTCCTGTGCGCGGTTGTGGAGCCCACTGGGACGGGGTACTCGGTGCCGGACCGGTGTACTGCTGGGGATGTCACGGAGGTCCTGGTCCGGACCGTGTCCCGGGCCCGCACAATAAAATGGGGGTTATTTACAGGGGATTTGTCACTCGTGACGCCACCCACTATATGCGGCCAGTAATGGGGCCGCCGCTGCTGCAGAACCTCCGGGGATGATGGGATAGCAGCTTGGATAGAATAGTTCCTGTGGGCAGAACTGGGTTCCCCGGGGCAGTGGTAGTAGTAGTTAAAGTCTGTGAGGATAGTTATTGATGCTGCAGGAGAGTAGGGGTAGCAGTAGAGATGATGAGAGTAGAGGTAATCGCAGTATATGAGGGCAAGTGGGGCTTCAGTATAAGGATCACACACACTCACGGTTTCTGTTGTTTTCCAAGTCTTTACTTGCAGATGGTATAACATAGTATTGTCCATGGAGTCTGTACCGGGTTGCTCTCACCCTGACCGGGTCCTTGGCTTCCTACTTATGCGCTGTGTGTGGCCCTGCTGCTGCTTGTAGCTGAACTGCTGGCCCTGTCTCTGCTCACGGGTACCAATCTGCTGGGCAACTTGAGTCCTCTCTGTCACTGACCCCTCCGTGTTGCTTTGCTATGGTACAGTGAAGATGGTGGACCTTCACTATGCCGGTGTTTACTGTCCTGTCTGTCTCAGGTACAGCCTCAGATCTGGTATCCGTCTTAAGCGCCTCTCCGGGGTTAAGTTTGGGGTAACTCTTTATCCCGGGGATGTTCCTCTGTTACTCTGTCTCCTTTCCTCAGACCTCTCAGGACCTCCACTTCTACTTGACTCTGCTCCTGCTCCTGACTCAAACTGAACTAACTGTCACTCCTGCTCTGTGGTAAACAACTTAGCTCCTCCCACTAGTGCAGGTGCCACCTAAACGCCTCCCACTTTCTAGTGTAGTGTTGTGTGGGGAGTAAACCTGTGTTGATGTTTCTGTGCCACATTCAGCTAAAGCGCACTTCCTGGAGCTTTGTGTAAGGCCGATTGGCAAGGTAAACATCGGGTTTCTATAGGGTTCCATTTCCTTGGCAGCACATAGCGTTAATGCCATACGCTGCGGCTGAAATATGTAAGTATATAGCGCTTGCTTCAGGCTAGGGTCATGACACAAGTGTGACTCTAGCCTTACTCTATCTTCATCTCCAGCCTGTTCCTATCTATGAGTCAGCCTCTACTTTGGTGATCTAGTGGGTCCACATCTCCATACTCGCACCTCTGTGTGCCTTACACTTCACAAAATATAACCTACTGAATAAATATGTTTGAAAGGAAATGAAGACCATCTTCAGTGCCAATGAATGGACGGACATGTGTTTAGTGTCATGTAAAACAAATGTAATTATGGATAACATTGTAACACTGGTGGATTAGACCTTTGCCACATCAGTCTGTCTGAACCATATTTCTTACAGACCTCAGGGAATTTGTCTCCTTTAAAATATTCTGACACTGAGAAATCAGAAATCAATTGTAACCACTTGTCCTGTCGAATTCTGGTTAGAAAGGTCAACAGCTCCAGAAGGTGCATTATGAGGAAGCCACAAGGGAGGGCAGGTTAATGCAAGGGGCTCCGGGAAAAGCAACATAATGAATTTAAAAACAATGTGGTGTTACAGTACAGTGCCTATATTAATGGTGTCATGGGGGTCACATGATGGCACTCTCAGTACCGCTAATTATCCGTCCACAAACCCAAAATGCTCTTGTAATATTCCAGCTCATCTCCTGGATAGGATTGAAACTCAGATGGTGGGGACAAAAAGTGATTTACTATCTATTCATTGAGTTTTTTTGGAAAGGTCATTGTGTGTTTCCTGGTAAAGAGAATCAATATAAGCTTGTTAATTATAGAGGATCTTGCTGCCCCGTGTGGCCCAGCCTGGTGTTGTATTACTTTGACATTCTTCTTCCCTGGTCTCCAATATTTCTTCCTTTAGAACATGAGTACATATTGTTCATACCCCCTGCAAAGTACCCCTTCTGCTTAGCCTCACCCCCCTGTCAGGAACCACATATTATCATAGAAATACAGATTATTGTAAATGAACCTTCAGTGATTGAAAGTTACAGTTTCCTCCTGGAACAGCTGCTGTAGATCCAGAAAACTTCCCATTTAGTAATCCACACTGCACTCTTTATAAATTCACACTCCTAGATTGTAGTTAACTACCTCCTATTACAGTTAACATCTATCTTACTAGGAATAGAGCAGATGTGTTATGTCAGGATGGAAAAGAAAATATTGATTTCAATTGAGTTTTACTTCTCTGATAGAGGAGCATACAATATTTTTAAACATTTCTATAAAACATCCACAATCCTCTTGTGTGTCATTACTACACATAGCGATGGCACAAAAGCGCACCCATGGACACTGTTAGCCAGATTGACAGTATAGCATTAGTGAATGAATCAAACTTTTTTCAGTGAGTTTAAAGGGGCAATCAGACATGATAGCAGATGAGCAGGGCACAATTACTGTCTGTATAAATAACATTAATGCTTTCACCATACAAGTAGATGGACCGTTACAATCTTAAATATTAGATACTGTCAGTGGATACTTTTAATGGTGACTACTTGTTTTTTTTTACGTCTGCAGCATTACTGTTGCTTTATGATAGGAAACTGCTGCTTAGGAATGATGTTTATTGAACGTTTGCAATCTACTTCGTATCTCATGACGTAAAAAAGATGAAGGCAGGCAATGTATACACACATTCACACCCGACTTGTGTCAGTGATATCGGCACTGCGGTTCCCGGAAGTGATATGAATTATTGTGTCATGTGTCAGCTGCAGACGATGAGCGGCCACTTGTCAACTTTAGCCTTTATTATTCCATCACAGCCGATGTCCACCCTGATGGAATATTGATGAGTGGCTGTAGCCAGTACGTGACACAATAAGGAATGTCACATCCAGGGACAACGATACAGACAGCGCTAAAAGGGTGCCACTGTGGGAGATGAGTATCTATTGTTTCTAGTTTTTATAGGGTTCTGAATTCATTAAACTGGGGATGCCAAGTAGTTTAAGCATAATACAATGCATTAGTTTGCTTATGCTCCCAACTCCATTGTGCTCTCCCACTGTATTCACACTGCCATTCTGCTCTCTTCTCTATTGTTCCCATTTCTCCATTATTATCTCTTCTCTATTATGCTTTCATCACCTTTGTGCCATCTCCTTCTTTGTGCTCTCTCCTCTTGTCTGCTTTTTTTTCCAATGTGCTCTCCCCTCCAATCTGCTCTGTCCTTCTTGGTGCTTTCCCCTCTCTTGTCCATTTTGCTCTTGCCGCCATAATACTCCTGCATGGAGGCTTACGGTTAATTTGCTTTCCCCTTGGAGAATACAGTTTATGTGTGCTATGTATTTCTGTATAGAGTTAGTGACGCACCCAGCTCTCAGGCGGGAGATCTGTCTGGGATGTCACGGGTGGCTGCCCGAGGCTGTGGCCCTGGTGGTCAATGAATAAGGGGTTAAATAAAGTATATACAAGTTCGTGACACCACCTGCAGTACCTGGTGATGCTCACCAGCGCCGCTACAGTCCTCCGGTGGTAAATAGTATTGCGGCCAGGTTGGTGTAGTCCCCCGCAGGCAGGACTGGACTGCTGGGGCAACATTTCTGTAAGGAAACAGTTCATTCAAGACAGGATGAAGCAGAGTCGGCAATTCACTTCACCGGGTACTTTACTGGAAAACTTTCAGTCATGAATACAGTCTTTCAGTGCAGTAGATGTTATAACGACAAATGGCTACGGGTGCTGCAAGTGGAATTTCTGGTTGATAGATGGATCCCTCACTGTGTACCGTTCTTGTTCCTTTCTTTCCCTTGCCTCCCAGTGGCGGTGAAGTCTGACTTCTTAGAGACTAGTCCGACCTCCTGCTGTTCTCCTCTCCCTTGTACCCATCGGGTGAACCTTCTCTGGCACTGCAGTATGTTGCTCTTCCTGGCTCCCCTCTCTATGGGCTCTTTGGGAGTCAGGGGCGCATTTAAAGATACCCCTGTTCTTTGGATTTCTGTGAGCCTTATAGGTTCTCACAGGTGCGGGCTCCAATACCCGGTTCCTTTCCTGGGGCAAACTCTCTGGTTACGCTATTCCCCACTTAGAGTGAACTCCCGTCTTGACTTACTTTCTCTCCTTCTTCCCTCTGGGATCTCTTCTGTCTGTTCTGGGTCCCTCAGCCGAGGAGACCCTTCTTGCTACTTCCAGGCCGGCTGCCTTTCCTCCCTCCAACTCCTGACTTTTCCTCTAACTGCTCACTAGTTCCCCCTAGAGGTCACCATATACCCTCCCGGGAGCCCTCCCACCTGCTGACTAGTGTGGGGTGTGAGTTCTAGGGTTCCACCTACTAGCCATAGTTCCACTTGCAGTGGAGTGACTACACTGCTTTTATGGGTGTAGTACCCCTTTTGTGGCACCTACCTGGCGCCACATTGGCATGCCTAATCATTTGTGCTTGGCCATCTAGCGGCCCAGGTGAAGACTGCTCTCTGTTCCCATAAATGATGGAAGTTATTGACAAAATTCTTTAGGGGTAGGGCCCAGCCATCAAAAAGGGCCTGCAGTGCAGGCTCAGGAGAAGAGTTCCAAGAAAGAGAGCTAGAACAGCAACTGTGGCGCCCCGCAACGAGTGCGTCACAGGAGGGTATTGCAGCCATAAATGCAGCAGCAATATTCTCTGACCCAGCAGTCATTGGGTTAACTTAGAGATCCAAAGCCTGCATGCATCACTTAACATAGAGGGCCAATCCAAGGTCCTGGTGGGCGGAGTGCAAGGGTAGTGTAGGAGAAGTACAGTTAGTCTAGACAAGACACAGACTTGAACTTGGAGTAGGAGCGGGGGCTCTGCACCTCGTGCAGCCCCTGGGCCGTCACCGGTCGGGTGTTAGCACCTGAGGCCTGAACAACTGGGATCGGGCATCACCAACCACGGGTTCCAAAAGACCCCCGTGCCCAACTCACAGCCTCTTCACTGGTACCGAAGCTGGCAGCAGTTCACCTCTGCTACGCGAACCAGAAGCGTGGAGGAGCAGCTTCACAGGAGCACCCCACCACCAGCCAAATTCCAGTCGTCTAACCAGCGGTGTACCCACCGAGGGACCCAAGGCTTCCCAGAACATCGATAGCGTACATCTTGGATAGGGATTGAAGCAGCCTCCCCGTACCCGACCTGGTATTCCTGGGCGACAATGGCAAATACTTAGCTAGAATGGAGGAACACTACAGATCTCTGAGGGACACCTATCACTGCTGAGTCCACCCGGTCCACTACCCGTTAACTGTATGCCATGTACTGCCTGCTGGTTACAGTAAAGACCCGTTACAGAGACTTCCAGTGTCCGTGCTTCCTTATGATTGCATCCGTCAGCACACAAGGTAACCGCAGCTGCCGCATAACATCTTAAGCAGCTCCAGCCTCCGGAGATCACCGCTCAGCCTGTAGGGAGCGTTCCATCTTGCTGCTGTCCATCCCCCGGAGGTTCCGCAGCGTCGGTCGGGCTGACCGAACTACTCATAGGTGGCGTCACGAATAAATGAACCCCTTTAATCTGTTCCTACAAGACGTCTTCAACTTTTGATCTGCACTCAACCGGGCCCCACTACCGGCAGGCGCGGCCCACCCGTGACAAGGAGGAAGGAGCTACAGCCTGTCTAAACCGGAGTCCTCGGGCCTGCGGTGAGTCACAATCACTACCAAGTTACGATTCGGCTGGACCTTCTGGGTCACCCCAGGATTTCGGTCCAGGATGTAGGACATGGGGCAGAATAAAAAGTGAGTATGCTCTTCCCAATGTTGATCCCCATACCCTGCCTCAGGCAAGCCACTGGTAAGCGGCTTTTACCTCCAGTGCCAGTTTTGTGGACCTCGGGACAGACTAAGATGAATGTGTCACCACGGTGCAAGCTGCAAAGAAACCCTTGTCTAACAATGGCCCTGGTTGTTCCATTGGATAGTTCCTTATGGGTGGGATAGAGTTGGAGCGAAGAGAGACTATGAATTCACCTAACAGGGATATAGGAAAAGAGTAAAAAACCTTTGCCACCGTCCAGACCGTGGCAAAGGTTTTTTACCCTTTTCCTATACAGTATCCTTGTTTGCTGAAACACACATGCATTTGCTGCAGCTATCTTGAGTGCATATAATGATTGTGTTTGCATAACCCAGGAAGGTGAGCCTTTCCTTGATTTTTTTCCATGCTTTTGTGTAAGGTGGATAAGGGCCCTTTCACATCAGCGTTTTTTTAAATTCGCGGCAGATGCGGTGAAAAAAACGCATCTCCGCGATTACCGCATACCGGCTGCACTTGCGGCGCGGTTGCGGTAAACGCCATGCAAAGTATAGGCGTACTTGCGGCTGGTGCGGCAAGTGCGGTTTTGCACTTGCGGCAGGTGCGGCCGCGAAAAAAACCGCGGCTGACTGCGGTTTTTTTCGCAGCCGCACCTGCCGCAAGTGCAAAACCGCACTTGCCGCACCTGCCGCAAGTACGCCTATACTTTGCATGGCTTTTTCCGCAACCGCGCCGCAAGTGCAGCCGGTATGCGGTAATCGCGGCAGATGCGGTTTTTTCACCGCATCTGCCGCGAATTTCAAAAAACGCTGATGTGAAAGGGCCCTAAGACCCTCTTTGTGCTTGTCTCTCCGGTCTAGATTTCTATTTATTGTATGAATTCACAGCACGTTACAACAGTGAGGCTGAGGGACAAGAGTCTGATGGGACGAGGGGAGCAGTCTGCAGCACATTGCTTTGATGTGAATGACTCACCCCCAGGACCATGGGGTACTCGGAACCAGGCTGGTTCAGTCTCTCGAGGGATGTACGGGGGCTGAGACCCGGCTCCGTGGCCCTAAGGAGTCACTTAAAAATGAGGGGAAAATGTTTCAGGGATAATAAATCGTGACGCCAACCGTGGTTTGAGGCTATGGGTAGCCAACACTGCTGCAGAACCTCTGGGGATGATGGATGGGCAGCTGGGATGGAGTGGCTCCCCACGGGTGGAGCAGGTCCCCAGGGTAGTGGATGTTGAAAGAGTGTGGGTTTCAGGAGGGAGGGCACAAAGTAACAGACAGACTCACGGTTTGTTGGTTCCTCGGGTCCTTTACTGGTGGAACTGGTGCAAGGACAGGTGATGTTACTGGAAGTCCGTGCAGTCCAAGCTGCACGTACAGATTGGGAGCAACTGGGGGTTCTCCTCACCTGGTAAGTTCTGAGATCTCCCTGCTGCGCTCTCTCTATGGGTCCCTGCTGCTTTAAGCTGAACTGCAGCCCTCTTGCTCTCCTGCGTGGTGCTGGTATGACAGGCAGCTCGAGTCCTTCTCCAGCCCCACTTCTCTGGTAGCTACTCCTGTGCTCTTCACCCTGCTTTGTCTGCGGGCACTTTGGTGTGGCTGGGGGACTTAGAATCCCCCACCCTCCAATGTTGGCTGCCAGGACGTTAGGCCCTGCACAGCCTTGGACTTCGGTGTCCAATTCTTGGCACTCTCTACACTGGGGTGAGCTCGACACCGCTTCACTCCCCAGGCTCTCCTCGACTCCCTCAGACCTTTGCCTATAGGCCTCTCAAGCTAAGCTTTAGCTTTCCTGGGATGAGCTTAGCACTGCTCCAGTCCACAGTATGTCTTCCTTAGTCCTCCTAGGAACTGAACTGACTAACTCTGCCCCAGACCAGAATTTATAGGGAAGCTGCCCTTACCCCAGATGTAAGAGCTCCCCCTTCAGGCCTGGAGGAAGAAAGTTGTTGTGTGCTTTGGTTTGCCGAGTGTGGATACTCTCTGTTGCTCTCAGGTATGAAACTACCTCTCGAGGGTGGCAATGACATTGTGGCATCCGGAATCTGCAGTCCCACATGAATATTCCCATATGTGCAACACTTAAGATGAGTGCTCGTGTGTCACTAGACTGTTCAAGCAAAATTACAATACAAACTTTAATTGACCCTATGCATGCTCTGGGCCTTGCTCAGGGCCAACCTAGATTTAACGATTGCACTGGGCAGAAGGG
This sequence comes from Allobates femoralis, assembly GCA_033576535.1. Lineage (NCBI taxonomy): Eukaryota > Metazoa > Chordata > Amphibia > Anura > Aromobatidae > Allobates > Allobates femoralis. The sequence goes on along the minus strand of JARQOC010000008.1, from coordinate 58,669,527 downwards.
CACGCTCAGCATTGCCGGGGCTGCTCCTCAGCCGAGGCCTTGCCTCATCCTTTACTACCAGTGTCCCATATCGCCGGTCCCTCAACACTCTCTCTTCCAATGTGTTCTTCCCTCCATTGTGCCTTCCACTCTATTCTTCTCTCCCCATCATGGTGTTTTCTACTCCATTATGCTTGCTCCTCCATTGTTCTCTTTTCTATGCTCTTCCTTCACTTTGACCACATTATGGTCTCTCATCCACAAAAAAAAAACAACTTGCATCCTGATTATCTTGAGTGGAACCACTTTCTTGAGTGGCATTGGCCTCTTCTGGCCAGTATGATGCTTAATTACCGTATTTTTCGCACTATAAGGCGCACCGGATTATAAGGCGCACCCTCAAAAAATGACTTTTAAGCCGTCTTGGTCCATATATAAGGCGCACCGGATTATAAGGCGCACCATATTACCATAAAAAAAAAAAAAAGCTCAGACTCCAGTATCCCTGTGTAGCCTCCCATCACCCTCCAGCATACCTCTGTAGCCTTCCATCACCCTCCAGCATCCCTCTGTAGCCTCCCATCACCCTCCAGCATCCCTCTGTAGCCTTCCATCACCCTCCAGCATCCCTCTGTAGCCTCCCATCACCCTCCAGCATCCCTCTGTAGCACCCCACCACCCTCCAGTATCCCTGTGTAGCCTCCCATCACCCTCCAGCATCCCTCTGTAGCACCCCACCACCCTCCAGTATCCCTGTGTAGCCTCCCATCACCCTCCAGCATCCCTCTGTAGCCTCCCATCACCCTCCAGCATCCCTCTGTAGCACCCCACCACCCTCCAGTATCCCTGTGTAGCCTCCCATCACCCTCCAGCATCCCTCTGTAGCACCCCACCACCCTCCAGTATCCCTGTGTAGCCTCCCATCACCCTCCAGCATCCCTCTGTAGCCTCCCATCACCCTCCAGCATCCCTCTGTAGCACCCCACCACCCTCCAGTATCCCTGTGTAGCCTCCCATCACCCTCCAGCATCCCTCTGTAGCTCCCCACCACCCTCCAGTATCCCTGTGTAGCCTCCCATTACCCTCCAGCACCCCACACAGTCAGACACACACACACACACTCAGACACACACACATACACACACATACACACTCAGACACACACACACACATACACACTCAGACACACACACACACAAACTGATTTTAACTTTTTATACTGGTACTTTTGCTTACTGTACTGTGTAGCAAGGCACTCTCAGCGCTGGAGCCCTCAGCAAATCACAGCGTTGGAGCCCACAGCCAATCACAGCACTGGAGCCCACAGCCAATCACAGCACTGGAGCCCACAGCCAATCACAGTGCTGGAGCCCTCAGCCAATCAGAGGCTATGGGCTGACGTCAGCTGGCCTCGGATTGGCTCAAGGCTCCTGGGCGGAGCTGTGATTGGCTGATGGGCTCCTGGGCAGTGAGCGCGCGCAAAACAGCGGCGGCACCGGACACCGGACAGCGGGGACGGCGGCTGGTGATCGCGTCCCCGCACGTGATGAGAGGCAGGCACCGGCACCGGCACCAGCACACCAGCATGGATGGCGGGGACGGCGGCTGGTGATCGCGTCCCCGCACGTGATGCGAGGCAGGCACCGGCACCAGCATGGATGGCGGGGACAGCGGCTGGTGATCGCGCCCCTGCACAGAGATGCCAGGCAGGCACCGGACAAAGGGGGATGGCGGCACAAAGGTATGCCTTATTTTCTGGGGGGTGCCAAATATTTGCAGGCAAATGGCACCCCCTTAGCACTCTGGGAAAAATCCGTATATAAGGCGCACTGCACTATAAGGCGCACCTATGATTTCTGGGAAAATCTTAGTCTTTTAGGTGCGCCTTATAGTGCGGAAAATACGGTACACAGGCAGCATGATTATATTATCATGCTTCTTGCATCATATAGAAGGCATGGGATAGAGGCTCAGAATAGCTTCATGCAGCTCTTCTGCTATTTTCAATTACAGGTAATGGAGCTGCAGGAAGTTATTCTCAGCTCTCTACCTAACACTGCTGTAATGGTGGCAAAATGTTTTATAATGTGGGAAATCCCCCCAAATTCTTAGATCTCGAGCTGCTGCCCAAATTAGTCTTATTATAATTTGCACCTGGTCACATCTGCTTGTACCTGTTCATTTACTTTTTTTGTAAGAAGGTGCTGGTCAAATTCCATTATCTTTATTTATATCAATTCATTTCCGGCACACAATGCTATAGATCAGAGCACAAAATACATATGGCAATATACTGAAGCATCTTAAGTTTAAGGGCCCTTTCACATCAGCGTTTTTCGTAATTCGCGGCAGATGCGGTGAAAAAACCGCATCTGCCGCGTTTGCCGCATAACGGTTCCACTTGCGGCACGGTTGCGGTTTTTTCCATAGGAAGTATAGGGGGACTTGCGGCAGATGCGGCAAGTGCGGTATTGCACTTGCGGCAGGTGCGGCAGAGAAAAAAACCGCGGCTTACTGCGGTTTTTTTCTCTGCCGCACCTGCCGCAAGTGCAATACCGCACTTGCCGCATCTGCCGCAAGTCCCCCTATACTTCCTATGGAAAAAACCGCAACCGTGCCGCAAGTGGAACCGTTATGCGGCAAACGCGGCAGATGCGGTTTTTTCACCGCATCTGCCGCGAATTACGAAAAACGCAGATGTGAAAGGGCCCTAAGACTGTCAATTATATTGAAGCACACTGCTCAGGTGAAGAAACTGCGGAACATGGAGAAAGTGCTGATGTGGCTGATCTGAAGAGTATCTCCTCATACAGTAACACCTTGAGATTGGCAGACATTATTCTGGACTGTTCTTCAAGTGTGTCCTTTACTATTCTGCATCCAGCCGCCTAGTGCTATATTCATGATTAGATTCTATTAGTAGTTAGCGCACAATAAGTGGCAGTTGGCAGATGATAGACTGCTATAAACATCATACCAATTCAAATAATAGCAAAAGTACAGAACTGCTCGTAATGCAGTTTTCCACATAAAAGTTTCAGCGAACAGTTAAAACTGGACCCTGAACACAAAACTGGGAAGTTTTTGGGTCAGAGAACAGGCCAACATAAAGGCAGGTATATAGTGATTTACAGCTTTTACTGCAATGATAGCACTGGAAGTCAATCCTGTTACATCTAGAGCCTGAAAGTATGTGCCGACTAGACAGTAGTGGTGCAGAGAGAGAGAGAGAGGGAGAGAGAGAAACAGAGAGGGAGAGACAGAATGAGAGAGAGGGAGAGAGAATGAGAGAGAAGGAGAGAGGATGGAGAGCCAGAGACAGTGAGAAAGAGTGGTAGAGAGAGGAAGACAGAGAAAGAAAGAGGGATAGAGAGAAAGAGAGAGGGAGGGGGAGCGGGAGAGAGAGGGAGAGAGAAAAGACAGAGGGAAGGGGAGTGGGAGAGAGAGGGAGAAAGATAGGGAGAGAGAGAGAAGAGAGGGAGAGAGAGAGAAGGAGAGAGAAAGAAAGGGGGGAGAGAGAGGGAGAGAAGGATAGAAGGAGAAGGGGAGAAAGGAAGAGAGAGAGCCCCCAGAAATGTAATGTTACATTTTGCATTGGGAAGTGCTACTGACCCGCCCAGGCCGGGGTGCTCAGAGCTCGGGCACGGTATCAGGGGGGACGCTATCACGGGTGGCTGCACTCGAGTTCGTGTCCCTGGGGTCAGGGACTTCTTAAAAATACAGTTTCTATTAGGATAATTTGTGACGTTACCTGTAGTACCTGATGAGGGATCAGCAGTGCTGCCACAGTCCTCCGAAGGGTGATGATATTGCGGCAAGGGTGGTATAGCTTCCTACAGGTGAAGCTGGGGCTCCGGGGCAGCGATAGTTGAAATAAAAGTCACTGTTCGCGGTACACAGACACGACAGCAAGTTCACTCTTCCTGGGTACTTTACTGAAAACAAGCATCCAATGAATACACAGTTCACAGTGCAGTAAAGTTGGAATTCACAGGTGACTTTCGGGTGGCTGTAAATGGATGCAAGGCGGTTGGGAGGTACCCGTGGTATCCCTTAGTTGGGAATTGCCTGAAATGAAAATTTACTGAATATATGTAAAGGGGTTCCTTCTTCTCTGATGGTCCGTGTTTTTTTTTATGTTTTTAATGGTTTTTAGATGTATTGTGTTTGGTCTCTAATCAAGTTTGAAATATTTTGATATCTTAAAAGGTGGTGTGCTGCTATTGTTTTCTCAATTCCTTCTCTTTAGTTTCATTGATTCCCTGTTAGCAAAGCAGCCCCCCACCCTTACAGGGATAATTCATTTATAGTGGTGCACCTCACTTACTTTTTCTAGTGGCTGATAAACAGGCCGCAGCAACCGGTTGATGGCTACGGAGGTGGACTCCGGCCATTTCCTCGGATCCGACTTTCCGTGGTGGACTGGGGAAGCTCCCCGGAGTATGGTCGCTCCGCACTGGGGTTCCCCTATTCTCCTTTCATCTTCCCTCAGGTCTAGTCTGCAACTTTCCTGTCCTGACCTCCCGACTCTCCTAACCCTCCCCCCGAGGGAGCCCTTCCCCGGATTGAGTGTGGGAGTGCTGGAATTGGGTCCCTCCTATCAACCCTACATCCACTTACAGTTGGGATAATTACACGGCTTTTATGGGTGTAATACCCCGGTGTGATGCCTGACCAACGGGGCGCCACATTGCGTTGTAGTGGAAAAACCTGCAGTAATAATTGACATGATGCCAATTTTCCCGCACTGAAAAACGCAGCATGTCCATCGCAGAAAAATCCGCAGCATTGGTACAGGTATTCTGAATTCCCATAAATTTTGATTATCTGCAGATTTGATGCATATCCGCTGCATATACACACTAAATCCATAATAAATCCACACCGTCAACACATAGCCTGAGACTTTTCAGTTTATCTTGTAGCAAACCCTTTCAGATTGATATCTTGTTTACTGGGTGTTATTGCATATGTAGCTATGGAGCACCGTCAAAGGATTCTGGACAAGTGAGATCAATCTCAAGTGTTCTTGTAATTAAGAGAGATGTGGCAGCTGTTTGTTGAATTATTGTATAATCCGAGACTTATCACTTCCAGGGCACAGAATAAGAGACACATGGGAGAATCAAGGAGACACACGTCTGTTCTTCACGCGATACATGTGTTCATCTCATCAGGATAAATGCTCACACAGGGGTAGATTCGGTTCCAAGCTGAGTACTTGCAAAGAGGCCAAGTTTACAGGCTTTGTTTTATTAACACATTTAACATGCCTGTTTCATAGTGTAACACGTTAGGCGCTCATAAAGTTTAACTGCGCAGTGACTCAGGCAGGCCTCTTCCTAGAGAGACGGCGAAGAGATGAGATCACCCTGGATGAGGTTATGAAGGAATGAGCTGCTTGAGAACAGACACAGAGATGCCAACTCCCTATATAATACCTCTCATCCGGCTGCTATCTGGAAAGCATCATCTACTGCCTCCTCTCGTCCCCCATCTCCTTATGGGGCTCTCACCTCTCCTAGTCAGAGAAAGGAACGCCCAAAAGGTTGGAATCAAAGCCCAAGTAAAGGTTTTCCCCAAATCCCATGAAAGGCCCAGGAATGAGCTGCATACAGACATACAACATTTGCGCTCTTGGTCAGCTCACTTAGGCTCACAGAGGAAACTGGAATGTAGAAAGTGAGAGAGAACAGGAAGCAACACACAAGGGTCACAGACATGAGAGCAATGCAAAACCTCAATTTACTCTGTGAGAGATGGCTCTTCCATTATGCAACCTATGTGGCCATGATGGGCCTTGCAGCTGATGAAGAATTTACAGCCCCACACCTTTTCTGTGACTGAAATCGGAGAAAAGGACGATGACCCTAATGAAATACTTCAGGCCTGGAAAGTGTTCATGTCTGCTTTTTAATTCTACGAACTCCCATCTTGGGGGGAGATTGAGCAATCCAGGAACATGGACAAGTTTCTCCTTTAAGTAAGAACCACATGGCGCCTGGCAACTGTCTTTTAATGTCTCCTGTTGAATAAATAGGCAAACAGGAGCCTGAAATCTTGACGAAAGCTTGGTAAAATCAGAACAGGGAATCCCAAGATCCAGACTTGTCGCTCTGCACACAAGCACGTTTAGCTTTCCTACATAAATATTTCATTTGTCTCCATCTGTAACCCTCGGGGCAGAGTTGTGATCTGCCTGAGCTCATAGTGTCACAGTGTTACATCTGCTATAAAAAATGCTGCCCTGCAACCGGATCTCCCAGGAGATAGGCACAAAGTGAACATGGATACGCCTGATTGCACAACACCCATTGACTCCTTTTCCTTTCTCACCTCTCACCTCTATTGGGATAAAGTTGTCAATCCCAAATACATTAAGGCTACCGTCATTTATTGATAAGCACGACAATGGATATTGATTAAGAGATGATGATGATAACCACAGACATGTGCACTGACATTTACCGCCAGACTATTCCCCGTATATCATCATAAACAGAGTATAGACAATGCGGCTATACTCAGGGTGGCTTCACGTGTTGCACCTGTTTTTGCCATGATTTATTTAAAAACTAAAAATGACTAAATAATAGGGGAAAAAAAAGCTTGTTAGAAAGCGACTATGACTTTGAGGAGCTACTTAAAGGTGGCGCTAGAGTTCATCCACTTCCTCAATGAAGTGCAAATTTGCATATTTCCTAGAGGAGGGATGTGGCTACAATCTCTTCACCTACTTAACTGTCTTCTTATGGTTGCAGGAAAACTCCTCTTTATAAGGAAGATAGCAAGTTCCCAGACCTTGTCTTAGCCCACTCACAGAGCCAGATCAGAATATCCCACACACTACACTGATGAGGGCAGTTACCCTGAAATGCAGCGTCTGTAGTTTGGGGTTCTGATCTGGCACAAATCCTTAGTCATAATAAAAAGCTTGTTAGAAAGCGACTATGACTTTGAGGAGTTACTTAAAGGTGGATCTGGAGTTCATCCACTTCCTTACTGAAGTGCAAATTTAAATAATAGGCAGCGAACCATAAAGTCCCCCATGTTGTAATTTAATACATAAAGTGAAACGTATATATTATATAGAATCATTACACACAGATCTATTTAAAGTGCTTATTTCTGTAAATGTTGATTATTATGGCTTACAGCCAATGAAAACCCAAAGGCCATTATCTCAGTTATTTAAAGTAGGGAAGATAAAGGGTTAAAAACTGAGTTGCCGTATTCCACAAGACATCAAAGGGTGAATATAATATGGATTTATTAGTTAATGCGTTTCATGGCAATAGGATATTGATTTGTCCTGAGGAAGGGGCCAGTGAGCCCTGAAACGTGTTGACAAATAGATTCATATTATATTCACCCTTTTATGTCTCGTGGAATATGGCAGCGCGGTTTTTAACCCTTCATCCTCCCTACTCTATATACACCACATTGGGGACTGCAGCAGCGGTGATATGATTTTATAGTGGTTGTGACTCTCAGAACCACACAAGGTGAAGCCTCTGATACCTATTTAGGTAATATTTTATCGCTCAAACCCTTCGCCCCCCCTGCTTTAATTTTCTGAGATAATGGCCTTTGGGTTTTCATTGGCTGTAAGCCATAATCATCAACATTTACAGAAATAAACACTTGAAATACATCACTCTGTGTGTAATGGCTCTATATAATATATGGGTTTTACTTTATGTATTGAAATACTGAAATAAATGTAACTTTTTGATGATATTCCAATTCATTGATGCGCCAGTATTTATTATTATTTGTATCTCTTGCAGAATTAGCACTAAATTTTGCTACTTCTGATATTAAAAGCATTAAAAACTCACTGTATGATAAAGGGTTAATAAACCATGTTTGTGAGTGACTTAAGAAGTTCTTGATTCAAGCCAGAAGCAGCAAGACATTGAAGCTTCCGTCTGCCAATGTTATTCTTGGATAGACGCTACCATACTCTATATCCATCATGAAAAGTATTATTGCGGTGTAATGGCTGCAGTCAGATATACAGACTGGTTTTCTGGATGAACTGGTAAAGCCAAACCAGGCTCATGGCTGAGGAATGTGCGGCAGAGGGCAGGAGAGGCGCTCACTGCGCTAACATATCTCTGCTCTGGTCACACTTATAGAAGCCAAGTTACTGATCATAATATAGTGATTAGTGAGTGATATGTTATATCTGCTTAAAGAAAGACGACTACCCGGGTCTGATCACAGGGACGACTGACGCACCATGAAAAGTATTAATAAAATGTGTTTCCTAGAATAATCAATAAACTAACAAATACACTTTGGGAAACTGTAATATGGAAAGTGTATGTAATATTTGATACATCTCTGTGCTTTCTATCAGTATTTTACATCAATGGATTAGTGCGAATGTTGTCCCTTCTTGTTCCCAAAAATGAATAGAATACTGCAGGGTCAGATTAGGGAAAAAACACATTGGTCAAGTACTCTCATTCATCCACCCTGGGGACTAGTTGCCCTCCACCCTTTTCGCCTTGTTAGGCTAGGTTCACACTTGGCTGCGCTTTTGAGGATGTTTTTGGCAGCCTGCGTTTTTGGCCTGCGTTTTTACTGTTAGGTCTGGAGAAGCCTTAAAAAACACAAGCAAATATGCATGCAAAAATGCATGTTACCATTTAGTGCTATGCGTTTTTGCATGCATTTCCCATAGGGCCCCATGTTACAAAAATGCATGGGATTTTGAAAATCACCAAAAACGCACCAAAAAACTCAGCATGCAACATTTTTTGGTGCTGAGCCAAAACACGCATCCAACAAACGCATGGCACTTTGGCCATGCATTTTTTGCATTGGGGTCTATGGATGCGTTTTTCCATGCATTTTTCACAAAAGACAAGTATGAAAAACGCATGGAAAAAACACATCCACGACGCCAGTGTGACCCTAGCCTAACTTAGGCCACAGTTTTAGTTCTTGGTTCAAGCAAGTGTCTTCCTTCTGGTAGCCACTATTTGTATGGCTAGTGTCACTGGAGGACATAAAATTGGTGCAACCTATGCAGCTACACAGAGGCCCAAGAGGTAGGGGGGCCAATTTTTACCTCTAAATCAGGTGGAATTGTGTATTTTGATGACCTTTTGGATTGCAAAGAACCCATATATTGCACTTGCACAGGGGCCCTTTTCTATATGTGTCCTCCAGTGGTTAATATATACAGAGCTCATTTGTGAAGTCCAATCTCTTAACAAAAATAGTCTCTTGAAGTCTGGGAACTTGCTATCTACCTTATGGAGAGAAGCTTTCTGCAACCATAAGAAAACAGTTAAGTAGGTGAGGAGATTGTAGCCACATCCCCCTCTAGGTAATATGCAAATTTGCACTTCAGTAAGGAAGTGGAATAACTCCAGTGCCACCTTTGAGTAGCTCCTCAAAGTCATAATCACTTTCCAACAAGCTTTTAAATGACTAAGGGATTTGTGCCAGATCAGAAACCCAAACTACAGACGCTGCGTTTCGGGGTAACTTCCCCTCATCAGTGTATTGTGTGGGATATTCTGATCTGGCTGTGTGAGTGGGCTAAGACAAGGTCTGGGAACTTGCCATCTACCTTATGGAGAAAAGCTTTCTGCAACCATAAGAAGACATAGTTAAAAGCTTGTTGGAAAGCGATTATGACTTTGAGGAGCTGGTTAACGGTGGCACTGGAGTTATTCCACTTCCTTACTGAAGTGCAAATTTGCATAGTCTCTTGAAGACAATTCTCAGTAGCAAGATGAAGTGGAGATGTGACAAGGCTTATGTATACTCTCTCTTCAGTGAAGTCGATCAGTGGCACATAATGCAGCGTTAACCTATACATTGCGCCATCTCTTCAAATGCGGTTGCCTTAGAGCAGTAGTCCACCCCTTTCTTGTTCTGAGACATACATTAATCTCTTAATTTTTTACAACTTGCGCATTGCAGTAATTTTAAGGTCATAGCATGATCACATTTACATCTTACATAATACTGCAATGTAGCTGCGATATACTGCAATCTTGTTCCATGACATGTCACGGCCTATGTCGCTGTCTAGCCACAGCTTTGTGCCTCTTTCAGACGAGTATATTTCAAGCTTTGTATATTGACCACAATGCATGGACTGGCTGCAGGTATTCTGCCCTAAACAAATAGCATAGGCATCTATATGTTTGGGTCAGGTCACCACAGGGGCAAGTGATGTATATATGACCAGAACCTTTACATTAGTCATCAGGATATGATATGCATGAGACACATCATAATAAGCATATAGCAAAGAAAAATCAAATCCACAGCTGGTATGTAAAATGATAGGTACAGCTAATGCATATAAAAATGACCAAGGTGGAAGATATAGATATACAATCCGTGAATAGTATTGGAAATGTGTACTAACAAATCAATAAATAGCATGACGTGGAAGATAAGGAAAAATAAAGTGTTTATATACCTACAAGCTGAAGTGTAATGCCAGGAATCCCTAACGTGCGTTTCGACCCCTTGCTGTGTTATGCTTGCTATTGTCACTTGGTAGTGTCATATATTTTTAATCTTTTCTTTCTGGCCTCTGTTTTTGGTCTTTTTTATTGTTATATAATTATTTATTCAATAAAAATATTTCTTGTTTAATAAATTATTTTGCTGGAGAAGACCCCTACAATAGAGGATCCCAGGTGTAATACCGTGTTTCCCCGAAAGTAAGACCCTGTCTTACATTTTTTTGGGGGCCCCGGTCTTACTTTCGGGGGGGGTCTTATATTGTGTGCCCCAGCAGTGTGGCCTACAGGCCCCCTCCTGCTGGGACACTGCGGGAGCGGGTCGCACGTCACGTGCGCCCGCTCATTACATATGCACTGCATCCCCCTGTCAATCAGCGACAGGGGGAGCAGTGCATTATATATATGGGCCCCCTCCTGCTGGCACACTACCCCCCTGTTCTGAGGCCCCCCCTGCTGCTGCTGCACACATCTTACCCTCCAGGGTCTTCTTGCAGCAGCCAGCGCGTCGGTCCTCTGTCCTCGGCTGTCTCCCGGATCATGTGACCCGTCGCAGCGCATGACGTCATCGCGACTGCGACCGGCCGGTCACATGATCCGGGAGACAGCCGAGGACGGAGGACGGACGCGCTGGCTGCTGCAAGAAGACCCTGGAGGGTAAGATGTGTGCAGCAGCAGCAGGGGGGGGCCTCAGAACCGGGGGGTAGTGTGCCAGCAGGAGGGGGCCCATATACTGTATATAGTGCACTGCTTCCCCTGTCGCTGATTGACAGGGGGATGCAGTGCATATGTAATGAGCGGGCGCACGTGATGTGCGACCCGCTCCCGCTCCCCCCCTCTGCTTAAGGCCTTACATTAGCCCCCCCGGTTGTAAGGCCTTATATTCGGGGGAGGCCTTACATTAGCAGGCCCCCGTTTACCCCTAGGCGGCCTTACAATCGGGGGGGCCTTACTTTCGGGGAAACACGGTAGTAGCTACATTGGATTTTTTGCATCAGCCAAATTAACCTGGCTTTGAATATTTCTAATTATTCTGCATCTTGTGAGTCTTCAAATGTTGTAAAATATCATTAACCCCTTTATCCCTTGTTAAAGGTCATTAAGACATGCTGGGAGTTGTCGTGTTTTGAGAGCACAGGGATGTGTATCATGCATCTTGCAACTATTTCCTGTAATGTTACAGTAAGGCTAGGGTCACACTTGCGGGATGGATGCGGGATTTGCATACGATTTTCACACTTGGATTGTGTGAAAAAAGCATGCAAAAATGCATCCATTGACCCCAATAAAAAAAACGCATGCCCCAATGCCAAAAACGCATGGCTAAAGTGCCATTCGTTTTTGGGATGCGTTTTTGGCTCAGCACCAAAAAACTTCTCTTGAGATGTTTTTTGGTGCTTTTTCAAAAATACATGCTTTTTTTTAACATGGGGCCCTTTGGGAAACGCATCTGAAAACGCATGGCACTAAATGGTATTTTTAATGGTGTTTTTTAAGGCTGCTCCTGACATTAACAGCAAAAACGCAGCCAAAATCGCAGGCTATCAAGAACAACCTTAAAAAATGCATGCAAGTGTGATCCTAGCCTTATTCTGACTTTACCTTAGCTTGCAGATTTCTTCATATGTAGTATATAGTGATGTGCAAACATTTTAGGCAAGTGTGGAAAAAATGCTGTTACGTAAGAACGCGTGCAAAGATACAAATGTAATTAGTTTATTTGTATTACTTAGGCTGGGTTCAAACCACGGCTTGTTACTGTCTGTGAGAATCCTGTTTTCTGCAGGCCACATGGACAGAAACGGACAGGACCGGATGTGTAACTTCGGATGCCATTTCTGTGTCCGAATCCGAGATTTTGAGGGATCTAGACACAGAAACAGCTGGGAGGAGCCGAGCCTGCAAAGCACAGTCAAGTGGTGTCAGGGCTGTTACTTTAAATTTCACAATGTATCTACATACAAAGCGAAAGCAAAATTAAAGAAAGCAATGGTTAAAAAAAAATGCTCACCTTTCTGCCGAGTCTCCCGCGATGCAAGGCGTCCATATCCAATGGCTTCAAGAACCTTAATCAGCTGATCGGCGGCAATCAATTAGCTGATGTGTCACATGACAATATCAGCTGAGCGGTTTAAGCCGCCCGCCCGCCAATCGGTTTTGGCAGGCGATTTAAGCCACTCAACTGATGCTTGTCATGTGACGTATCAGCTAATTGGTTGGACATCGCAGGGCACTTGCCGGAGAGGTGAGCATTTATTTTTTTTTTAGCACATTACTTTATTTAATTTCACTTTAGCAGTGTATGTAGTTACACTGCTAAAGTGAAATTACACAGATATCACATGGGAACAGAGCAGGTTTAGTGTACTGAGCATGCCCAGTACACTAAAACCGGGTTCGGGAACTCCCATGACTCCCATGCTGTGAGCGCCAGATCGCCCCATATTCATTCCTGTCCAATTTGGTTTGTTTTTTTTCACTGAAGCCCAAAATCGGAGCAGTCAAGTGTTATACAGGAGCAGAAATATGTACATTTTACCATGTGAGAAATTGTCCTCCATGACACTGTAGATACATTTATATATATTGTGGTGATTTGCTCACTGAGCTTGTTGGGGGACACTCAAATAGTAGCAAGATTGAGGCAAACAGGAACTTTTGTCAGTAAAATTAAGTCCAGCAGTCTATTACATCATAAACCAAGTACGGAGTACAGTTCGTTTACATCACATCAACGGAACATTAGTGACATACCAGTCTGTCCCAATGGCCACCTAGCAGTATTTACATAGTCCCTTTAAGACACATGTTACCTTCAGTAGCTATTCCAAGCTCCAATCACTGAATCCTGCCAGTCCATCATTCAAGAAACTGCTTCTCTGGGATCACCAACACCTGTCAGCTCCAGATCCTCAACAGGACTGCCCTGAATAACCCTGTGATCTCCTCATCATGTACCTTCCAGAACACTGGTCATTTCAACTCTTCCATACCAGGTGTGTTCCAGGACAAAGGTCACTCCAAGCACTGAGAGCAAACTCTCACAGGTTCCTTCCAGGGCCACAGCTGCTGCCAAGCAAGAGAGGGGTCCCATGGTCCCTGAACCTCATACCTTTTAAGACACCATCTACTCCTAAGGCTGCTTTCACATAACGATTTTCGGTCATCCGATTGTATCCGTTCCAAAACGGATACAATCGGATCCGAAATCGGACCCCATGTTCCTCTATGGGAATCGGATGGGATCGGATGTGCCACTATTAGCATCCGATTTTGGCACAATCCGATGTAATCACGGGCACAAAATCATAGCCTGCTACGATTTTGTGTCCGTGACTCACATCGGACAGCCTCGGATCACTGCTGATCCGAGGCTGATCCTAGTGCCCACAACATGGGAGCCTATGGACATCGGATCCGAGCTCACCTCGGATCCGATGTCGGCTCCGTATCCCCTGTCTTTCCCTGCTTCTGCTCCTCCATCTTCTTCCCTCTCCTATTCTATATGCTGTGCCCCCGCTATTCTATTTTGTGTCCCCCGCTATTCTATCCTCCTCTATCCCTATCCTGTCCCCTATCCTGTCCCCTGTCCTCTCCCTGTGTGTAAAAAAATAAAAAAACCTCCTCCTTGAGTATACATCACCTGTCACCGGCTCCAACGCTGCACACGATCAGGGCAGAACAGCCTGTGATGATGTAAGAGACCCGGTCAGCTGACCGGGTCATGTGACTCTGACATCATCACAGGTCCTTCAGTCCTGATGGTGCTGCAGCGTGTAGCCGGTGACAGGTGATGTATACTCCCGGAGGAGGTTTTTTAATTTTTTTACACACAGGGAGAGGACAGGGAAGAGGACAGGGGACAGGATAGGGATAGAGGAGGATAGAATAGCGGGGACACAGCAAAGAATAGCGGGGGGACAGAGTAGCATAGGAGAGGGAAGAAGATGGAGGAGGCAGGAGTAGGGAGAGACAGGTGACCGCAGGATCCATACGGATCCTGCAGATCGGATGGCTATTTGCCATCCGATTGCAGGGATCCGTATGGATCCGTGCCTGTCCGTAGGGTCCCCCTTCAAAGTCGGATCCCACGGACAGGCACAAAATCGTTATGTGAAACCAGCCTAAGCATGATATTTGGCCCACTGGACATACGTCTTCCAAGGCAGCTACTGCTCCCCAACCCCATAGAGACAAACTAATCCCATTAACACTGAGAATATATTCCCTCAGACAGGTGTGTGAGGAATTGGCTTTAGCCAGACACTCCCCTGCCTTTTAGCTCACCTGCAGTCTAGCACTTGTAATGCAATATCTGATCCTGTGGAACCTCAAGTCCCAGCATAATGTATTACTTAAACTTACTGTACTACAAGTCCCAGCATAATGCATTACTTAAACTTACTGAACTATAAGTCTCGCTGCATCACAATATATTCATATTTAAAGCTTCTTCTTAATAGATTACAATGGATCATTAACCTGTGGTTTGGCAAATGTTGTGGACAATCTCTTAACACTTGCTTATTACTCTTCGCTTAGATTAGTTTACCTTGGCTTCCTCATAAAAGGTATTTGTACACTGTAAAAAGAAAGACTAGTTACAGTGGCTTGTAGGATCAGCACTTATGCCAGTAATGTCCGCTCAAGCATCTGCACCCAATTATAATTCCTTAATTAGGACTGTTAGCGGTAACTAAATACATCTTTAAATGGTAGTAACTAACAATAAGGAGCGATCTCAGCAATAGGGTGTCAATAACTGTAACCTAGTTGCATTCATTTAATGAGGCCTGGTAAGTGTGATTTAAACGTGTCTAATGGGATTTGGAAACAGTAGCCACTTTTATGAGCCGCCTGGTAATAATGAATCATAGGGAAGTCACACAATACCCTGCACAGATTTTCAAGAGCTCTCAACGAGTACAGGATCTGAAACTGAAGCTTTCATCACCGGTGTAACCTCTTCATTGCTGGGCTGCATTGTGCCACATCATGGCCGCTAACATCACAAGTCTGTATTTCCAGAAATCTAAGCTCAGAGAGGAATCAGGTGAAGTCTTCACTCATCTGATACAGAATCTGTCATTTAGAAACAGTGAAACACTAAATGTTATTGGGCTCCAGAATATAAAACACACAATCCTGTAAAAAGATCCAGTCATTTCCGATGTCATAATTGGTTCCTTGTAATATATTAATCAATGTCACCATTAAGGCCCCATTACACGTAGTGATATTGTTAACGATATCTCCACAACGTCACAGGTTTTGTGACATTGCAGCGACCTCGCCAACGATATTGCTGTCTGTGACACACACCAGCAATCGGCCCCCCGCTGGGAGATCGCTGATTGGTAGCAAATGGCCTGGACCATTTTTCGATCAGCGATCTCCTGCTGCCAAGCCTGCATTGCTGTCTGTGACAGGGGCAACGACCAGCGATCCCCAGTCTGCTCCCAAGACCCCTAAACGATCCCAACGACCGTCGGGTGTCGGCGCATTGCTGGGTGATCGCTGGTAAGTCTGGCATCTCACCAGTGATCACATAGCGATGTTCCAGCGATCCCGGCAAGGTCGGTTCGTTGGTGGGATTGCTGGAACATTGCTATGTGTAACGTGGCCTTTAGGGCCCCTTTACACGCGGCTACATTTCTTGGGTGGCTACAGGTAACTTACTGGTTGCAGTGAAATCATGGAGAGATTATTCCATTTGTACACAGCAACAAGATAGAACCTTGTCTCCATGATTTCACTGCAACCAGTAAGTTACCTGTAGCCACCCAAGAAAAGAAAGGTCTGGGAGCCCATAAGGCGTACAGACCCCATGACTTTCTGGGAGGTAGGGAGTTAATAGGAAAGGTATGGGATTGGGGGATTTGTGTGTGGCAGCAATTGGCTATGGGCAAAAGGGGGGTGTACTTAGGACAGGAAGAGGGGGGAGCTTTAGGGGACATTACAGGAGTGAGGGAGGAAGTGACCCTCACTCCATTTCCAGGGATCAGAGCAGTTGCAGGTGTAGTGCAGGATCTGTCTTACCACCATGGCGGATCAAGCAGCTTTGAGAGCACTCATCCAGGGTGCTGCAGCGGTGCATGGGGCGCAGGCAGTGCAGGAGTACGTGAGGGCTGCCTGCGCTTCCCCATCGGCACCAGCCCCCTCCACCCCCTCTGCACGTGGTCGCCGATCTCGACCACCAGAGCGATATTCCCCGGAGTCATGGAGGGGGGGGGAGGCGGGCTCGTTCAGGGAGCCCCGGTGGAGACCCTCGGCGGCAGCGTGTGTGCCCATCCACCCAGGGGCCTGCGCTGGCCGACTCGAGGAATCCACAGCGGGGCCGCGATGATCCGGAAGTGGGCAGGGCCAGCCGGCGGTTCACTTCCGGTCCGTGGTCCGGGAGAAATCGCATGGCGGCGGCTCCCGGGAAGGCACGGCGGGGGGAGAGCGCCGAGCGGCCACAGGATGCTTTATCAACCCCCCGCAATCGGCGGGGGCAGGAGCGGCATCCGGTAACGGAGGGGCCAGCGACGCCGGGGGGGCAGGAGACACCAGGGCGCAGTCTGCGGTCACGGCCGGTGGCCAGGGAAAGGAGGCAGAGCATGGAGCCCCTGGAACACGGGGGCAGGAGGACACGATCGGCGGCGGCAGCAGCGGTGGCTCCCAGGTATGATGGGGGCGGCACCCAGCGGGGCACTGCAGCAGGTGCAGGGTCCAGGGCTCCTACAACGGACCCTCCTGTAGGATCAGGGAGGGGTTCCCAACGCGGCCCGGCTATGGTGCAGCCCTCCTGCAGTCGGCAGGGTGGGTTTGAGACTGGGGTCCCATTGGAGGGCTCTGGTCAGAAGAGGCCAAGGGGGCAGTCAATGAACAGCAGGTCACGGAGGACACAAGGTCTGTCCTCCAAGAAACAGCGGCTAGCCAGGGGGGCCGTGGCCGCCACGAAGGCAAGGGGCGGCAGCAGTGGTCGGCTGGGCTCGGGGTCGGCACCCCTGGGTGGCACGGAAGACGAGAGCGAGGAGGAAGGAGTGCTATCGGATGGATCATCGTCATTGCTGAGTCAGACGCAGGAGGACTTCGTTGCGGCTGCACCGCGGCAGCCTGGTGAGAATGTTTCTATTGTTAGTACTGGTGTATCAGGAGTAGAGGGGAATGTCGGGGGGCTGCCGGGGACGGTGGCGTCGGGGTTGTCCGTCGGGGGGGATGTAGTGGGTCAGTTGTTAGGTTTGTTGCAAACTATATTGTCCGGCGGAGGAGGGGGTGGCCTGCCTGGTTCTCCAGTAGGAGCCTGGGTGGGTCCGAGTGTGACCACGGTGAGTAGTGGGGAGGTGGCTGCAGAGCAGCCGAATGACGGTGTAACAGTTGTAGCATCGGCGGTGCCGGAGACGGCAGTTGATGCGTCTGGGGGAGAAAAGGAAAAGGAGGATGAAGTTGTGAGATTGGATGATAAGGCCAAGAGTGAGATATACGTTTGTTATGAGAGCCCGCTGGGGGCTCACCTTAAAAAAGAAGTAAGGGAAAAAATTTGGAAAGGGGAGTATGTCGAAATTTTTTCGCTGCTCCCTCTGGAAAAATTTAATTTAGATAAGGTTAAGCCTAGTGACTCCAAGAAGGAGAAGGAAGAAGAGGAGAAGCGGCGTTATCGGCTTATTCCGAGAACGTTTGCAAATTGGTTGCAGGCCTTTGCTATTTTAGCGAGCGTGGTGGGTGAAAAGGAACCGGTACATTGTTCCGCCCTGTTTGCTTATTTGAACGCTATAGGGGAGGCTTACAGGGTGTATGGGGGCTTGGCATGGTTACGATATGACGAGCAATTCAGGCAGCGCAAGGCTTTGCGTCCGACTATGAGGTGGGACCACAAGGATATTTCCTTGTGGTTGGAGCTCATGACTGCCCCGGCTCAGCCCTTTCGTGGGGGGGCCGGGGCGTCGGGTTCGGGAGCAGGCTCCTCGGCCACATTCCGTAAAGGTTGCTGCTGGCAGTTCAACGAGGGGCAGTGTAAGTTTGGAGCGTCGTGCAGGTTTAAGCATGAGTGTTCAGGGTGCGGAGGCACCCATAGTCTGGCGCGATGTTTTAAAAAAGGCAGGGGAAAAGGCGGAGACGCGGCTGGAAAAAGGGAGGAGTCCGGTGAGAGTCGAGGCGATGGCGCCGTTTCTAAATAGATATCCGGATATCGAAGCCGCCAGGTTGTTGTGGTTTGGTTTTGTGTCAGGCTTTAGAATTCCGTCGGTTACGGTGGGGAGGTGTTTTGTTCTAAAAACTTGAGATCGGCCGCGGCCCATCCGGAAGTGGTTGAGGCAAAATTGAGTAAGGAGGTGGAGTTGGGTCATATGGCGGGTCCATTTCAGGACCCGCCATGTGAGAACCTGCGGGTGTCCCCATTGGGGGTGGTCCCAAAAAAAGAGCCGCACAAGTTCAGGTTGATCCACCACCTGTCTTTCCCGGTGGGTGCGTCAGTGAATGATGGTATCGATCCGGAGCTTTCGGCAGTTTGTTATGTGTCATTTGACAGAGCGGTTGCATTGGTGAGGTCTGCTGGTCCAGGGGCTTTGATGGCAAAGTCAGATGTGGAATCAGCTTTTCGTCTGTTGCCGGTTCACCCGGAGAGCCAGCATTTATTGGGTTGCATGTGGGAAGTGAGTTTTTATGTTGATCGTTGTCTGCCGATGGGTTGTTCGATTTCTTGTTCTTACTTTGAGGCTTTTCGTTGATTTGTGGAATGGGTGGTTAGGGACGTGTCGGGTATGGATTCCATTATCCATTACCTGTATGATTTTTTCTGCGTGGGACCGGCGGGTTCCTCAGTTTGTGCTGGTTTATTGTTCACGTTACAGAAGGTTGCGGGATGGTTTGGGATTCCGTTAGCGGAAGACAAAACGGAAGGACCGGTTACGGTCTTATGTTTCCAGGGAATTGAAATTGATTCGGTAACGGGGGAATGCCGTCTCCCTACGAACAAACTTGAGGATTTGAGGCAATCAGTGTCAAAGATGTGCAAGGCCAGGAAGGTGAGGCTCAAGGAGGTCCAGTCATTGTTGGGGAAGCTTAATTTTGCGTGCAGAATTTTGCCGATGGGCCGGGTTTTTGCTAGGCGGCTAGCAGTTGCGATGTCAGGTAAATCATGCCCGGCGCATTTTGTGCATATTACTAGAGGAATTAAGGAGGACTTGCGTGTTTGGGATGTTTTCTTGCAGGAGTACAATGGCCGCATGTTATGGCCTCAGAGAGTAGTGCCTAATAGCGTCTTGCAGCTGTTCACGGATGCAGCGGGCTCTCTTGGTTTTGGTGCCTTTTTTAAGGGACATTGGTGTTCGGGGACGTGGCCCGCAGTATGGAAAGAGCAGGGCTTGACACGTAATTTGGCGCTGTTGGAGCTGTTTCCGATTGTGGTCGCAGTGGAATTATGGGGGCAGGAATTTTCGGACAGAAAAGTGTGTTTCCATTGTGATAATATGTCAGTGGTGTTCGCGATTAATTCATTGTCAGCCAAGTCGCCGCCAGTGGTGGACTATCTGCGGCATTTGGTATTGCGGTGTTTGCAATGGAACATTCAAGTGATAGCTAAGCATGTTCCGGGTGTTTACAATGAGGTGGCTGACTCGCTCTCATGGTTTCAGTTTTGCAGGTTTCGGGAACTGGTGCCGTGGGCGGACGAGGAAGGATTGCAGTGTCCGGACGGTTTATGGAATCTGGTGACGTCGTAAGGCAGTTGATTCGCAGATCGGTGACCGAGGCCACTTGGTGCCGATACGGTAAAGTGTGGAGGAGTTTACAGATATGCCGCAGGAGGATGGCGGCAGGGATGTTTTGCAGGCGTTGCTTAGGTTTATAGGTAACGATTTTGTGGTAGGGCGGTCTGCATCTGTGGTGTCACAAAGGGTGGCAGCGCTGGCTTTTCGTTTTAAGTTACTAGGTCAACATGACGCGACTAAGGATTTTATGGTACGTCAGGCGTTGAAGGGTTTTCGGAGGGGTGCACGTCAGAGGGATGCTCGGAGACCAATTTCGGTGTCAGTATTGGAGAGGCTGGTGACTTGTGTGCTTACGGTTTGTCGGTCAGACTATGAGGGAGCTTTATTTTCAGCGGCATTGTGTTAGCCTTTTTTGGGGCCTTCTGTATTGGGGAGCTGGTGAGCCCGTCCAGGATCAGGGCGGGTGGTTTGACTTTGAGTGATGTGGCGGTTGTGGAAGAGCGGGTCGAGTGTTCGTTGCGATGTTCAAAAGTGGATCAAGAAGGACGAGGCCAGTTAGTAGTGGTTTATGCCCTTGCTGGGAGTAATGTGTGTCCCGTAACTGTGTTAAGGCGTTTTTTGGCATTCAGGGGTGGTTGCCCGGGGCCATTGTTGCGACATCATGATGGTTCCTTTTTGTCTAAATTTCAGTTCGGGGCACTGTTGAAGGAGTGTTTACAAAAAATTGTCGAGAAGCCGGAAGAATACGGCACGCATTCTTTTCGTATCGGGGTGGCCACGGAGGCTTCACGATGAGGGTTGGGAGATGATGTCGTGAGAAGGATCGGGAGGTGGGAATCCTCCCGTTTTCGCTCGTATGTCCGGCCTCATTTGTTGGCCTCACAATGCGGTGATTGGCGTGTGCCCTCCTTCCCCCCCCCCCCTGCACTGTTGGCTTTTCAAAAAAAAAAAAAAGGGGGGGGGGCCCATACAACTAATATTATAGTTTATTGGTTCTGTTCTGGTTTGTGATTGTGACATTTAGATTTTGTTTGTATTTCTGCTTATTAGGCCCCTGCTTGATATGGATCCTGGGACATTCGTACGTTTTTTGGGGGGCCCGTCGAGCAGATGTTCGCCCGGATGGTCGCCAGTTGGGTTTGGACAGATCTGCGGCGACTGTGAAGTGGTTGGGTATTCGTGGTATGACTTGGGGGAGGGTGTTGCCAGAATTTGAGTACTTTTGTTCAGTTAATCAACCACCGGATGTGTTAGTTCTACATGTTGGGGGGAATGATTTGGGGGTGAGGGCGTCTCGAGAGCTGATCAGAGACATAAAGTGTGACTTGTTACGATTGTGGTGTTCTCATCCTGGGTTGATTGTGGTGTGGTCTGATATGGTTCCGCGTGGGAGATGGAAGTTCGCGAGGTCTATAGACAAACTTAATAAGGCTCGAGTGAAGGTGAACAAGGTGGTGGCTGCGTTTGTGGCACGAAATGGGGGAATTGTAGTACGGCACAGGGAATTGGAGTCGTCATCAAGGGAATACTTGAGGGCAGATCGGGTGCACTTGAATGAGATTGGGATGGATATATGGGCCTTAAATTTGAGAGAAGGTGTGGAAAAGGCATTGGGTGTTTGGCGGGTCCAGGCCAGGTAAGGGGTCACCTGACCTGTTCTGTGGCGGGGGTAGGTCTGGTCCAGAGGCATTGAAGCTTCGATGTTAATCGGGAGGTGAGCCACTTTTAAGATATAGTGGCTCCGGTTATAAGTACCTGGCAGGCACGGGGTTCTGCCAGGCTGGTGTATTGTTTATCGGTAGCAATACCTTTTTCCTGGGGCCGGTGTGTTGCGGCCAGGGACAAAAAGTTAAAGGGGAGGACTTCTGGACCGGATCTATCCAGGTGTGAGAGGTGGAGTGCCTATTGTTATGTTGGGACGCCCGTTGGACGGTGTACCCGTTGGTTTAGTATGTAAAACAATAGGCAATAAAGGCTGCTGTGGCCAAATTATTAACCAAGTCACTAGCAGTTGTGTCGTTATTTAAGGTACGGTGGGGTTAATGTTTAAAATAAGGTAAGTCTATTAACGACTGAAAGATCCTCCCTTGAATGTCATGTAGCCGCGTGTAAAGGGGCCCTTAAGGATATAAATGAAGCACAAAGTCACACACAGACCCATTAAACAGATAAGAGGGAAAGTGTCTTCTGTTCTGGGGTTACTGACTGCAAAGACATAAGTAATGACCTCTAATAGTGAGGGTAAGTAAAGGGACCAAAGAGAGATTAATGTCCTCTAGTGAGGTGCTTATATTCTGGGGACTAGATGTCAGAGATTCAGTCCTGCAGCCATTCTCAGAGTTGGAGAAGAAATATTGTCTACTAATCTGGAGCACCAGGATGTTAGTACTTCAAAGTAGATGATATTACACTGACCAGCGTCCGTTAGCTAATAATACCAGGGAATTAGTTATGCCACTAGTCCTTTGGGCAGAATTCTATCATCTATCTCGCTTTCACATATTGTTACGCTTGGAAGGTAAGGGAATCAGATAACAGGTAGGTGAAATGGGCATGAGGGGTCAGGAGAGCCTAATCTGACCCTGATGCTAGGGTCCCTGGCTCGCCCTGATCTCGGAGGTACCTCGGATGGTGAGAAGTTCCGAGCCGCCACCCTGTACCCTAAAACTCCTTATTATCCCTAGGCTGAGGGCCTCTACCTCCACCCACGGGTCAGGGATCACAGCTTCTCCCAAGGAAAGACTTAGTCCAGCAGCAAGTATCAACACAGCACCAAGACCTAGAGCAAATAGCTATCAGCAGCACCTGACAGAGGAGAGGGAAGGCTATTTAAAGCCAGGGGGAGGTGATTCCAAGTAAGTCACACATTAACCCCTCAACCAGCAGTTGAATATAATAGTGAATGCAGGTCTGGAGGACAACACAGGAGGCAAAGACCTTGACAACTATAAACCATGCAGCTCTTAAAGACAAACAACATACACAGCAGCATCCAGCATTGTCAGCTCCAACTAAGCGCGTGACAGTACCCCTCTTTTAAGACAGACCTCCGGACTCGACTACGACACATCCGAAATAAGACCACAACCTCTGAGTGATGAGAAATTAAAGACATTACGGGTTGCCAAAGCTGGGGGTAGGTCAAGGCGGTGCAGCACAGGATTGTAAATGGCTAATACCTGAAAAGATCCTGCAACTCCGGAACCTGGAGCCCCAGTAGCACGCCTCCACCTGACATGCTTGGACAACACCCACACATACTCATTCACACTCAGGTCTGGACCAGTATGTTTATTTCCACACATGTGGGCACAGACAGAGGGTGCAGTCTTAGTTAGGCAAGTACTAGGCACATTTCTCTGGACCCCAGGACTTCCTTCCTTGGAACACACCGTAGACACAATCACCCTTCCCCTGCCCCTCTTCCTAGGATGATGCCCAGAGGCACCAGGAGTCCGGAGTGTGGCAGGCACTCCACCCCCAGGCAAACTCCTAACCTCCTTGAGTGAAGAAGTCGGTGTATCCATTACCAGCACAGCGGAGATGGAAGTCCCCCGGCAAGTACCCTCAAAGGCAGTACCCCAATGAACCACCTCCTGGGCCCACCAGTCAATTACCAGGTTGTGTTTTCGCAGCCAAGGAAGACCCAAGACAATGGGAGTTTGCAAATTCTCCAAAATGTAACAAGAGAGAAACTCCTGGTGATGAGTTCCTATGCTCAGGTTCACTACCACTTGGGATAATACCTTCTGGCTGAGCGGAACAGAGTCAATGGCGGAGAATGGAATGGGTCTCGCTAAGGCACTACAGATGAAGCCATAAGACTGCGCAAAGCAAGAATCCATAAGAACGACTCCTGCTCCGCTATCAACTAGTACCGGTATAGTCTCAGTTTTTCCACCTACCAGCACCTTGGCAGACAGTGTGAATGGAAACTTAGAAAAAAAGGAGATATAAACCCTCTGGTCGTCTCCTTTTGAACGACCTGAGGCAGGCTGCGTCTGAGACTGCGTATTTGTCCCGGAGCGATGTGGACAAACCTTAATAAAATGATCAGTTTGTCCACAATAAAAACAAGCTCCGCCCACTTGATGAACTGCAAATACTGGAGGTCTAACACGAGGGTCTACTGCCCTCAACTGCATAGGTTCATCACTTTGAGTTTCCTCAACAGGGATAGCCACAGGGAACAAAGTTGGTCTCGATCTCTCCCTCAGACGTCTGTCTACCCTGATGGCTAGGGACATTGCAGCCTCCAATGACTATGGTGCGGTGTACTGAACCAGGGTGTCTTGCAGTCTAGCTGACAAACCCAGACAGAACTGACTCCTGAGGGCAGGGTCGTTCCACAGGGTGTCAGTCACCCACCTCCGAAACTCTTTTTAGGACTGCTCCATAGGAGTAGCGATTAGGGATAGGGACTAGGGACTAGTAGTCTATCAGCCCTTTTCAGGGCTACTTCATAGAGGCAGGGACTAGTTTTAATTGCAGCCCTTTTGAGGGCTACATTAGAGCAGTCTCTATTAGTTTTTGCCAGGCAGGTGTGTGTCAGGTGTATGCCAGTGCTGTGCAAGTCTTTCTCACAGCATCTGGCAACAGTAATATAGCTCTTTGAATCCATTAGGGCAGGTAGTGTAGCACTGCTTTGAAGAAAGCTACACCTGTCTTAATTAGGCTTTTTTTTTTTTGCTGCAGCTAGTCCAGGCACTTTGTTCGGGCTAGTAGACTAGCAATGTCCTACAGTGGTGTAGCCCACTTGTGAGAGAAGCTACACCTTTAGTGTAGTTGATTCTACTAATTTTTTACTGCAACAAGCAAACCTGTCAGTTTTTGCTTATAAGCAGTGTTCACGGGGGCGTGGCATGGCTGCTGAGGAGTGAAGACGCACATACAGGAGCTCCTGGTCTTCACCGGTAATTTCGGCCACATCAAAGCCGAATCTGACATTACGGCATGTCCACACGGCGGGAGAGCCACCGACGGCAGATATAGCGTGCTTCTTCACTACTGTGGGTAACAGAGCGGAGCCGCAGATGGCGGCAGGAGACATGGAGGCGGACTCCACAGGCAAGTGCAGAGATAAAGCCGTCCGGGAGCGGGAGACCCCGACGGTGACGGAGGTCACGACAGCTACCCAGGAGACCCCGAAACATTCAACTACAGGCCTCCTCCAGGCCTTACATCAAGGGGAAGGCTGCTCTCAAAATGGCGCAGCCACCATCACACAGAATAGTGCGGTGCCTGCGGGGGAGCAGGAAAGAGGGATGCATCAGGAAGCACAAACTACCAGTGCAGGAGTTGCAGGACTGATGGCAGAGACTCGGCAGTCTCCTCTGTGCCCCTCACCCAGTGACCGCAATGAAACCACCTATGCTCCCCATAGTAATGCTGGGTGTTCTGCCGCCAATGCTCCTGTACAGCCTCCGTTTGGAGGGATAACTCCTGAGCTTCAGAAAAGAGGTCTCTTGCCCTCTTGGGGTGCTCTGTACTCCTCTGAGAGGGACCTGCCTACACATGTTATGGAGGGGTTTGACATCCAGTTGTTATACTCCACATTGAAGGATATACCTACAAAACATGATATGGAACAGTACATTAGCAGGCTGGAGACATCATATAAAACCAAGCTTTCCACCTTGAAAGATGGAGTACAGCAATGTGTGGAAAAAATAAACACCCATGATCAGTCTACTGCTTCCCTGACCAGCCGTATTGAGGCCCAGGAGACAGCTATAGCATACCAAGCATAGCGTATGCAGATGATGGCAGACATGATAGATGAGGCGGAAAATAGAGGCAGACGAAATAATATCAGGATCCGAAGTCTGCCTGAAAGTGTGCAGTCTGGAGATCTGGATTCCACCCTGAGAGGGCTGTTCAATGGAGTCATGAATAGGCCCCGAGACTCCCCTTTAGAGCTGGATCGTGCCCATAGAGCGTTGGGACCCGGCCTCAGGATCCGGCGTCCTCCAGGGATGTCATATGTCGCGTTCATAAATATCAACTAAAGGACGCGGTTTTGACGGCAGCCAGGAATGCTAGAGAGATCAAGCATCTGGAGGCTAGGTTGCAGTTCCTCCCCGATCTGTCCTGATGGACTCTCCAGCGACGTCGCACCCTGGGACCATTATTGGATGTTCTCCCCCAGCACGGGCTGGCATACACATGGGGCTTCCCATTCCGTCTTAGGGTGCAGAAGGAGTGTCGGATGCACCTGTTGAGTCATCCCAGCGGCATTCCGGCCTTTGCGGCGGCTCTGGTCATTCCTAAGGTGGTTGTCCCCGATTGGCCACAATTTCCTTCATCATATGGAGGTGCAATGAGGAGAGGGAGAAATCCCCAAGCTCAACGAGATCTGGCTTGGAGGGGGGGCGGGGCTCCCCGGAGGGACCGCATTGACCTGTAACAAGTCACTAATTGATGGTCCTGTGTGGCGTGCAGGGGCTCCTTTCTTTAATTGTTTGGGAGGGGGCAGGGGTACTCAGAGTTTCGATATAGAACATCTCCACATGGATCGGATTTATATACTCATGAAGCCTTCTCAACAGCAATGGCGCTGGGGCACTGGGTGGCCGTGCATTCCTCCAACATGTTATTGATGCCGGGGTTCGGCCTTACCTGGGAGCATCCCATATAGTCACATAGGGTTATTGTGTGTCCTTGTGGGCTATTGTTTGGCTCTTTACTAAGCCATAAACCAATATGTGGCCTGGCATTCTTCAGTCTTTATCATTTCATTATATTTGTTCATAACCTGCCTAGAAACTCAAAGTTTATTACTAAATGTTTGATATTGTGGACTTATAATTGATGTCGGACATGCGTCACATGCTATCTAACCTCGGACATGCCGGGAGTGGAAGAAGGTTAACATGTAGTTATATGTCATGTACTCAGTGTTATATGTCGGATTTGTAGATGAGCTAACTAAGCCTAGTGGCGGTGCCTGGGGGGGACAGGGGCTCCTGCCTCCTCAGACAGATCCACGACCATACCGGAGGTTCTGTGCCATATGAGTGGGCACAGTTGGTTTATTGGTTCACCAATCCTCCCTTTTGTTGGAGATCCACATTTAGCCAGTGGATCCGAATTGATCCACTACTGGATCTAATTTGATTGCTAATTTAAGGATAGAGTAACTAATTGTTTTATAACTTTCTTTCTTCTACATGTACAGTGTTGGCCAAAAGTATTGACACCCCTGCAATTCTATCAGATAATACTCAGTTTCTTCCTGAAAATTATTGCAATCACAAATTCTTTGGTATTATTATCTTCATTTAATTTGTCTTCAATGAAAATACACAAAAGAGAATGAAGCAAAAAGCAAAACATTGATCATTTCACACAAAACTCCAAAAATGGGCCAGACAAAAGTATTGGCACCCTCAGCCTAATACTTGGTTGCACAACCTTTAGCCAAAATAACTGCGATCAACCGCTTCCGGTAACCATCAATGAGTTTCTTACAATGCTCTGCTGGAATTTTAGACCATTCTTCTTTGGCAAACTGCTCCAGGTCCCTGATATTTGAAGGGTGCCTTCTCCAAACTGCTGTTTTTAGATCTCTCCACAGGTGTTCTATGGGATTCAGGTCTGGACTCATTGCTGGCTACCATAGAAGTCTCCAGTGCTTTCTCTCAAACCATTTTCTAGTGCTTTTTGAAGTGTGTTTTGGGTCATTGTCCTGCTGGAAGACCCATGACCTCTGAGGCAGACCCAGCTTTCTTACACTGGGCCCTACATTATGCTGCAAAATTTGTTGGTAGTCTTCAGACTTCATAATGCCATGCACACGGTCAAGCAGTCCACTGCCAGAGGCAGCAAAGCAACCCCAAAACATCAGGGAACCTCCGCCATGTTTGACTGTAGGGACCGTGTTCTTTTCTTTGAATGCCTTTTTTTTCTCCTGTAAACTCTATGTTGATGCCTTTGCCCAAAAAGAGAGAACATTCTTCCAAAATGTTTTAGGCTTTCTCAGGTAAGATTTGGCAAACTCCAGCCTGGCTTTTTTATGTCTCGGGGTAAGAAGTGGGGTCTTCCTGGGTATCCTACCATACAGTCCCATTTCATTCAGACGCCGACGGATAGTACGGGTTGACACTGTTGTACCCTCGGACTGCAGGGCAGCTTGAACTTGTTTGGATG
Source organism: Allobates femoralis (assembly GCA_033576535.1). Lineage (NCBI taxonomy): Eukaryota > Metazoa > Chordata > Amphibia > Anura > Aromobatidae > Allobates > Allobates femoralis. The sequence continues at coordinate 58,641,212 of JARQOC010000008.1, read as the reverse complement.
TTACTCGAGGTTCTTTATCCACCATCCGCACAATCTTGCGTTGAAATCTCTTGTCAATTTTTCTTTTCTGTCCACATCTAGGGAGGTTAGCCACAGTGCCATGGGCTTTAAACTTTTTGATGACACTGAACACGGTAGACACAGGAACATTCAGGTCTTTGGAGATGGACTTGTAGCCTTCAGATTGCTCATGCTTCCTCACAATTTGGTTTTTCAAGTCTTCAGATAGTTCTTTGGTCTTCTTTCTTTTCTCCATGCTCAATTTGGTACACACAAGGACACAGGACAGAGGTTGAGTCAACTTTAATCCATGTCAACTGGCTGCAAGTGTGATTTAGTTATTGCCAACACCTGTTAGGTGCCACAGGTAAGTTACAGGTGCTGTTAATTACACAAATTAGAGAAGCAATACATGATTTTTCTTACAGTGCCAATACTTTTGTCCACCCCCTTTTTCATGTTTGGTGTGGAACTATATCCAATTTGGCTTTAGGACAATTCCTTTTGATAATAATACCAAAGAATTTGTGATTGCAATCATTTTCAGGAAGAAACTGAGTATTATCTGACAGAATTGCAGGGTTGTCAATACTTTTGGCCAACACTGTATACTTTCTCCTATTCTTGTACTTCATATACCACTTTCTTTATCTTCTCTCCCTTCAGTTTTTCTCCCTTTCCCCCGGGACACACCCCACCAACAACCACATAGCGAACTCGGGACCTGATTTGCAGAGGAGACAGCCATGTCCCACATGTCCACAAATAAAACTGTGTTAATTTAATATCAAAGGTTTTTATGTTCCCCAGAAAGTGCTATTCGGCCTACACAAACAACATGTTAATATTCTGCTGTTACAAGAAACACATTTCAAAGCAGGACACATACCTGATATGAGTAATAATTCTACACATCTTGGTTTCATAGCCCTAACCCGGAAGCTCGCTCAGGGGGAGTATCGGTCACCATTTACAAGTCTCTGCAACATTAGGTAATTGTCTCTTGCTTTGACCCAGCGGGCAGATTTGTACTCCTTAAATTGAAATTTTTTTCCATTATATACACCATTGCTGGATGGTATGCACCAAATCGCCTCAGATTGATGCATGTCGTAGATTTTTTAAAACAGTTTCAATTCACTGAGGGGGTGCTCATTGTTGGTGGCGACTTCAACCTGACGTTGGACCCGACCCTAGACTCCACATCACCTAGATCTGGCCTTTCCTGCAAACGGCTTTCGGCGCTAAAGAGAGATCTTCATGGTCTGCAGCTCGTGGACGTCTGGATAATGTCCAATCCTACAGTAAAGGATTATACATTTTTTTCATATCCCCATAATTCGTATGACAGGATAGACATGTTCTTCCTGAGCCATCATGCATTGACATGGTGACCACAGCTTCCATTGGAAGCTTCTTGTGGTCTGACCATACACCGATCTTTCTTTTATTGATGCCTCCCGACTCCGCAGAACGCCCCTGGTCATGGAGACTTAATCACAACTTAGTAAAAGACTCCATATGTGTAAGAGACGTGCAGCAAACGCTCACAAAATTTTGCGAAAACCATAAATTTGGCACCACATCAGTGACGATAAAATGGGAGACTATTAAATGCATCCTAAGGGTTTTTTTTATCAAGCATGGATCAAGACTTAAAAGGGAGAAGAATAAGAAAATCGTGGAGCTTTTGGACCGCATTCGGGTACTGGAGACTAGACATAAATCTGGCATGGACCCTGGGGTGTTGGCGGAGCTAATGCAGTGTCGAAACACATTAAGATCTATATTAAATGAAAAATCATTACTATACAGGAATAAACTTAGCAGTACCCTGTATCATAGGGCTGACAAGTGTGGTAGACCCCTGGCACGCCTGCTACATCCCCGGGGCCAGACTACTATATATATTATCCTTACGTGACCAGACAGGCAAATTAACGTCACATCCCAAAGATATACTAGATATTATGAGACAATATTATCAGGCTTTGTATGGCTTAAATAGCACTGACTCGTCGGCCTCTGCAGAATGTTCCCAATGTAATATCAACAACTACATTAGAGACACACCCTTCCAAAGATAGATGAGACGCAAGCCAGAACCTTGGATACCGACATAACAGATTTAGAAGTAGATGAAGCAATTAAAGCCTCACAGGTAGGCAAAAGTCCTGGCCCAGGCGGGTTTTCACCTTCTTTCTATAAACACTTTCGTACTCAACTGGGACCCCTTCTGACCGAAACATATAATGCAATTTCACCTACTTCCCCTCTCACTCCACAAACTTTGGAGGCGTATATTACTGTACTTCCAAAACCAGGGAAAGACCTGTCTGTACCAAATAATTATAGGTCCAAATCTTTGTTGAACATAGATGTTAAATTATATGCAAAAATATTGGCAAATAGATTAGCCCTTCTTTTACCGACAATAATGCATAAAGACCAAGTAGGTTTTGTTCAGGGGAGAGAAGTGAGAGATGGCATTAACTCTGTTATTAGTTGCCCATGCTAAGACTTATCGTGTCCCTCTGGGATTAATATCAATAGATGCAGAAAAAGCTTTCGACCGTGTGCATTGGGGTTTCATGTTCTCCGCTCTGAGACAGATAGGTCTGGGCGATCTGTTTATACAGAGGGTCCGTGCACTATATATCAATCCAACCGCAAGAATTCGGATCAACGGCACTCTGTCCGATCCCATTTCAATAAAAAACGGCACTAGACAGAGATGTCCACTGTTGCCACTTTTGTATACAGTGGTAATGGTGCATCTGGCGGTGGCGTTGAGGGGGAACCCCAGTGTACACAGTCTAAGAGTGGGTCATCATGAATATAAGACTTCGCTCTATGCGATGACCTTTTATTTTATGTGTCCCAGCCACATATCACCATCCCATCCTTAATCCAAGAAGTTGCCGCTTTTGGAAGGGTTAGTAATTTTAAAATTAATTATAACAAAAAAGAGGCTCTTAACGTGACCCTGACCGAAGCAGACGTGATTAGAGCAAAAGCGAATTTTCATTTCAGCTGGCAGAATGGGTCTATTCAGTACTTAGGAGTTAAAATTCCCTCTGATCTCACAGATTTATACCGATTTAATTATCTCCCCCTACTAGATATGTCCCTAAAAAGGCCTGAGGGCGGGGCTAAACGGGAGAGAAAAAAAAACTCTGTTTAAATGCTGCAGACAGGGAGAGAATGATTGGCAGCGGTGGGTAGATTAAACAGGCAGGGGGTGTGAATCTGCCCTTGGCTGCAGCCCCTAGCCACCTCCTTAGTGGCTGTAGCATGTAAGTTTTCTAAGTGTATTATCTCGGGGTGCAAGGCTGCTCAAGGGCTGGGAGACCCCTTGTCTGCATGCTGCAGACATACTGCATCCAGTGCTGTAATTAGATCACCATGCCTGGTTTGGTGAAAGGTCCTTTTTTAATTACCTCTATCCGTGTTGCACCCGCTCAGATGCACCAGTTCACAACCTCTCCTCAAATCCCCAAACCACGGCCCATCCGGGCCTTCCACAAGAAATCCGCCACATGTCCACACATGTGCACTTGAGGGGTCCAGAGCCTTCTCAGTTCCCCCCTATTGCTCCACCACCAGCCACTGTCCACCAACTTCGAGGACCCTCCGCCTGCCATCAACCTAAATGTTTTCAACTCCTCAAACATTTTGGTCCCTCCATAACTTTATGGCTGTCTCGATCCCTTCCTGTATAACCAAATTCCACATATCCAGTCCAATGGCGTTAAGATGAACCCCATCTCATCTCCAAAAATCGCCCTCATCCGCCTCAAGGTTAGGGTGTCACAATGCCACTGCCCCGTTCCTAGCCATGAACCGGCCCACTGCTCTATTTACTTTTATCCAAGCTTTGTTTATGCTGTCCACAAACCTTGCGTCATGCCAAACTTTCCTCGGCACAATATCCGACCACACTGTTATGACATTGGGGAACATAGACCACAACCTTAACAAGTCGAACTTAATGTCCTTTATCAATTCTCGAAATGGCCTTCTACCCAAATCATTTACCCCTAAATGAATCACAACAACGTTCGGAGCTCTATCTAACCTCCCAAAACAGTGGAACTCAGGGAGAAATTGGCTCCATAACATACCCCTGTTCCCAATCCAACGAATCACAGCCTGTGACCTATCAAAACCCAATTGCCTACCATTCGGCCGAACCGCCGCTCGCAATGCAGCCCAAAATACAAAGGAATGGCCCATAAACCTCCCAAACGCCATTTGTCAGGCCACTTACCAGAGGACCATTCGTAGTAAATAGCAAAACCAATTTTGCTGTCGGCGTTCACAAACAAACCTAAGTGCGTCAACGAAACTATGGGATCCATCCACAAAGACCTACCATTATAAGCCGATAAAAACTCCGCCCAGACGTGCAGGTCGTCCCTAAGCTCCTTTCGTAACCTGATAAAATGATGTGGGGCTTTTATTCCCGCCGTTGCTAAAGACAGCCGTCTGCAAAAAACTCTGCCCATAGGCATAATGCGGCAAGCAAAATTCAGCTTGCCCAGCAAGGACTAGAGTTCCCTCAATGTCATTTTACGCATCTCTCCGACCCGCCTCACTAGAGATAGTAAATCTATTAACTTGTCCTCCGGTAACCTACATTCCATAGCTTCTGTGTCGATTATAATTCCTAAAAAACTCAACACCGACACTGGACCTTCAGTTTTATCAGGCGCAAGGGGAATACCAAACATTTTTGCCATAGCCTCCATGCAATAACAACGAGCACTGGGAAGACTCCAGGGGTCCTATACACAAAAAATTGTCTAGGTAATGAATTATGGAATTCACACCCGAGACGTCCTTCACAACCCATTCAACAAAAGTGCTGAACGTTTCGAAGTAAGCACATGAGAGGGAACACCCCATAGGAAGACACCGATCAATGAAAAAAACGGCATCCCAATATCAGCCTAATAAGTGTAAAGAATCCGGGAGGACAGGCAGTAACCTAAACGCAGCCTCGACATCAGTTTTTGCTAACAGCGTGTCCTTACCGAAAGATCTTACCCAATTAATGGCTGTGTCAAAGGAGGTATAAACCACCGAACAGAGGTCCGGATCAATGCCATCATTCACCGACCTCCCTTTTGGAATAGAGAGGTGGTGGATTAAACGAAACTTGTTGGGCTCTTTTTTGGGCACCACTCCCAATGGCGAAACTCGCAAATTTGGTAACGGTGCTACTGCAAATGGGCCATCCATCCGGCCTAGTGAAACCTCTTTGGACAATTTGTCTGATACAACTTTTAGAAACTGTAAAGCTGATTTCAGGTTCTTTAACGATGAATTAACCTGATCCTCAATAAACGGAATCTTAAAACTAAACCTAAAGCCGTCCTCTAACAAAACCGCGGCGTCTCTATCAGGGTACCTATTTAGAAAGTGCAGCATCTCTTCCAGACGAACCGGAGTCAATCCTTTTTTCAGCTGTATTACCTCCCCTAAAACATCTTGCTGCACTGTGACTTCCCCAAGTGGAGCACTCATGCTTGTATTTGCATTTCGCTCCAAAATAACAAGCTCGCTCATTGAATAGGAAGCATAACCCTCTCTGCATGGTGGATGAATGGGCCGACTGAGTGGTAGCTGAAAAGCTCCCTGGAAAGGACTGACTACTTGGCTTATTCTGGATGGGGCTAACACCCTCATCCATAAACTGATGTCTTTATGGTCCCAACGGGTGTTGGGGCGCACAGCTTTTCTCTGATGAAACTGTTCGTCGTACCTCAACCAGCCCTGGCCTCCGTAAACCCTGTAAGCTTCCCCAATGATGTCTAAGTAACAGAACAGGGCCGAGCAGTTTTCAGGCGATTTCTCTCCTACAATACTAGCCATAATAGTAAACGCCTGTAGCCAATTTGAAAATGCCCTTGGAATCAGACGGTAACGCCTCTTTTCTTCATCTCCCTTTTTAGCTTGTCAAGATTAAATCGCTCCAACGGCAAAAGGGAAAAAATATCTACATATTCGTTTTTCCAGATGCACTCGCGAACCTCTTGTTTTCACTTCACGGTGTTTTGAAGGTAAAAGGTACAATTGTCTCCGATACCTGCCGGTTTCTACCTTTCGGTAGCGGCGTGTAAAGGTACCATTATGTATTCCTCAAGTTCATGATCTACATACTTCAAAGTGTCATGAGGTTCATGTTTGAATTTTTTGTTTGTTTTGTTCTGTAACACACAGAACCCTGGCTACAGGAGAGTCCTACTTGTCCCTCCATTTCCAATATCACCTGGGAATCTCCACAATTTGTCTGATCATGCAGGAGACAACACAAGTTTTGGACGTATGGACGTATGATGACCATACCTACGACCAACCAATGGCTAGACATTGCTGAAGAATTTCATACAGCTACAAATTTTCCCAATTGTGTAGGTGCCATAAATGGCAAGCAAGTGCGCATACAAAAACCCGCCCATAGTGGCAGTCTCTACTATAACTATAAGAAATATTACTCCGTAGTGCTTTTAGCCATTGTAGACTGCCACTACCGCTTCATAGCGGTGGACATTGGGTCATACGGACATGTCCATGATGCGCAGGCATACCGGAACAACGACATTAGGCGGCGCATTGTGCGTAATGATTTTAATATCCCAGCACCACAGCCATTACCGGGCACACATGGCCCTCCTGTACCCTTCATGTTTATTGCAGATGCTGCATTCCAGCTCAGCAATCATGTGTTGCGCCCATACTCATCACGTTCACTCAACAGTGAGCAAGGCCTTTTCAATGAAAATTTATGTCGCACCAGGCGCATAGTAGAGTGCACCTTTGGCCTGCTGGCTGCTAAATGGTGGGTACTCCTCACCTGCATGAACCTTAAGCCACAGAATGTCCGACGTGTTGTTATGGCGTGTGTATCCCTGCACAACTTTGTGGGCCAGCATGACAGACCCCCGTTGAGCGCTATGTGTCCTATCTTCCCAGTGTTCAGCATCCTGCAGTGCGGGCCACAAATGAGGTTATGAGGATTCACAATGAATTTGCCTCATACTTTGCTCGGACTACATTGGCTAGCCAGCAGCCACATATGCCCCTGTGATGTATGTGTTTGTGGGCAAGTGCTAACTGTGTGTAATGAGTGCAACTGTGTTAAACATTTCAGTTTGTGGGATCATGTAAGACATTTTTAAGCATTGAGCTCCATGTTTCCGGTTCTTATCTACCTTTGCTATTTTACCACATCTCCAATTTATGCACATAATAAATGTGTCTTGTGTGGGTTACACACATCTACTATATAATCTCCTAATCGTGTCTGTCTGACGCCGAAATCGCGCGCCCGCTACAGGGCCACCAATGAGCGAGGAGTATGCAACACAGCCGTGCGCATTCAAAATTCGCGCCGAACTGAAACCCGACGCTGTCGCCGGGATACACACGGCCATCGTCGGGAGATCAGTGGGATCTCCCAAAGATGGCCGCAGCATGCACGAGCCAGCCGGTCATCTCGCGGCTGGTGAGCCTTTGACCTCTGTGCAGCAGTAGCTCAGCCACGGCCACCTGCCGCACAGATGTCCGTGGCGAGCCAGCCGGGAGTTGACCGGCGTCAGCCGGTCATCTCCCAGCTGCTCGCAACGGTAGTGCCCCGTGCGGCTTTCAAACCTCTGATTGGCCGCCACGTTCAGCGCCGACCAATCAGAATAGCGGCACACGCCATGGCACCATATTTCAAATACACTGTACTCAGTGTATTTGAAATATGGCGCCATGGCGTGCGCGCCGCTATTCTGATTGGTCAGCGCTGAACGTGGCGTCTAATCAGAGAAGCGGCATTCAAACCGCGCGCAGCTCCTCTGATTGGCTGCTGCGTTCAGTGCCGACCAATCACAATAGCGGCATGCGCCATGGGGCCATATTTCAAATACACTGTACTCAGCGCTGCTATACATGTACTGTAATGTACCACCATATACCATTGCTTTGCTATACATGTACTGTAATGTACCGCCATATACCATTGCACTGATATACATGTACTATAATGTACCCCCATATACTATAGTGCTGCTATACATGTGCTGTAATGTACCGCCATATACCATAGCGCTGCTATACATGTACTATAATGTAACCCCATATACCATAGCGCTGCTCTACATGTACTGTAATGTACCGCCATATACCATAGCGCTAATATACATGTACTGTAATGTACCGCCATATACCATAGCACTGCTATACATGTGCTGTAATGTACCGCCATATACTATAGTGCTGCTATACATGTGCTGTAATGTACCGCCATATACCATAGTGCTGCTATATATGTATATGTAGTTCACTCACGTTGACTGAACAAGTTCTAGTACCATCTTGTGTACCATAATTTGTGATTTTTTGTTTGTAATGTGTCACATCACAACATACTTGTGCTGGCGGTACTGTGCTCCACAAAGTGCTTCACACTCTAAAAGGTTTGTCTGAACCACACAAGCATCACATATTTGCACACCATATGTTGTTTGAGTAAGTGTCCCAACCCAACACAGGGACTACATTGAGTTTGACCATTAGTCAAGTAGTTTGACCCCAGTGGTCATTATGCAGCAATAGACATTACCTGTCGCTTATAAAAGGAAACGTTACATGAAGGTGGACCCATGCATATGTTGTGACGCCACCAATGGTGTTTGGTCAATGCACCTCTGCTGCTGCAGTCTGAATGGGATGAAAAATGGTCAGCTTGTTTTTGTGCCTCAAAGGCCATGTCCACACACCTGCACTCTAAGTATTTAGCGGTTCTCCGCTAAATACTTAGGTTTTGTGAGAGAAGCGCAGGTGCGTGTGTGCGGGCGCTTTCTGCAGACGCAGCCCCTGGTTACCCAATGTGTATCGTGGTAACCACTTCACACAGCAGGCTGCATAGTGTCCACACTCACACACCTGCGTTTCTCTCACAAAACCTAAGTATTTAGCGGAGAACCACTAAATACTTAGAGCGCAGGTGTGTGGACATGGCCAATGTTGGTTGAGTGCACGACACGTGCCCGTGTTTTTGTGATGGAGCATGGGTCCAGGGATGTACCTCTGCAGGGGTGTACCTCTACTGTGTCTATGTGGAGGAGGCCCCGGACACACATAAGTGACACACACACTCGGAGTAGTAGTCCTTTCCATTACTTATGTTAAACCTGCTCTGTTCAGGTTAATCTACACAGATAGTGTACTTATACAGCTCCTTCTACACGTTTCACTTTTGTTGAAGGACACACCAGGAGAGACCCAGCCATGTCCTCCATCAACGTACGTTATGTGTGGGGTTTTTTTTGGCTTTTAAGGGCAGACAAAGCTATAGTTTGTTGTGACCTTGTGTGTTTGTGTGGGTACACCCTCATATATAATTAGAGGTGACAGGGGGCCGGACACTGTCATGTACTCTTGCAAATGCAGAATCACGTTTGCCTATTTGCTCCTAACCACAATTGTAGTCCCATGTTGTTTTAATCATCTAGGGATCAAGGTGGTGCTGGTCAGCCCACAATGTGCTAAATACCAGCTATTTAGGTGTGACCTTGTTTTCCACATGGACTTTAGCATTCCTCATTGTTGGTAGGTGGCAATGTGGTTCCCCAAAACCCTTCCAACAACACCACACCTTACTCACAGTACTGCTACGTAATGGCCCAAATATCGTCCTCCACAAGCACAACCCTTTGGCATATATGATTTCTTTACAATTAAGGTCCCGTTACACACACACATATCTCTGGAGATATTGCTTGCAAATCACTGGTTACTGTGAAATCATGGACACATTGTTGAATTTGGACATGGCCACAAAATGGAACAATGAGTCCATGAATTCTCAAGAACCAGTGAGTTTCAAGCTATGTCTCCAGATATATCTCTGTGTGTCACGCTACCTTCAAACAACTGGAGCAACCCATAAACACCTGTGCTGGGTGTTGTGTGTGTGCAGCTGACGTGTTGTCCAAATCCATGCATGCCTTTAGTGTTCCTATGGCTACCTGTAAGGGCAGCCCACAACATCCACACACACACAACCGGAAAAAGCCCGCCTTCATGTGGTAAACATCCCTTCCAGTGAGCCTGCTTCATCATGCTGTTCATAGGGATGTAATACAGACCTCCAGGGCCCCTCACGCCAGGGTTGGCACATCACATATCTGACACAAATAATGAGAGCATTTGTATGAGACATGTGAAACACAGAACAATAGTAGATTTGTATTGTTACCATCCACATGAGTCTTAGCAATGTGATGAAGCTCAAACCCTCAATCAGCCATTTTGCCATTTGATCATCAGCTTGTTTTGAGGTTGAGGTCAACAGTCTTTGTTATGTCGGTCAATTACATGTGGGTCACAAGCCATACAAAGCTCCAGACGCTCCAGCAGAATTTGTACAAACACTTTACAAGATGTATCTTGTTTATGGTTCCACTAACACTGAGCAGGCCAATAAGTAACATATTTCAGGAGTCATTCTGTTGTCTAATATATGTGGCTTGACTCTGAACATCATTGAAAATCGTACCAGCACTTTGCCATGAAATGGTCAGAACAGGGTAGTTTAAATGTGGCACATTATGAACCCACATACCTATGACATATATGGACACACATGAAAACTACATTTGTGAAAGCAAACATAAATTTATTGCCCTCAATGTGGCCATCTGTGGGCCAACGGTTAGGGCCGCTTTACACACACCAACTTCTGTGTCCAACTTCTGAACAGATCTCTGGTTGCAGTGAAATCATGGACACATTGTTACATTTGTACACAGCCACATAATGGACACACCTTCTCATTCAAAGATTTTTCTGTATTTTCATGACTATGAAAATTGTAGATTCACACTGAAGGCATCAAAACTATGAATTAACACATGTGGAATAATATACTTAACAAAGAAGTGTGAAACAACTGAAAATATGTCTTATATTCTAGATACTTCAAAGTAGCCACCTTTTGCTTTAATTACTGAACTTCAAGAGGTAGTCACCAGAAATGGCATTAACTTCACAGGTGTGCCCTGTCAGGTTTAATAAGTGGGATTTCTTGCCTTATCAATGGGATTGGGACCATCAGTTGTGTTGTGCAGAAGTCTGGTGGATACACAGCTGATAGTCCTACTGAATAGACTGTTAGAATATGTGGTAAGGATGGAGCACATAGCTACAAGGAAAGGTTCAGGATGGAGCACATAACTACAAAGAGAGGGTTAGGATGGAGACATTACTACAAGGAGAGGGTCAGGATGGTGCACATAGCTACAAGGAGAGGGTCAGGATGGAGCACATAACTAGCACTATAACACTGCTTTAATTTAGGTTAACTTGCTGTAATTTAGTTTAAATTGCCCTATTGGCACTTCTCAGTAAAGAATTAGGTTTTGGGTTGCAGTTTGGGCACTCGGTCTCAGAAAGGTTCGCCATCACTGCATTAGACTGTGGGCAGAATCCAGTGGCGTAACTTCAGGCCTCGGGCCACGATGCGGAAGCTCCAACGGGGCCCCCAATTATTGCAAATCTTTAGTAGTATTAGTCTTTTTCTATGAGCCAAAGAGATGTTTGGGGCCCCCCTAGGCTGCAGGGCCCGGGTGCGATAGCAACCCCTGCACCTGTTGTAGTTACGCCCCTGGCCGTATCCGTCAATATACGTAGGTGGATTCTGACTACTCTAGTCTAATGTGTATGGGAGGCTTAACTACTATCTAAATGATATGGGCACATGATTCTTTTTAGGCCGGTTTCACACTGCGGCATGATCCGGTCCGGTTCTGTCTGGGAGGACCCAGACAGCCACGGACCGGATCAGCAAACAGGACTGGGGGGCTATTATGCCCTCCAATCCTGTGTGCAGCCGCACGCAGTTCCCACTGCTGATAAGTCAGGACCGCGGGCGCTGCGGTCCTCACCTGTCAATGGCTGCAGCTGCGTGCGCTGCACACTGGACTGGAGGGCATAATAGCCCCCAGTCCTGTGTGCTGATCCGGTCCGCAGCTGTCTTGGTCCTCCCAGACAGAACCGGACCAGATCATGCCGCAGTGTGAAGCAACCCTTAGATGTCTGCAAATTCCATGGGTTTTTCAGGCAGAGAAGACTTCAGGACACTGGTGTGTTTTGTGCTAAAGATGCTTTTTTTGCTTCTTTTCTGACATCTTTTAGGGACCATTTTTAATTAAATTGTATTAAATTAGTGAGGATCCCTGAGGATCGCATCCGATCTGATCAAGCAGTTCACATGTTTGGAAACCTGAAGCTCGAAAGATTGAACAAATAATGCAAATCCATCTATACTGCAGGTTATATAGCCAGTCTTTTTACAGTTTATTTAGCTCTTTTCAAGGTGGGTAACAGAGCAGATCCACCAGAAAAAGATGTTGTGTGGACAAACTCTTTTAGTCTGAATTATCAATACAGGGCGGCACACCAAAAAGTGCCTAGGGCAGCATGACCCCCAAACACAGTCCTGTATACCCCTTACACAGAGAACAATTATAAAAATAAATGATGCAACTGTAATTAGGAGTACATCATCAGAGTTGAGTTGGCATTTTTTGATTGGTCACCTGTCAGGATGGTCTCTCTTACCTGGAGAGACCTGTGACTGGTTTTGGATCCCTGTCTCATGTTTGTATTAAGACTTCATATTAAACATGTTTCTTTCCTTTGGCAGTTGAGGAGTTAATGTCAGTCTCTGCTGCTAGCAAGCTAGCTAGTTTTTGTCCAGGTGTGGACACTCTTTCATCACTCCCATCCCCTTTATATGATCACAGCATTCCAGCATGCTTTGCTGGTGATTGAACATTCCAGGCCAAACTTCCTGAGGAGAAGGAGGTTTTCTGCAGAGCTGATTACTGCTAAGTCATCTGCTGCCAAGGAGCTAGGCAGCAGGCGTGAAGCTGGCCTGTTGTTCCCCTATATGTCTCCTTTTCCCTCTTGTTGTATTATTGTAGTGGTTGTGTCTAGTGCTCCTGCCGACCATTCCCTGTTGACGACTAACATCAGGGCCAGTGAGTGCCACGTATCCTGTTCGGTGACGAATTGAAATAACTCGTATAGGGACAGTAGGGAGATCAGGGCACTGCTGAAGGTGACTGCAGGAGGTCACCTATCCCCCGTTTTCTATGAGCAAGGCCTCTGCTATATTTGTCCCCCCCTTCCCCCGCAGTCTCTTTGTCTGTTGTTTTGTGTCATGCGCCGGACATCATAGGTCCATGCATCACTGTCATGCACAGTAGCCAGAACGGACAGATAGATTTTTTGATCCGCACTGCTGTCTATAATAACAGACCTCCTCTGTGTTTAAAACAGTAGTTCTTTATTCCTATGCATGTCGAGATCATCCTGACCTCTTCCTCAGGGATGCAACTGTCGAGCCCCAGGCTTTGGGGTACTCGGGTATCAGGCTCCAAGGGTTTACCTGTGTCACGGGGAGTGGTGGTCACGCCTGATCCTGTATCCTGGGGGACTTCTTTGAAAATGGTGTATTTACAGGGGATGCTATATACAAGTTTGTCGTTGACGCCACCTGTAGCTTCTGGTAAGGTGCCACCAGCGCCGCCTCAGTCCGCCGGAGGTAGATGGTAATGCGGCAAGTTGGCGAAGTCCTCTACAGGTAGGGCTGGACCTCCGAGGCAGTGTTCCTGTATGGGAAGCAAGTTCAAAGGAACACAGGCAGAGTCAAAGTCACTTTTCCTCCTTTTACTGTTCACTTGCATTCATACAAAGTCAGCACTCCTGATGGTATGAGGACAGGTAACTTATCGGGTGGCTGCAGGCGGATGCCAGGTGGTATGGTTGGTCCCTTAGTGTGCCTTCCTTCTCTAACCCCGTCTGTTCCTTCTTGCTCTTCAGTTACTGGTGCGAAGCCTGGTGACTTATAATCAGCCTGACCTCCTTTCCTCTCACCTTCGCGGCCGTCGGGTGACCCTCTACTGGCTGGCCGCTCGTTCCTTTGGCGGTACCTGATAAACTCTTTATGGTCTGCTCTGGTGCCCGGGAGAATTGAAGACTCCACGGGATTCCGGATTCTCTACGGTCCTAAAGTATCCCACAGGCAGGGGCGGACTGGCCCAGGTGGCAGGTGGGCAAGTGCCCCCTGGGCTAGTGGTATAGCCCACATCCAGGGCCGCCCCCCTACAGAAACGGGCCGGCCGGCGGCACCCCCGTCCCGCTTCTCAAATCAGGGCTGACGGTCATAAACTGCCACCCGGGGCCAGAGGCCCCAGCCAGCCCCTGCCCACAGGTGTGGGCTCCGGTGCCCGGTAAGCTGTCTGGGAGAACCTGACAGCGGCCCCTCTTTCCCAGACCAGCTGCTCTCCTAAAAAGCTTCCTTAAGCCCTTTCTTCCTCCTCCATCTCTTCCTCCTGGTCCCTCAGCCGAGTGACCTAGCAGTAAAATTAGAGGCCAAGACAGAAGACCTCCAACTAAAGACTTCCTTGTTTCCCCTAGAGGTGTTTTATTCCCTCCCGGGTAACCTCCCACCGTGTAAGCTAGTGTGGGAGTGCTGGTGAATGGGTCCCACCCACCATCCTAGGGTCCACGTACAGCTGGAGCAACTGCACCTCTTTTACGGGTGCAGTAACCCTCTGTGATGCCTGCTTGGCGGGGCGCCATACAACAACACTCAGGCGCGCAACCAATCAGCTGTGCCACGTGGTATTGGCACAGGATTTAAATACTGCTCAGCTGATTGGTTGTGTGTCTGGCGTGCAACCAATCAGTTGTGCCGTGCGGTATTGGCGCTTGATTTAAATATTGCTCGGGGAGGCAGGGACATGGGAGGCAGGAGGCACAGGGGAGGGAGAAGGCACACGTGAGGCAGAAGGCACAAGGGAGGCAGAAGGCACAAGGGAGGCCGAAGGCACAGGGGAGGCCAAAGCACAGGTGAGAGATAAGTCACAGGCGAGGCAGAATGCACAGGGGAGGCAGAAGGCACAGGGGAGGCAGAAGGCACAGGGGAGGCAGAAGGCACAGGGGAGAGATAAGGCACAGGCGAGGCAGAAGGCACAGGGGAGGCAGACATCACAGGGGAGGCAGAAGGAACAGGGGAGGCAGAAGGCAACAGGGGAGGCAGAAGGCACAGGGGAGGCAGAAGGCACAGGGAGGCAGAAGCACAGGGGAGGCAGAAGCACAGGGGAGGCAGGTGCACAGGGGAGGGAGAAGGCACAGGGTAGACAGGTGCACAGGGGAGGGAGAAGGCACAGGGGAGGCAGAAGCACAGGGGAGGCAGAGGCACAGAGTAGGCAGAAGGCACAGAGGAGCAAGAAGCACAGGGGAGGCAGAAGCACAGGGGAAGCAGAAGCACAGGGGAGGCAGAAGCACAGGGGAAGCAGAAGCACAGGGGAGGCAGAGGCACAGGGGAAGCAGAAGCACAGGGGAGGCAGAGGCACAGAGTAGGCAGAAGGCACAGAGGAGCAAGAAGCACAGGGGAAGCAGAAGCACAGGGGAGGCAGAAGCACAGGGGAAGCAGAAGCACAGGGGAGGCAGAGGCACAGGGGAACCTTATAATAAATATAAAGAATAAACTTACAATTCTAAATGATAATAGTTTATTTGACTGGTATTAGTCATCTGTAGGTCTATATACACACAGTTTACACTTGTCATACAATATTTCAGCCCAGACATTCTGTTTAGGCCAAGATTCCCCTTGCAGAACAATGAGCAGAATTTGATATGGCACAGGATTTTCACACTTGTTGCTATATCTCCTTCCAATGAAACGAGCCACTTGTCATAGAAAATGTGAGGATTACAGTCCACACTGCTGGAAACGCCACAAGCACAAAGGCTGGAAGAGATTGTTAATCAGGAGATGTCTGAACACTTATTTTGCCATTATTAGTAGCCATATTTTGGTTTCCAACCTGTTGTTTTAAATAATAAATATGTAATTTCAATTTCATTTGAGAAAGGCTTGTCATTCACTACCACCATTCAGAGCAGCTCGGACTGATACATCATCCACATCCGGTGTAAAGAGTCAACTCTCTACCATTCACATGATGGCACTAATGTGTCTCTATCATCCAGTTAACTAGGTAAAACATAGACATTACACTATAGGCAGTGTGAAAGGGAAATACTGATTAATGTGTATTCATTTATATGTTTCATTATCTGTTCCATTTATTCACATTAGGATAACAATTATATCTCCAGGCAATGACGTCCCAAGTGGAAGATGGAACAAATACCTTGTTCTGCAGTGACATCTAGTGGTGAGATAAGAAAATACACCCAGCAGTGTTTGCAGTTAGGAGACAATTACATTTCATGCAAATTAATGGAAATTGATGAAGTAAGGTGCATGCTTAATTAGAATCCCGATACACGGATTTCTCATTATTGTGGTAATTTTGTTTCCTATGGTTGATACTGTCCCATGAGAAGAGTAAAATCAACATAAATCTTTCATTTGTGCCATAAAAGCATCACATACCGCTCACGGGAACAACAGTCCTGAGAAGCCCAAATTCAGATTGATGATCCAGGGAACACGATCACAAACAAACACATTAACCGGAACAGTAAGATGGCAGAGAGGGCTAATGTGACCACGGCTATAACCAGTGCTGTAACATGAAGCTTATGGGCCCTGATGCCAAATCTCCAACAGGGCCCCCAATTATTGCAAATACTTAACAGCAATAGTGTTTTTCTATAGGGACATTTGGGGTCCCCTCGGCTCCAGGGCCCGGTTGAGTTTGTAACCCCTGCAGCTATTGTAGGTACACCCCAGCTATATCAGCCTCCTACCTTTCCCTTATGAGGGAGGTTAATATTACATCAGTAAGGACATTTACAGAATGGTTGTCACATGCACAGACCCTTCATTGCTGGACCAGGGGAATATTACAATGCTGTCAATATGAGAGGCCTGTACAAATGGCTTCTTCAAGCTCTGAAGTTCTCAGGTGTCACAGAGCTCCTAGACCATGTAAGAAGCGACATACGACAGGTCCCAGGACAGTGACATGCCGTCTGCTCCTGTAGATGAGCACCATTAATCTCTGTCTGCCTCTCCTGTCACTGATACCCTTTAAGACAACGCTCCTTTATCTGTGACACGTTATGCTTTCATCAGTGACCTCAAGGCTTTGGATCAGAAATGACACAACTCTCACTTCCAAGATACATATATAAAATCTCTAAAATCTATATAGTATAAAATTGATAGCATAAAGGAATTGTATATGTATACATCATAAAAATATTTTATGTAATGCTAACAATTATATACTGAAGGCTGTCTCTTCCCCCAGTTTACAATTGTTATCTCTATTGCTGTTGTCAGTAAGCAGCATTTATACTTGATGTATTGGGAAATGGCTGGAGGCCGGCCGGATGGTGCAGACATCTGTAGACGGTACATTTGTCCATTCAGTCCATCTCTCACTAGTTTTGGCTCTCACTTACAATGGCCACTCAGGTTACTAAAATGAGACCCAATTAAATAATAAATGCAGTAGAGAGTCACATACCATGTGTAAGATGCTAAGTATTCTATAGATTGGAGATAACAAAGCAGAACATTGTGCACCACTGACACAGGCACCATGTGGGCTGACAATCTAATGCTTATGGGTGCCGACACATGATGTTGGGGGAGAAGAGAATCTCATATTTTGATATGTCCAATTTCCAGTGGTCGATCCTTTTCTTTGGTAGATCAGCCATTCTATATGGACTGTACACTATTTCTCCCACACTCATTCTTTTACATGTTCTGATGCTTTCTTGAAGTTTTTCTTAAAGTTTTACTTTTACTTTTTAATAACATACACTATTTATCCTGAATGTTCTCTACTGTGATTTCAAATTACCTAGAAGAGTGAGGGTGTATTATAGTAATCTTAAGGCCCCTAATATTGATTCTAGGATTTCACATGTAAGGTAGGTGGGCCTGGTGTTTGTGTCTACATGCAAGATGATACTATCACCTGTGCCTTCCTTGGCTTTGTGAATAATGAAGATTGGACTGAAGAAAAGGGTCCAGCACAGGTACTTAATATTCAGTAGCAAATGGAACTATATCAACTAATGGAGGTTCCTTGTCCTACGGTTTGTTTAGTTCTGCCTTAAAGAGGTCGTCCACTACCCTGTCAAGGTTTCTAGTTTGGACATAAATGTGTGGCACCCCAGAGTCCAGTTGCCACAATGGCATTGCCTCCCTCGGGGGGTGATGTCATGCTTGAAAGCAAGAAGGGGTATCCACACCAGGTAAGCCCACAGCATGCAATACTTTCCTGACTCCAGACCAGAAGGGGGAGCTCTGAAACCCGGGTTCAGGGGAGCTCCCCTATAAATTCTGGCCTGGGGGCAGGGTTAGTCAGTTCAGCTCCTAGGAGGGCTGTGAAGACATCCTGTGGACTGGAGCAGTGTAAGGTTCATCCCAGGACAGAGACTGGCAAGTGTGAGGGACGTGTAGGAGAGGGCGAGGAAGGAGAGAAGCAGGTCTGGGCAGTGGAGCTAGCCAACCAGCTCACCCTGGTGCAGAGCACCAGAAACAGACACTGGAGTCCTAGGATGTGAGGGAACTACAGGCCCAGCAGCCAAAACTGGAGGGCAGGAGATTCCATGTCTCCCAGCCACAGCAGGAGGCACAGCAGAACTGAAGAGCTCAGTGACAGTGGCCAGAGCAGTGGTGCCCAGGAAGCGTTTGTCTGACATCAAGCCGGTGGCCGGGACTTCACGGGGCAGGCATTTGCTTCTTCCTCCTGTCACGGAACCGCGCCTGCCGAAGTGGGGCCCGGTGGTGCAGATTCAAAGGAATATTGGCTGAACAGATTTAAAAGGTTGTTTTTAATTCATGACGCCACTGTGAGTGTTCCGGTGATGTCCACCGGCGCTGCTTGGGCCTCCGGGGGATGGGATGCAGCAAGATGGAACGCTCCCCACAGGCTGAGCGGTAATCCCGGAGCCAGGAGCTGCATAAGATGTTGTGAGGCAGCTGCGGTTACCTTCCACTTTGCGGAGATGGACAGTTCTAAAGAAAGCACGTGGAAAACAAGCGGTGTCAGAGATTTGGAGCGCTAAAGAAACCAACGGGTTGGTGATTAAATTACCGATAATTTATTACACAAACAGCAGGGGTCCAGTATGCCACAACGCGTTTCGACGCACAGATGCGTCTTTCTCAAGTGGATCTCTGACACCGCTTGTTTTCCATTTGCTAATCTCTTTCTCCCTTGTTGGGAGTGCGGTGTGTGAGCTGCTCTAAGATCCACAGTACCTGGCAGTACATCATAAAGACCCACCCTTGAATGATCAACTGATACACAGTGTGGAGCTGGGACGGAAGCCAGTGCAGCGAGTCTGCCTCTTCGGGTGGAGGAGTGAAGGAGCCCACCTCCATCTCCAGAGGAACTAAGGAGCCGACCACCAAGCCCGGAGTATCTGAGGAGGAGGGAATATTGGCCCTTGTCACTACAGTGATCCACATTAAGCCATCAGTCTGGTTGTGCGGGGTGTTGCACAACCAGTAAAGGTTAGTGCAAACATAGTATAACCATGTATTAAGTTCCTCCAGTTGCAGTGTGGCGCAATATCTGTTTTTTCTTTTAACTAAAGAAAGCACGGACACTGATAGTCTCTGCAACGGGTACTTTACTGTAACCAGCAGGTGATACATGGCATACAGTTCTCGGGTAACGGACTGGGTGGACTCAGCAATGACCAGTGTTTCTCAGAGCTCCGCAGTGTTCCTCCATTCTAAGCTAGTTGTGTTGCCGTTGTCGCCCTGAGGTGCCAGATCAGGTACAAGGAGGCTGCTTCAATTTGTGGGGAGCCTTGGGTCCTTTTGGTGGGTACTCCGCTGGCTAGACGACTCTGTGTGTGCGGCGGTGGTGGGGTGCTCCTGTAAAGCGGTCCCTCCACTCTTGGTTTGCATGGCAGTGATAAACGACTCCCAGCTTCGGAACCAGTAATCCGTTGTAAATGGGCACGGGAATGTTTTGACCCGTATGCATTCGTCCAGCGTCCGGTTGTTGAGGCACCGGAGTAGTGGCGCCCAACTGGGGGTGATGGCCAGGGGGCTGCACGGGACTGTGCAGGCCCCCTCTCCTAGGTTGCAGAGCTTGTTCTTTTTGCTCCCTTCTCCTACGTTGCCTTTTCAGTTCTCCTCACACTCTACCTCTACACTCCACCCACCAGGACCTTATTGGCCCTCTAGGCTGATGTGCATGTAGGGTATGGAACTCTGAGTTTTAACTGTGTCATTGCTTAGTCAGAGAATACTGCTGCTGCTGTTTTGGCTGCAATACACTCCTTTGACGCACTCGTTGCGGGTCGCCACACGTTCTAACCTTAATAGTGAGAGACTTAACAGCAGAGAGGGAGAGGTTCGCAGCTTAGCTACAGGCAGCCAGGACAAGCAAACAGAAGCGCAGCATGGAGGCCTCAGAACTCACCGGGGGAGGAGATCCCCAACTTGCTTCCAGGTCACCCAGACTCCTAACATCATCTGTTCATGGTACCCTGGTTTCTACCGTATCTGCAACTACCAGTAAAATTAAAGGAGACTACAGCTGTATGTTTGTCGGTTATTCCGCTCCCTCAGTTCTGCACCCCAACTGCCTACTATCGCCATAGACTATACCGGTTGCCCTGAGGAACCGCTCCACCCGTGGGGAGCGATATAACCGTAGCTGCAATCACATCATCCCCATGGGTCCTGCACCGGAGCGTCAGCCCCAATAGCCAAACACCATGGGTGGTGTCATGACCACCAGCTCCGAACTTGTATTCTGACACCCAGGGTCACGGAGGTGGGTCATGACCCCTGTGACTCCCCCAGATGTAGCAATGCCCAGTTCTGAGTAACCCATGGCCCTGGGGGCGCATCAAATGCTAAAAGGGTATTCCCATCTCCAAGATCCTATCCCAGTATGTATTAGGTTTATTATTATTATTAATAATAATAATAATAATGTTAGCAAATACCTCCCATTAGAAATGTAGTATAGTTCTCTTGATTAGCTACCGTATATACTCGCGTATAAGCCGAGTTTTTCAGCCCAAAAATTGGGCTGAAAAGTACCCCCCTCGGCTTATACGCGAGTCAGTGCTGTATACCGATGTATACATCGGTACATACCGGTGTATACATCGGTATACAGCAGCCCCCGTAATCCAGGGCCCCCCCAGCCTCTCTCCGGTCACCTGGAAAGGAAACTATACTTATCAGTGTCCGCTGTCCGCGCCCGCCGCTGCCGACATCGCGATCCTCCATCTTCATGCGGCGTCTTCCTGTTTCTGTGCTCGTCGCAGCAATGACGTCATTCCTTGCGACGCGCACAGGAAACAGGAAGACGCCGCATGAAGATGGAGCATCGCGATGTCGGCAGATGCGAGCGGGCGCGGACAGCGGACACTGATAAGTATAGTTTCCTTTCCAGGTGACCGGAGAGAGGCTGGGGGGGCCCTGGATTACGGGGGCTGCTGTATACTACCGCGGGGGCTGCAATATACTACCACTGGGGCTGTATACACTGCTGGGGCTGCCTGTATACTGCTGGGGCTGCCTGTATACTGCTGGGGCTGCCTGTATACTGCTGGGGCTTCCTGTATACTGCTGGGGCTTCCTGTATACTGCTGGGGCTGCCTGTATACTGCTGGGGCTGCCTGTATACTGCTGGGGCTGCCTGTATACTGCTGGGGCTTCCTGTATACTGCTGGGGCTGCCTGTTATACTGCTGGGGCTGCCTGTATACTGCTGGGGCTTCCTGTATACTGCTGGGGCTGCCTGTATACTGCTGGGGCTGCCTGTATACTGCTGGGGCTGCCTGTATACTGCTGGGGCTACCTGTATACTGCTGGGGCTGCCTGTATACTGCTGGGGCTACCTGTATACTGCTGGGGCTGCCTGTATACTGCTGGGGCTGCTTGTATACTGCTGGGGCTTCCTGTATACTGCTGGGGCTTCCTGTATACTGCTGGGGCTTCCTGTATACTGCTGGGGCTGCCTGTATACTGCTGGGGCTTCCTGTATACTGCTGGGGCTGCCTGTATACTGCTGGGGCTTCCTGTATACTGCTGGGGCTGCCTGTATACTGCTGGGGCTCCTATATACTACCACTGGGCTGCTGGGGCTCCTATATACTACCACTGGGGCTGCTGGGGCTCCTATATACTACCACTGGGGCTGCTGGGGCTCCTATGTACTACCACTGGGGGGCCTGTATACCACACTGCTGGGGGCTATATACCTGTGCTGAGGTCCACCCTCGGCTTATACACGAGTCAATAGGTTTTTCCAGATTTTTGGGGCAAAAGTAGGGGGGTCGGCTTATACACTGGTCGGCTTATACACGAGTATATACGGTATTTCACTTACCTCATGTGCAGGACATTACAGCTTAGTTATCCATTGCTAAGATCACTCATAGAGTGACAGTTAGTTAGTTACTAGAGACAGTAACCATGGATACCTAAGCAGCAATGTCCTCCACATAAGGTAATAGATATATGTAATCAGGAAAAATATACTACCTTTCTCATTGTCGTTGTAGGCATTTGCAATTATTATTTTTATTATACTTACTACATAGTGGGATATGTAAGAAAAAAAGGGAGAGAAGGGGCGCATGTGTAGGATCCCTATAGCTGAGTTAATATGGCGTTATTACAGGTGGCCACTCACCTGTTTAAGATGTGCACGACCTGCACAACCCGGTGTAATAGCCTCTGATGTACGGGGGACCCCCGGCAATGTACACGCTGCGCTCCTTCGTCCTCACTGGTCCCCAGCTGTCCGTATAGGGCCTTTCCGGTCACGTGGCGCCGGTCCCGGATGTGCATCACTGCTTGTTATCTAGGGAACGCCAGGTCCTTTACCACTGTGCCCTCGCTGTGCTGCTCCAGCCACTGATCCCTCAAGGGGAATGGATGCTTGCAAGATAATGAAATGGCGGTCTTGTAGAAGCGCTACTAAAGCTCAGGCACCAGGATGATAATGTTTATAAATCGCAAACTTTTATTTTCCCCTTACAGCGCCACAACATGTTTCAACCGCTCAAGGCAGTCTTCCTCAGGTAGTCACTAGCCTTGTAGTCAGGTAGTAGCGCTTCTACAAGACCGCCATTTCATTATCCTGCATACATATTGGGATAGGATTTTGGGAATGGAAATAACTGTTTAATGATAATGCCCCTAAAGATCCCCATATATATTGTTACATGTGGCTCCCCTATGGCAAGGCGCCACAGGGAGGTACTGCACCCCAAACAGAAGGTGTAGTGCCTCCGTAGCCGTGGATATGGAGTACCCTACAAAGTCTGCACCCAACACCCATACAGTAGGCCACCTTAGTACAGGGGACCGTATATTCAGTAGGTCCCAGGAGGTGGAGCCTAGACGCGCAGGAGAAGAGGAGTGACAGTGAGAGCCAGACGGTGTAAGACAGCAGCGAGGACGGACGCAGGGGACCCTGCGATCGTGACAGGAGGGCATCTCTTAGGAGAGGGGTGACCCAGACGGAGAAGGGGGCTACTCCAGGACTGGTCGGAGCCAGCTGGAGACCCAAGTCATCACCGGTAAACCAGAACCAAGGTGGTTAGTTACGGTTTATCCCTAACTGCAGACTGGCAGGCTGTGAGCCCAACACAAGGGAGCCACAGCACCCATCAAGAAGTCCAACATCAGTTCCACAGCTGGGTTCATGATGCCGAGAAGTAAGGAGACTTTAGGCAACAGACCCCGAGAACTAGAGACTTGACTCACGAGTGAGAGTACAGAAGGCCAACAGTGCATAGAGTGGAACAGGACCAGGATCGCCATTTTTAGGACACCTCTGACAGACTCAGGAAAAGCCTCCAAAATCCAGGGCTACGGCCCCCGATTTACCCAGACTGTATCATGTACTAATTTCAACAGGTGAAATTAACAAAACCACTTTTGGCAGCATTATGTGTGCTACCTACCCCAATAGATACCTATCCTAGGGACGGTGCAATAGCAAGTCATACTCCATATATATCATATAAACCAAAGAAACTAGAGCACCAAGCAGTAAATTTCAGCTTTTTTATTTGCTTGAAATGAGAGAGGTGTCACATAAAAAGATATACAGTTTTTACCCACAACACTTTCAGCTGAATACTCAAAAATATAATGTCAAAGTACAGTGAGTAACTGGGCAATCAAAGGCGTCCGTGCAAGGACCCTGTACATCAATGCAGTACAGGTACAGTCAAACAGTACAGATATTATTGTGGAAGCACTGCTCATATAATTTGTTCCCAAGTAAAGTGACCTGTGCACACAAATCACAACACAGGAATGACACCCAATCTGCAGTCTCAAAGTGCTCAGTGCATAAATAACAGCATAATCTTCCAAATATTCCCATATATGTGAGACATCTTGCACATAGAAGTCATTACCTTGTGTTTAGAAAGCCAGAACCCAAGGGTTCAAGGGTCAATCATGCCCAAATGGGGGTAAAGAAGGAAAGGAACATGGAGGCCCAACGTACGTTTCACCTGCCTAGTGCAGATTTCTTCAGGGGAGAGTAGAAATTTCGGTGTGCTAACACATTCACGGGGGCTTCTTTTTATGCCCCTATACACCCATCAAGTAATTGCTTACATCTGTGTGCCTGCTGCTTGTAATGGCGGACCAACAGGTCCTTGAGATTATGTGCCTGTCTCGAGGGTTATCAGGAAGTATGTCACCGAGGATGGGATCGGTCTTAAGGACCGACCAATGTTTAGACAAGATATTGCGCATCGTCCCCCACTCTCGGTTAAAAGTACTGATGAAACGTACCTCCTGTTGGTTTGAAGCC
This sequence comes from Allobates femoralis, assembly GCA_033576535.1. Classification (NCBI taxonomy): domain Eukaryota; kingdom Metazoa; phylum Chordata; class Amphibia; order Anura; family Aromobatidae; genus Allobates; species Allobates femoralis. The sequence goes on along the minus strand of JARQOC010000008.1, from coordinate 58,616,395 downwards.
ATTACGTGGCACGTATACCAAGTCCTTTTGGCTTGGTGGGTCCCGTCCCTGCCTGTTACCCATGCGGCCGCTGCATTGCATTTCCAAATATCACAGTGCAACACCTTCTCCTCATCTGAAAACTCGCGAACTTATGAGATCTGACACTGTATCATGTGTGGCTCTACGCATGTTATTTACTATGCGACGTGCGAATGCCCACTGATTTATGTGGGCCTCACTTCACGCAAGTTGAAAGTAAGGATTAGGGAGAACGTGTTGAGCATTGAGGGGGCAATGCAGGTGACCGACAGCACTTTGTTAAAAACTATTGACGCGCACCCAGGGCTCGGGTACACAGCTCTCAGGCAGCTTCGGGGTCTGTCTGGGATTTCACGGGCGGCTTGCCCGAGGCCGTGGCCCTGGGGGTCAACTGAATAAAGGAAATTAATAAAGTATATACAAGTTCGTGACGCCACCTGCTGAGTCTGGTAATGCCCACCAGCGCCGCCACAGCCCTCCGGTGGTTGATGGTATTGCGGCTTAGATGGATTAGTCCCCGCAGGCGGGACTGAACCTCCGGGGCAGAGTTGCTGTAATAAAACAGTTTATACGGGAAAGAATGCAGCAGAGACAAAACTTCACTTCACCGGGTAGCTTTACTGGGAACTTCGCCAAAGTCATACAGCTCAGCAGTTCAATAGATCGTATGATGACAAATGCTCTGGATGCTGCAATTGGAACTTTTGGCTGTAGGTAAATCCCTCATTATGTTCCTTTCTTTGTTTCCTTCTTTCCTTGCCTCCCAGTGGTGGTGAAGTCTGACTCCTAAAGATGATCAACCTCCAGCTGCTTTTCTCTTCCGCTCTCTCTCTCCCTCCTTTGCGGTCTCCGGGACAACCTTCTCTTAAGCTAAGCAGTGGACTCTGCTCCTAGCTTTTGGCTCCCTTTTCTGTGACTTACTCAGGAGACTGGGGCTGTATCTAAAATAGCCCCATTCTTCGGATTCTCTGTGAGCCGTGTAGAAACTCACAGTTACGGGCTCCGGTACCCATTTTCCTCCTTGAACTAGCTCGCTACGGAGCTTCCGTTCCTTCCTTCTACTTTCTGGGATCTGTTCTGTTCTGGGCCCCTCAGCTGAGGAGACCATCCTTGCTCCAGCTCTTACTCCATCTTCTATTCAGCTTGACTGAACTGCCTTTTCTGGTTCCCCCTACAGGTCATTATATGTCCTCCCGGGGTCCCGCCCACCTACTATTCTAGTGTGTGGGTGTTAGCTCTAGGGTTCCACCTAGTGACCATAGTTCCAATTGCAGTGGGGTGACTACACCGCTTTTCTGGGTGTAGTACCCCTTTTGTGGCACCTACTTGGTGGGGCGCCACACACCCCCTTGATGAAACATGCTCTTCCGCGAGCATCACATTTGCCCTTCAGGAAGTGAAAAAGTATTTTTATATTAAATAACAATGGGTAACTATATACAATACAAGAATATTTAGATTTTCTTCCCGTTTACCAGAGGCGCATATCTTCAAACGTTACACATATAAAACATAGACATTATTACTCTTGCCCAACGGGACCGACTTTAGCCATGCGGACCCAGTGGTAATCTTTAGTCCTACACAGTCCAGTGTGCGTTATCACCGCTGGGTCGCTCTTCACACATTATTAGGGCATAACAGGGAAAAAGTTCAATAAAAAGTCTCAGAGTCACCAGGGACTCACTCTTCATTCAGGTAATTGTTCAGGCAATAAGGGGGAATGCAAATGTAGGGGCTATATACAAGGGAAACAATGTCTCTACTGCGGGAGTCTATTGTTTAAAGTGATCATTGTCAATCAATACGGGAGATTTTGATGGTGAACCATCCAAGCGGGGCAGGGTAGCATTCATAAGTGACCGACTCACCTCTATATAAGTCTCTCCAGGGATGTCCTTTCCTCAAGAAAGACTCAACATCCCGCCGGGAAAAGAATATATCGTCCAGCAAGCCGGGATCTCTCAAGAATCCCCAACCGTGTTTGTGGTGCACCGATATAACCATGCCGGTCTTTAGTAGCTCCATTGGACGGGGAGTAGGCGCTGGCCTCGTCTCGCAGTCTTTGGGTGGTACGCTCCCGCTGGTACTAGTCTTCCCTCTGTCGGTGCATGGCTACCTGGCTCTGCTCATCTTGGGACAGCCTGGTGCTTTGCAGGGACTGATACGGGGGTGGTGAAGTGCTGCTGCGGCTGCTGTGGGGTTTAGGGGTAGCACTAGCCTCTGCAGTGTTAAGAATGGCAGGGACTCCCTGATGGTGCTGTTGCCAGGCAGTCCACCATGCCGCCTCCGGGGTGCTTCCTCCTGAGGCTCCAGCTGGCTTCTCAAAGTCGTCATCATTGTAGTCATCAGGCTCCTCATAGAGCTCCTCGATCTCCACGTCCGGTGCTGTGGATGCAGGCGCTGTCTCCAGCTAGAGGTCATTATATCTCCTCCCGGGGTCCCTCCCACCTACTATTCTAGTGTGTGGGTGTTAGCTCTAGGGTTGCACCTAGTGACCATAGTTCCAATTGCAGTGGGGTGACTACACTGCTTTTCTGGGTCTAGTACCCCTTTTGTGGCACCTACTTGGTGGGGCGCCACACTATCCCACGCCATTTCAAATAAAAACACGGATGTGACCCCAGTGGTTTGAAATTCCGTGGGATTGATATGATCAGGGGCGAGATTAGGGGGGCAATCTGAAGCCACTACTCGCACAATGCGAGGCTCGCTGGATTGCCACTCTTAACACCGTGACCCCATGTGCACTTAATGAGTCGTGGTCATTTGCCCCCTTTTTGTAATTTTTTGATCTTGTATCATTGTTATTATGTGTTTTTTTTTGTTTTTTTTTTTTTTCTTTTCTTTCTTTTCTTTTCTCTTTTTCTTTCTTTCTTTTTCTTTGTCTCTTTTTCTTTGATTCTGGTTTTAAATAATGTGTTCTTTATATTGATTCACTTTAGGACTTGTTTTACAACTCGGGGACTTATTGAACCCATGTTAACACCCTTAATGGATTTGGACATGGACTATGGACCCCTCTATTATTTTCATCACTTACAAGATCCACAGGAAAATTTCCAAAGGGAATTTCTGTTACCCCTGATTATGTGTGGTACTTAAACTTAATGTGGTAGGTGGTCTATTTGTCCTATGTGTCCTTTACAGCCTCTGTCTGTGGTGCGCTCTGCCCTGGATGTCGGAGTTCTCCCGCGAGCTGCGGCATCTCTGCAGGCATCTGCGCATGCGCGGGAGCTATGGTGACGTGTCCCCACTCCTGCGCATGCGCTCGATCGCCCTGATGCTGCATCCAGCGGGGTTGACGCGGCTTCCGGTGCTGAGCGCCATTACGAGCAGCAGGCGCACAGATGTAAGCAGTTACTTGATGGTGTATAGGGCATATAAAGAAGCCCCCGTGAATGTGTTAGCACACCGAAATTTCTACTCTCCTCTGAAGAAACCTGTACTAGGCAGGTGAAATGTACGTTGGGCCTCCATGTTCCTTTCCTTCTTTACCCCTATTTGGGCATGATTAACCCTTGATACACTGGGTTCTGGATTTCTAAACACAAGGTAATGACTTCTATCTGCAAGATGTCTCACATACAGTTGTGGCCAAAAATATTGACACCCCTGCAATTCTGTCAGATAATACTCAGTTTCTTCCTGAAAGTGATTGAAATCACAAATTCTTTGGTATTATTATCTTTATTTAATTTATCTTCAATGAAAAAAACACAAAAAGAATTGTCCTAAAGCCAAATTGGATCTAATTCCACACCAAACATAAAAAAGGGGGTGGACGAAAGTATTGGCACTGTTAGAAAAATCATGTGATGCTTCTCTAATTGGTGTAACTAACAGCACCTGTAACTTACCTGTGGCACCTAACAGGTGTTGGCAATAACTAAATCACACTTGCAGCCAGTTGACATGGATTAAAGTTGACTCCACCTCTGTCCTGTGTCCTTGTGTGCACCACATTGAGCATGGAGAAAAGAAAGAAGACCAAAGAACTGTGTCATCAAGAAGTTTAAAGCCCATGGCACTGTGGCTAACCTCCCTAGATGTGGACGGAAAAGAAAAATTAACGAGAGATTTCAATGCAAGATTGTGCGGATGGTGGATAAAGAACCTCGACTAACATCCAAACAAGTTCAAGCTGCCCTGTAGTCCGATGGTACAACAGTGTCAACCCATACTATCCATCGGCGTCTGAATGAAAAGGGACTGTATGGTAGGATACCCAGGAAGACCCCACTTCTTACCCCGAGACATAAAAAAGCCAGACTGGAGTTTGCCAAAACTTACATGAGAAAGCCTACAACGTTTTGGAAGAATGTTCTATCGTCACATGAGACAAAAGTAGAGCTGTTTGGGCAAAGGCATCAACATAGAGTTTAGAGGAGAAAAAAAGAGGCATTCAAAGAAAAGAACACGGTCCCTACAGTCAAACATGGTTCCCTGATGTTTTGGGGTTGCTTTGCTGCCTCTGGCACTGGACTGCTTGACCGAGTGCATGGCATTATGAAGTCTGAAGACTACCAGCAAATTCTGCAGCATAATGTAGGGCCCAGTGTGAGAAAGCTCGGTCTCCCTCAGAGGTCATGGGTCTTCCAGCAGGGCAATGACCCAAAACACACTTCAAAAAGCACTAGAAAATGGTTTGAGAGAAAGCACTGGAGACTTCTAAGGTGGCCAGCAATGAGTCCAGACGTGAATCCCATAGAACACCTGTTGAAAGATCTAAAAATGGCAGTTTGGAGAAGGCACCCTTCAAATATCAGGGACCTGGAGCACTTTGCCGAAGAGGAATGGTCTAAAATTGCAGCAGCTCAGCTCCCAGGACACAGTACCTCGAGGTCCGCGCTGCCTCTTCAGAAAAGAACAAAAGAAGCCAGTACAAGGGAATGTCTGGATCAACGATTCTTCTTTATTATCCAACGCGTTTCAGAGCTATCGCCCAACTCCTTTATCAGGGAAGGACATTCCCTGATGAAGGAGTTGGGAGATAACTCTGAAACGCGTTGGATAATAAAGAAGAATCGTTCCTTTCTGAAGTGGCAGCGCGGACCTCGAGGTACTGTGTCTTGGGAGCTGATTAAACCACAGGTATCTGTGGAGAGTACGGTCCTGCAGCAGCTACTTGCATTTGAGCAATCATTACCAGTTGTGGGTTTTCACAACTGCATCAGGTGAGCAGCCTCTTTATATAACCTTTTTTTGCTCTTCTTTAAAGAAGATATAACCCTATGTGCGCATTCTTGAATTTTATAGAGTAAAATTCCAGCAGAGCATTGAAATAAACTCATTGATGGTTACTGGAAGCGGTTGAACGCAGTTATTTTGGCTAAAGGTTGTGTAACCAAGTATTAGGCTGAGGATGCCAATACTTTTGTCTGGCCCATTTTTGGAGTTTTGTGTGAAATGATCAATGTTTTGCTTTTTGTTTCATTCTCTTTTGTGTTTTTTTCATTGAAGACAAATTAAATGAAGATAATAATACCAAAGAATTTGTGATTGCAATCATTTTCAGGAAGAAACGGAGTATTATCTGACAGAATTGCAGGGGTGTCAATACTTTTGGCCACAACTGTACATGGGAATATTTGGGAGATTGTGCTGCTATTTATGCACTGAGCACTTTGAGGGTACCTTTACACGCCGCTACTGGCGGGTGGATACAACCAGCTACAGGCTGCAAATGTAGCTTGTAGCGGCAAAATACCCCGTAGTAGCGGCGTGTAAAGACGGTAGGAGGCACCCGGCAACAGATACATCTGTTTCCGAGCACTCCCCGGAAACAGGTGGCTACACAGGCGATTGTAGCGAGCTGTATCGGCATGTAAAGAAGCAACAGAAGGGATGTGTCGACACCAGGCAATGTACTTGGTATGTAGCTGGGGCGTGACACAGGCTCCGGGATACCGCCCCCCTTCAGCGATCATTGGTGGAAGCTCCTGCGTTACGATTGGTAGACGCTGCATAGGGAGGCATATTTAAGGAGCTGACCAGTCACACTACACAATTGCTCGAGCGTCATGTATTAAACAGCCTCCTGCGATGCCTGGCCAATCATGGGTTTCTTGCTTTGTCCTATCAGCGTACGGACGTCTCGTAATCCACAATTGTGGCACGCCTATGTGCTGTCCCTGCTGCACCAGGTCCGCCCATATTAGCTGGTTGTAGCGGTGTGTAAATGAGGTAAGATGAGCTACAGAAGGTGTCTTTAGGCACCCAGCAGTGTATCCAGAGATAGATGTAACGTAATGTAGCGTAGCTTGTGGCGGCGTGTAAAGATGGTGCGTTTACCATTTGTAACCGTTTGTGCGTGCTCGTGCACGTGAAGTAGCGGGTTGTATCCACCCGCCAGTAGCGACGTGTAAAGGTACCCTGAGACTGGAGATTGGATGTCATTCCTGTGTTGTGATTCGTGTGCACAGGTCAATTTACTTGGGAACAATTTTATATGAGCAGTGCTTCCACAATAATATCTGTACTGTTTGAATGTACCTGTAGTGCATTGATGTACAGGGTCCTTGCACGGACACCTTTGATTGCCCAGTTACTCACTGTAGTTTGACATTATATTTTTGGGTATTCAGCTGAAAGTGTTGTGGGTAAAAACTGTATATCTTTTTCTGTGACACCTCTCTCATTTTAAGCTAATAAAAAAGCTGAAATTTACTGCTTGGTACACTAGTTGGTTCCGGAAAGACCCGAGGGCTGAGTGACTGAACGTTTCCAATTAAGCAGGTCTGAATATGTACAGGACTATGTGCAGGCCCACGGGCATGCCTCGGCTCCTTAATGCAGAAGTGACATGCAAGAGGCGCCAAAGTGTCACCCTGCCCCCCTTGCAATTGTGGCGCCCTGCTCACACAAGTAGCCACAGACTTCTCTAATGCACAGCTGGGTTTCCACAGCAGGTACCTGCTACATGCAACACCTTCCACCCCAACACAGTAGGGGGAGCCCAATTTGCTGCCCTTAGGCAAGATCCCCTGTAAATACTGCTGCTGGGGGAGGAGTTAGTCAGAGTGTGCAGATGCTAGGAGAGCTGCAAAGACGTCCTGGTGGTCGGTGCCACGGTTAGGCCCGAAACAGAGACCCGGAGTGGCCCTTCTACGTCCCACCAGCCTAAGTGGGGACAGAAGGCAAGGAGCAGTGAACTGAAAGGGAAGTCAGGAACTAGAGAAAGTTCGCCCTGAGAAGTACCGGACATAGGGGATCCGCACCTGTGGGATTCTCCAGGACCACAGAGAACCCCATCACACCGTGAAGGCTTCAGCCACTCAGTCCCCCTGTGGGTCAAAGAGAGGGAGCCAGACAGAGCAGTGCACCACCACAGTGATCAGAGAGGGTAAACCGGAGACTGCACAGGAGGAGAGACAGACATCAGAGTCAGGAAGAGAGAAGAGGCAAGTCTGGCTGCATGCAGGCTGTGCTTCGATCACTACAAAGGAACAGAGGAGGCCTTATACCCACTTGCTGTGGGGACCCACTGTGCAACCTGGTCACCTGTCAGTGCCCTGGACATCTTTACCTGCATACCATCAGTAAAAGGTAAAAGAGACTTTTGCAGCATGCATGTGTCATTCCTCTCCATCCCTGTGCCCCTCATAGACTGCTCCAACATTCCCCATACCATCAACAGCTCCACTACAAGCTGCCACTTTACACTACAATGCCCCTGAGGTCCAGCCCTACCTGTAGAGGACTTTGCCAACTTGCCGCACTACCATCTACCTCCGGCGGACTGTGGCGGCGCAGGTGACACATCACCAGAAACTACAGGTGGCGTCACGACAAACTGCATATAGCATCCCCTGTAAAAATTCCCTTTTCAAAGAAGTCCCCCAGGACACGGGATCAGGCGTGGCCACCACTCCCCGTGACACAGTTAACCCCTTGGACCCTGATACCCAAGTACCCCAAAGCCTGGGGCTCAACATATCTTTTCTGGCATCACGAACAGGATCCCGTGCCCGGTATAACCGGGTACTGTGTGCCGTGTTATTGACTGTATTGAGTGACTGTTTAAACTACGTCGCCATTACTGCGCCGAAGAACTGGAAGAAAGGGGCGTGCCAACCTGTAGAGCGCGAAACTGAAGCCCGCCTATCACTCAGACGAGCATTCCTGAGCACCGCGGCCTAGTACGGAGACTCCCGAACTGTTTAACCCTTTAAGAACTGGCTGTAATTCACTAGGGGGGCCTCCAACATGTCGGCCTCTTCCAGCGACGACGAAGGCAAGTACGCTGATCCTAGGAATAACACCGGTAACAATGGTAGCACTGCCAGCACCACCAGCGCACCGGGTGTACTCGCCCCAATAATGCCGATGTCATTCCCATACATCCCGGGGGCCAAGTGGTTAGCCCCAGTATGACGGACACCCTGATACCTTGGACGATTTCAAACAAAAAATCAATAGCGTCCTGGATATGTATGTGATGACCGGCAAACAATGTGCTGCTGTGGTACTCGGATAGTCAACTGATGCAGCAGAGAATGAAAGTGCATCCTGGTCTGTCGCTAAACGCAGATCAGCTGTCGCCATATTTAACAAACTGAGAGCTACTTTCGAGGAGCACAATGAGGCTGACATACGCATGTGCTTCCATCGCTGCTACCAGACACAGGGAGATGATATTAGAGCTTATGACTGGCATCTGGAAGAAGCACTGCGCACCCTTAAACATGTCAGCCCCGCCAGTGTACCCGATGAAAATAAGCTCCTAATTGAACAGTTCACCCAGGGACTGCTATCCCCCGAGGACAGTAAGACTGTACGTTGGTGGTCATTAAGCAATCCTGAAGCTAACTTTAATACCCTGAAGGAGATGGCTATCAAAGGCTTATGCCGGTAGAGACCCATGAAGCTGCTATTAAAAGGTGGTGCAGTGGTGAAGTGCAGGCTACTTCAAAACCATTACCCGTGTCTACAGCCACGCACAATGTTCAATATGTTCAATCTGCTCAGCCTGACAAGTATGATTCCCTGCGAGCTGAGATGCGTGCTGAGATGCGCCAAATGAATAAAAACATCACCAAACTAATGGATGCCCTGCAGTTGCAGCAAAGCAAACAGCCAGCGCCAGGACCCCAGCCCCGACCTCAGCCGCTGATTCAACTTGCCGACAGTCCAGAAGATGTACCCTGGATGCAAGGGAAGCAAGCCACAGCGTACCGAGGAAGAACCACTGACCGCTACAGCTCCACTGGGGAGCCCATCTGCTACCGCTGTAACCGCACCGGTCACCTCACCAGGAGCTGTCCTTTAAACTGGCAGTCCCTGGGGGCCGGACCAAAACTCAGGATTAGATCAACAGGGCCCCGCCACCTGGTACAAAATCTTCATCGGACACAGGCCATTTCTGTCCATAGTACTAGATGGCATCCCGACACTTGCTCTGCCGGACATCGGGTCACAGGTGACCACCATCCTCTATATCCTTTATAAGAAGTATTGGGCTGATGCAGAACTGAAACAGCCTGATCTAGACTTTACCCTTAATGCATCTAACGGTGAACCAATTACCATGATGTGGGTTATAGAAGTGACTCACCAAAAATGGTCGCTTTTTTTACCCCTTGCATCTAGCAGGTGGCTGCAGATTCCCCAGGAGGTAGCACATGCGTCTTAGACACCGGTACACAGACCCCTGCAACCTATAACATGGGGGCGGTTTGTAGCAACCAGCGACCATCCATGTATGCAGGGAGAGGCTGGTGGTGAATGCAGACACATGGACACCATTAGGCCCCTGCCACACTCAGGTGTTACATAGTGTCTGAGCAGCCTATTGGTGACGCCTCCTATTAGACCGGGCGGGCTGCTCAGCACTGAAATATGCATCACAGTGACAGACGCCCCCTAGAGGAAAACAACCTCAACTGCAAAAGATAAAAAGATGCAGGTTGACACTAAAGATAATGTTGTAAGGTGTCAGTTGGTATTATGGCGCCAGAATATCGTAAGCTCGTGACCCACCGTCAAGGGCCCTTACACTCACGAGTACCTAGCCACATGTATAACACATGTATAATTTAGCTTTAAACAAAAATAACCGAATAGGTACTAAATATCAAATAGAAAAAACTCACCAAAAATGGTCGCTTTTTTTACCCCTTGCATCTAGCAGGTGGCTGCAGATTCCCCCAGGAGGTAGCACATGCGTCTAGACACCGGTACACAGACCCCTGCAACCTATAACATGGGGGCGGTTTGTAGCAACCAGCGACCATCCATGTATGCAGGGAGAGGCTGGTGGTGAATGTGTGACGACCATCCGCTGTAAGGCTGAGCTGCTGGTAAGGCAGCACCCCGAGAAACCCCGAGACCCTTAACCCCTATACAGGGATCTGGAATTATAGCGGAGCCCAGGAGGTAGCTACCTATGGGAGCAGCAGAGCAGGGAGGTCGTCTAGGAAGGGAAAAATCAGGAAGCGAAGAACGTAGTCAGAAGTCCGAGTCAAAACCGAGAGGGCAGCGAAGGTACAAAATCGTCAGGCGGTACAGAGTCGAAAATCCAGGCAAAGGTCAGAGTGAAAACCGAGAGGGCAGCAAAGGTACAAAATCGTCAGGCGGTACAGAGTCGAAAATCCAGGCAAATGTCAGAGTCAAAACCAAACACACACTATGTCACTTGGGGAACCAAAACTATATCTGGCGGCCTGCAAGACAGGCTCCAATGTATTTGAAGGGCGCAGTTACCTCCCACAGGCTGGAGCTCACAGCCTGATGACCTCATCCGGACTGCCCCTAGAGCCAGGCCAGATGGAGATGCACGACTGGCTCCACCCATCCCACCTCTGACAGAAGAACGCAGGCTGCGCCTAACGGACACCTCTGCAGGGCCCGCTCTTCTGCGACCAACACCACCCAGAGGGGAAACACAGCGGCGCTCAGCGACAGAGGCAGACGTCGCTGGAGCAGGTCCATATGAGGACAAGGCCTTCCTATCACCAGCACCACCAGACGAAGGAATCCGGCTCCTCCCAGCGGCCGAGGCAGGAACACCGGCCACCGAGTCCAATGGCGATGTGACAGAATGCAGACACATGGACACCATTAGGCCCCTGTCACACTCAGGTGTTACATAGTGTCTGAGCAGCCTATTGGTGACGCCTCCTATTAGACCGGGCGGGCTGCTCAGCACTGAAATATGCATCACAGTGACAGACGCCCCCTAGAGGAAAGCAACCTCAACTGCAAAAGATAAAAAGATGCAGGTTGACACTAAAGATAATGTTGTAAGGTGACAGTTGGTATTATGGTGCCAGAATATGGTGAGTTTTTTCTATTTGATATTTAGTACCTATTCGGTTATTTTTGTTTAGGGTTATAGAAGTGCCAATAAAGTGGGGAGGGTGGAATTGCAGAACCAGGGGGTCCTTGTAGTAGCAGAAGCCAGTAATGCTAATGATCCTTAAATAATATTAGGCACTAATGTTGTTAGCAATTGCATGGAGGAAGTCTTGTGTTTGCTTCAACAGATCGCAGACACTGCCAGACCTGGTCAAAGGAAGGTCCTCCAGCGTGAGATCAGAGCCATCTTGCACCAGCAACAGGTAACAATTACAGATGGTGAAATTGGTACTGCACGGGTGACAGACCAGTTGCCTATTGTGATTCCCCCAATGAGTGAAATGATGATTTGGTGTCGAGCAGCTATAGGTCTGAGAGGGCAGGACTATCAAGCATTACTGGAGCCCGTCAGTACTGAACACAGACCTACACTGTTGACAGCCGGGGTGGGTGGTTGACGTACACAATGGGAGAGTACCAGTTCGCATCTTAAATTGTGGCAGTGAGGAAGTAAAATTACCCAGGTATAACACTGTTGCTAAATTGTACGCAGTCAGCAACAACGAGATCCAAACAGTGGGACCAGTACCCTATATTAAAGGGGAAAAATCTGATCAAACAACTGGGCCACTGGAGGATTGGTGTCAGCAGCTCCATGTCGGAACTGACACCACTCCTGTGCACGAAAAGCAAGGTGTGTACCGGGTAGTTCAAGAATTTGAACAAGTTTTTAGTAAGCATCCACTTGACTTTGGTAGGATAAAAGGGGTACAAAATCACATCCCCACAGGTACACATCCACCAATCAAGGAGCGGTACAGGCCTATTCCACCTGCACATTATCAAAAAGCCAAGGAAATGTTACAGGACATGAAGGACGCAGGGGTTAAACGAGATAGCTGTAGTCCCTGGGCAGCCCCATTAGTCCTAGTCAGGAAAAAGGATGGCAGTATGAGAATGTGTGTAGACTACAGGCAAATAATCTGCATAACACACAAAGATGCTTACCCGTTACCTTGTATAGAGAAATCCTTAGCTGCGTTGAAGTCTGCCAACTTTTTCTCTACCTTAGATCTCACTAGTGGGTATTGACAGGTGTCTGTAGCCGAGGAAGACAAAGAGAAGACGGCATTTACAACACCTATGGGCCTATGTGAATTCAATAACATGCCATTCCGACTATGTAATGCACCCGGAACTTTCCAGCGATTGATGGAGAGTTGCCTGGGACATAAGAATTTCGAGACGGTACTGCTCTACCTGGATGACGTGATTGTGTACTCCAAGACCTACGGGGAACACGTTACTCATCTAGCAGAGGTGTTTGAAGCTCTAGCCAAATATGGGATGAATCTAAAACCATCAAAATGCCACCTGTTAAAGCCAAGAGTACAGTACCTGGGAGACATAGTCAGTGCCGAAGGTGTGACCCCTGATCCAGACAAGGTGACAGCAATCAAAGAGTGGCCAGAACCTAAGACCTTAAAGGAAGTACGACAATTCCTGGGATTGGTGGGCTATTATAGGAGGTTCATAAATGAGTACACCAAGAAGGCTGCTCCCCTGCATGACCTCCTAGTAGGCCAACCCAAGAAGGACAAGCCAAAGAAATCTCAGTGGAGATGGGGTAAGGAACAAGAGGAAGCGTTCAAGACGATGAAAGAAGCCCTGACAGGAGAAGAAATCCTTGCTTACCCGGACTACAACCTGCCATTCCTGCTGTACACAGATGCCAGCAATGTGGGACTTGGAGCTGTCTTTTCCCAAAAGCAAGACAGCAAGGAAAGGGTGATCGCCTATGCCAGTGATGGCAAACTCCAGGCCTCGAGTGCCACCAACAGTGCAGGTTTTCAGGATTTCCTTACATTGCACAGGTGATAATATAATCACCTGCACTGGTGATGATTCCAACCTCTGTGCAATGCTGAGGAAATCCTGAAAACATGTACTGTTGGTGGCACTCGAGGCCTGGAGTTCGCCATCACTGGCCTATGCCAATAGGAAGCTGCGACCCACAGAGAGGAACCCAGAGAACTACAGTTCCTTCAAGCTGGAATTCCTGGCCTTGGTCTGGACAGTCACTGAGAGGTTCAAACACTATCTGGCCTCCAGCAAATTTACAGCCTACACGGATAACAATCCACTGACCCTCCTGGAAACTGCAAAGTTGGGAGCCATGGAGCCGAGATGGATGGCCAGATTGTCCAACTACCAGTTCACCATCAAGTACCGGGCTGGGCACCAGAATGGAAACGCGGACGCTTTATCCAGAATGCCTCACTTGTCAGAAGAGGATGTAGATGAAGACGAGCTGGAAGAAGTGGAGTTACCTGCCTTCCATCAAGTAAGAGTAACCCAGTGCTAGCAAACCCGTCAAGATCTTCCTGCAAGAATGGTGAACCCGTTGCCCCACTTCGGTTGGAAAGAGGTGCAGGACAATGACCCGGCTGTCAGTCTAATAAAACAACTGATAACTCAGGAGTCAGCGAAACTGCCAGAAAATCCCTAATCTGAAGCCAAACATCTGTGGAGAGAGCGGAGTAAGCTGTTCATATACCAGGAGGTATTTCAACCCAAGAACACACGAGATGGCCTGGCAGATCATTGTGCCAAAATCAGAAATCCATGTGGTCTTGAACGCCTATCACAACCAGACTGGTCACTTTGGATGGAAGAAGCTAGAGATGCTACTGAGAGATAGGTTCTTTTGGGTCGGCATACGGACATCCATTGAAAAATGGTGTAAGAATTGTAAACCCTGCAGCCTGAGAAGAAAGGACTTACAGAGCCAGAAAGCCCAGCTTCATCCCATCGTAACAAAACAACCTCTGGAAATAGTAGCCTTGGACCATGTAAAACTGACTCCAAGTAGATCCGGCTACACCTACGCGTTGACCATGGTAGACCATTACTCGAGATTCTTAATAGTTGCCCCCGTAAAAGACTTGACAGCTGACACAGCTGCTAAAACATTCCAAAATGTCTTCTGCAGACCATTGTGATACCCATAACAGGCCCTAACAGATCAAGGATCAGCCTTCGAAGCGGAGATCTTCCAAGAGTTCTGCCACATGTATGGGTGCAAAAAGATAAGAACAACCCCATATCATCCACAAGCCAACGGACTCTGTGAGAAAATGAATCACATCATCATTGACATGCTTAAGATCTTACCCTTAGAAGAAAGAAACCAATGGCTGGAGAAACTACCTGACTTGGTTGACATGTATAACCACATTCCAGTAAGTTCTAAAAATTGTACATCAGCTTACCTGATGAGAGCACGTACAGGAAAATTACCTGTAGACTTGGAGCTCAGAGTAGTAGATCCTGTTGCAGATACCACCATTCCCAATTGGAACACCCATCGCTTCAAACAATACAAAATGGTTCAAGCTTGCGTCGAAGATAACCTGGAGAAATCCTGTGAAAAACAAGAAACATGCTCCAGCAGAACCAATAACACCTGGAAGTATTGTCCTGAAGAGGAAAAGAACCAGACACAAGTTGGACAATCAGTGGGAACAAGAACCCTACATTCTACTAGATTCTGGACAAGACAACAGAAAAGTCTGCCTTATCAGCAAGGACGGTGGAAAAACTACTCAGACTGTATCCAGAAATCACATAAAGAAATGTCCAACAGATTGGGAAAACCAAAATCCCTTCCATCAACCAATTCAAGAAATAGAACCAGTGCAAGAACAAAGTTTAAGTCAAGAACCAAAAAAGAAGGTAATCCCTACCATCTTAGGAGAGTTCCCAGAAGATTGACCTCAGCAAGACGGAGCCATCATAGTGCCAATGCTAAATTTCTACCAGCTTAATGAAGTGGTACAAAGGAATCAGGAAGAAATACCCGTTGCTAGAGAATCTGAGGATGCTGCAATCGATACACCTGCTAGCCCTGTAGTGAGACTAAGGCAGTGATGGCGAACGCCAGGCCTCGAGTGCCACCAACAGTGCAGGTTTCAGGATTTCCTCAGCATTGCACAGAGGTTGGAATCATCATGAATGCAGGTGATTATATTATCACCTGTGCAATATAAGGAAATCCTGAAACCTGCACTGTTGGTGGCACTCGAGGCCTGGAGTTCGCCATCACTGGACTAAGGCAACGCAGACGCTTACCTGACATGCCTGCACCAAGCCCTTCGCTAGTAACATCACCTGAGGCAGTGACACCTGTAGTGCGTAGTTCAAAGAGACGCACACAAGGCCAACCCCGGTCTAGGTATGGAGAGTGGGCAATAAATAAAGTAAAATGTAAGGTAAAGCACACTTAAGTAGACATGTAAATAGCTACTGTAAATTCAGAATGTAAATAGTAGTATACAGAAGGGTGGAGGAACTGGGCCTAGCCCCACGCACATTAAGTTAGGAACAGAAAGTGCCTGGGGTGGGGCGGTACCAGGTCTTCTAAGCCGAGGCACCCATAGGGACATGTGTTTATTAAAAATGTGGACTTTTGAAAGACTTTCCCCTTTTTCTTACCCGTAGCATACAGAACATTGACTGTATAGACTCTTTGAACTTTTCCCTTTTGAACTTTTAAAATTTAAAAGGACTACAGTTACTGGACTAATGTAGCCACAAACTCTTCAAACACTTCCGGTGAATGGACTAGCACCGTACGGACTTACCTGTTTTGCATTTTTCAAATATTTTTCAGTGCTTTTTGTAAATTTTTATATTTTAAGACTTTGTAAATATGTTACCTGTTATATTGTTGAAAATTGTTATTCCTTTTTCTTAAACAAAAATGCTCAGTCCAGGAGTACTGAAGTTACCAAGCGGGGTATGTGGCGCCGTGCTCACACAGGTAGCCACAAACTTCACTAATGTACAGCTGGGTTTCCACATTAGGTACCTACTACATGCAACACCTTCCACCCCAGCACAGTAGGGGAGCCCAACTTGCTGCCCTTAGGCAAGATCCCCTAAGAATACTGCTGCTGGGGGAGGAGTTAGTCAGAGTGTGCAGATGCTAGGAGAGCTGCAAAGACATCCTGGTGGTTGGTGCCGTGGTTAGGCCCGAACCAGCGACCCGGAGTAGCCCTTCTACATCCCGCCAGCCTAAGTGGGGACAGAAGGCAAGGAGCAGTGAACTGAAAGGGAAGTCAAAAACTAGAGAAAGTTCGCCCTGAGAAGTACCGGACATCGGGGATCCGTACCTGTGGGATACTCCAGGACCACAGAGAACCCCGTCACACCCTGCAGGCTTCAGCCACCCGGTCCCCCTTGGGTCAATGAGAGAGAGCCAGACACAGCAGTGTACCACAGCAGTGATCAGAGATGGTAACCCTTAGACTGCACAGGAGGAGAGACAGACATCAGAATCAGGAAGAGAGAGAGGAGGCAAGTCTGGCTGCATGCAGGCTGTGCTTCAATCACTACAAAGGAACAGAGGTGGCCTTATACCCACTTGCTGTGGGGAACCACTGTGCAACCTGGTCACCTGTCAGTGCCCTGGACATCTTTACCTGCGTACCATCAGTAAAAGGTAAAAGAGACTTTTGCAGTGTTCGTGTGTCATTCCTCTCCATCCCGGTGCCCCTCATAGACTGCTCCAACACTCCCCATACCATCTACAGCTCCACTACAAGCTGTCCCTTTACACTACAATGCCCCTGAGGTCCAGCCCTACCTGTAGAGGACTTTGCCAACTTGCCGCACTACCATCTACCTCCGGCGGACTGTGGTGGCGCTGGTGACACATCACCAGAAACTACAAGTGGCGTCACGACAAACTGCATATAGCATCCCCTGTAAATATTCCCCTTTCAAAGAAGTCCCCCAGGATACAGGATCAGGCGCGGCCACCACTCCCCTTGACACAGTTAACCCCTTAGAGCCTGATACCCGAGTACCCCAAAGCCTGGGGCTCTACACCATCAAACAACAAAGTGGATGGGTCGGGAACTGGACCACACCAGTACGGGACTATAAAAAGAAAACAGGGCGCGGCTGGCGGGCAGAACGAGAGACATTGGCAGACTCCGGACCCGTTACCTGTGCTCGGCCTGGTAGAGATGACAATCCGCAGACTCAGAGAGTTGATTCGGGAGGTCGAGGAGGACATATGAGCCGTCCATGCTGCCCCGGGAGTATCCACATTAGAAACTGAGGGTGAGGATTTCGCCTTCTGGGGAGCAGCATTGTGGGATCTGTGGGCTCGAATCCAGGAGACAACGGAGTGGACCATCCGACACTGGAGTGTCAAGATAGTTATAAAGCTGAGCTGGCGTATGGAGCAGCGGAGGGGACCCCGGCCAGACCCGGAACCGGGAGTGTTGGTAGTAACAGAGACCGAGCACCCGGTATCCGGTGAGGGTTACATGTGGGTCGGTGCAGGAGCTATAAGAACCATCCAACGCTCGACTGACGCCAAGCGCTCCTGGCAACCAGTAGGAAGGCCCTGGTTTACACAGCCTGCTCGGGACGATGAGGCGGAGCGTCAGAGGCGATGGGAAGCATGGTGGACCAGCGTAATGGAAACCCAGCAAGCCTGTGCTTTTAACCCGCACTCAGCCGCCACAACCCCTTGAGCAACGCAAAAAGGGGACCATAACAGTCTTTAACCTGGGAACAGGGTACGGCTTTGCCCGTGAGGAAGGCCTCTATTCAGAGGTTTTCGTAGGAAGGAGAGATATGGAGTCCCACCTCCCGCAAGGCCACCCAGACCGAGATTTGTATTGGGGTGACGTCATCAGTTATGAACGCCATGCAGAACCCCAAGGGTGGTACGTGATCAGGAGAAGCGTTGACTGACAAGATTACCACTATACTATACTATGCTACTACCACTGTATATAGTGTGGTGATGTGACTGGCATGTGCCCATGGTCGGGTGCATCAAACGGGTTATCAGCACAGGTCTCTGTACACATTAGCCGGTTTTCCTGTATGTGTGTGTTGTGTGAAACCTGCCCAATCCACAGTGGGTTAACAGCGGAAAGGTTTTCATGAGCTAAGTGAGCAGCTGAGAGGTTGATGAGCCGAATGAGTGGCTGAGAGAGCAATGTGCTGAAAAGGCCCAGGTGTGGGTGTGTCCGGTGGGTGTGGCAGCCACGTTAAGAACTTGCCAGGTGTCTGAGCGTGAGAGAGGATGATGGGAATCAGAGAAGTCCAGACCACTGCCATGTGTGGAGGTGCTGGAAGTGATCCGTCTCCAGTGGAGGAAGTGGAGAGAGCCTGCCAGCTCCATGACAGTGGCACCTGATGCATGCATGCCTGCCAGTCTCCAGGACCGAGAACGGGTCAAGGGCCATGCGGTCATATGAGTGATGAGGCCTGAAGACAGCTCAAGGGCCAGGCGGTCAGATGTGCTATGTGAGAGACCGAGTACGACTTAAGGGCCAGGCGGTCACAGCCGACTTTGGGACTGACTGAGTGAGTCGTGATATGTTCCCGGTGATATGGTGATATGGTGATAAATGAATAGCCCTATGGGAGGCATATATCTGTGCCAGGCGGGCATAGCCACCATGATGTGTCCAAGTTTATGGATGGTGCCAGGAGGCCGTAACCGCCATTGGGTCCGACTGGGTAGTCATGAAAGGACCCGTTGAAAGTGTATGATGCAGTGTGGGCTGAGACTCCCTAGGGGTAGGTTGAGGATCCCTACCATAGGATGGGGAAGGATCCCTGTCAGGGTGATAGACGGTGATAGCCGTCTTTAGAACCAGACTGAGGTCTGCAAGGGTCGGTGGGTGACGCCTTGAAGTTCTGTGGAAAATGTAATTCTCATGTAATGATGTTCATATTATACAGTATGTGAAAATGTATCATGTATATAAAATGTACTGTGATTATAAATATGGTGTAATATGTTATGTGAAATGTAAATCGTATGGTGGATGTTACCTGTAGTTTATGGCGTGAAATAAACTACAGTTTTATGTTATACACTAGGTGTGAGCCCGATGCAAATGCATCGGGTGTCTAGAATATTTTTAAATTTTTTTTAACATTTTCAAATAATCCCCATAGAAAGTATAGGGGGACTTGCAGCAGGTGCGGCAAGTGCGGTTTTGCACTTGCGGCAGGTGCGGCCGCGAAATAAACCACGGCTGACCGCAAGTGCGTTATGCGGCAATCGCGGCAGATGCGGTTTTTTTCACCGCATCTGCCGCGATTTTGGCGGACATATGGTATGCGGACATATGGGGGGTGTGTGGTGACAGCGGGGGGGGGGGGGGGGGTGTGTACATCGGGGAGTGTGGTTACAGGAGAGGCTCCGGAGCAGTGTGTCAGCATGTGCTGACAGCAGCGGCTCCGGAGCGGGATCGGAGCAGGGGTGTGCGGACATATGGGGGGGGTGAGGACATATGGGGGGTGTGTGGTGACAGGGGTTGGGGGTGTGTGCTGACAGCGGCGAGGGGTCGCAATGCTTCGCACGTGGTGACGTCACAGAGTGACAAAGGAACGGTCTTTTGCGGGGTCCGACACGGAAGTGCCTACGGCAATTATATAGTAGATAGAATACATACAGCAGTACCGGTGTGCAGCGGTGCCAGTGTGCAGCAGTGCGGGAGTCCAGGAAGAGACAGCAGGCGGGTGCAGTCAGGGGGGCTGGGGGACAGTGGCCGGGTGCGTTCAGGAGCAAGCCGGGGAACAGCTGGCAGAAGGGGGCTGGTGGAATAACAGCCATGTGCGGGCAGGAGGAGGCTTAGGAAGAGCGGCCAGGTGCGTGCAGGAGGGGTCCGGGGGACAGTGGCCGGATGCGGGCAGGAGGGAGGCAGGGAGACAGCGATCGGGTGCGGCAGGAGGGGGTCAGGGGGACAGCGGCCATGTGCGGGCAGGAGGGGTCCGGGGAACAGAAGGCAGAAGGGGGCAGGGGAACAACGGCCATGTGTGGGCAGGAGGTGGCCGAGGAAGAGCGGCCGGGTGCGTGCAGGAGGGGGTCGGGGAACAGCGGCCGGGTGCGGGCAGTAGGGGCGGGGGGGCCTTCCTGGCCGCACCCGGCCGCTGTCCCCCGGCCCTCTCCTGCCCGCAGCACTGTGCTTAGCAGAGTTTACAGCAACTCAGTGGTTAGCAGACTTTATGTGGCTCAGTGGTTAGCAGAGTATACGGCGGCTGAGTGGTTAGCAGAGTATACAGGGTCTCAGTGGTTAGCACAGTATACGCTGGCTCAATAGTTAGCACTGTAAACTGAGTCTCAGTGGTTAGCACTCTATGGTGGCTCAATGGTTGGCACTGTATATGGTGGCTCAATAATTAGAGCAGTAATGTGACTCAGTGGTTAGCACTGTATACGGTGACTCGGTGATTAGCACTGTATGCTGGCTCAGTGGTTAGCACTGTACAGTGGCTCAGTGGTTAGCACTGTAAGGTGGCTCAGTGGTTAGCACTATACGGTGGCTCAGTGGTTAGCACTGTATGGTGGATCAATGTTTAGCACTGCACGGTGGCTCAGTAGTTAGGACAGTATGGTGGCTCAGTGGTTAGCATTGTACGGTGGCTTTGTGGTTAGCACAGTATGGTGGTTCAGTGGTTAGCACAGCGCGGTGGCTCAGTGGTTAGCACTGCGCGGTGGCTTAGTGTTTAGCAAAGTATGGGTGACTCAGTGGTTAGCACAGTATACGGCCGCTCAGTGGTTAGCACTATATGGAGGCAGAGTGCTTAACTTTGTATGGAGGCTCAGTGGTTAGCACTGTATAAGGTGGCTCAGTGGTTAGCACTGTATAAGGTGGCTGAGTGATTAGCACTGTATGGCGGCTGAGTGTTTAAAACTGTATATGGTGAGTCAGTGGTTAGCACTTTATGGTGGCTCAGTGGTTAGCACTGTACGGTGACTCAGTGGTTAGCACCGTACGGTGGCTCAGTGTTTAGCACTGTACGGTAGCTCAGTGGTTAGCACTGTACGGTGGCTCAGTGGTTAGCACTGTACGGTGGCTCAGTGGTTAGCCCTGTATGGTGGCTCAGTGGTTAGCACTGTACGGTGGCTCAGTGGTTAGCACTGTACGGTGGCTCAGTGTTTAGCACTGTATATGGTGGCTCAGTGGTTAGCACTGTATATGGTGGCTCAGTGGTTAGCACCGTACGGTGGCTCAGTGGTCAGCACTGTACGGTGGCTCAGTGGTCAGCACTGTACGGTGGCTCAGTGGTCAGCACTGCACGGTGGCTCAGTGGTCAGCACTGTACAGTGGCTCAGTGGTTAGCAGTGTGTATGGTGGCTCAGTGGTTAGCACTGTATATGGTGGCTCAGTGGTCAGCGCTCTACGGTGGCTCAGTGGTCAGCACTATACGGTGGCTCAGTGGTCAGCACTGTACGGTGGTTCAGTGGTCAGCACTGTACGGTGGCTCTGTGGTCAGCACTGTACGGTGGCTCAGTGGTCAACACTGTACGGTGGCTCAGTGGTCAACACTGTACGGTGGCTCAGTGGTCAGCACTGCACGGTGGCTCAGTGGTCAGCACTGTTCGGTGGCTCAGTGGTCAGCGGAGGACGGAGGGCAGATTGGTCAGCGGAGGACGGAGGGCAAAGTGGTGAGCAGAGGACGGAGGGCAGAGTTTATCAGCGGAGGACGGAAGGCAGAGTGGTCAGCAGAGAACGGGGGGGGGGGGGGCAGAGTGGTCAGCGGAGGCCGAAAGGGGGGGCAGAGTGGTCAGCGAAGGTCGGGGGGCAGAGAGATCAGCGGAGGCTGGGGGGGCAGAGTGGTCAGCGGAGGGCAGTGGGGGCAGAGTGGTCAGCGGAGGGTGGGGGGGCAGAGTGGTCAGTGGAGGGAAGGGGGGGGCAGAGTGGTCAGTGGCGGTCAGGGGGGCAGAGTGGTCAGCGGAGATCAAGGGGGACAGAGTGGTCAGCAGAGGCGGGGGGGGCCAGAGTGGTCAGTGGAGGCCAGGGGGGGGGCAGAGTGGCGGCGAAATACTTACTCTCGTGATACTTCCCGGCCGCCATCTTGGTTTCAATATGTACGGGGCGGCGACATAGAAGATCGCGGGCGGAAGATGGAGGACAGAGGAACATGCAGGAAGACGGAGGCGGGTGCGATCTGGTGGTAAGTATGATAGAGGCACAGAGGCATTCGGCAACGGCTCGCAATGGCCTCGCGGCCATTGCTCGCGCATTGCTACGGCTCGCAATGGCCGCTACGCGGCCACTGCTTCGTGTGTGGCGTGGCTGCCTTGCGGCAGCCACGTCCACGACAACGGAAGTTGACCCGAAAATGCCGGAAGTGCGCTAAGGCAATTATAAATTAGATTTATAGTGGCTCAGTAGTTAGCACTGTACGGTGGCTCAGTGGTTAGCACGGTATATGGTGGCTCAGTGGTTAGCACTGTATATGGTGGCTCAGTGGTTAGCACTGTACAGTGGCTCAGTGGTCAGCACTGTACGGTGGCTCAGTGGTCAGCACTGTACGGTGGCTCAGTGGTTAGCACTGTATATGGTGGCTCAGTGGTTAGCACTGTATATGGTGGCTCAGTGGTTAGCACTGTATATGGTGGCTCAGTGGTCAGCACTGTACGGTGGCTCAGTGGTCAGCAGTGTACGGTGGCTCAGTGGTCAGCACTGTACGGTGGCTCAGTGGTCAGCACTGTACGGTGGCTCAGTGGTCAGCACTGTACGGTGGCTCAGTGGTCAGCACTGTACGGTGGCTCAGTGGTCAGCACTGTACGGTGGCTCAGTGGTCAGCACTGTACGGTGGCTCAGTGGTCAGCACTGCACGGTGGCTCAGTGGTCAGCACTGTACGGTGGCTCAGTGGTCAGCACTGTACAGTGGCTCAGTGGTCAGCGGAGGACGGAGGGCAGAGTGGTCAGCGGAGGACGGAGGGCAGAGTTTATCAGCGGAGGACGGAAGGCAGAGTGGTCAGCAGAGAACGGGGGGGGGGCAGAGTGGTCAGCGTAGGCCCAAGGGGGGGCAGAGTGGTCAGCGAAGGTCGGGGGGCAGGGTGATCAGCGGAGGCTGGGGGGGCAGAGTGGTCAGCGGAGGGCAGTTGGGGGCAGAGTGGTCAGCTGAGGGTGGGGGGTAGAGTGGTCAGTGGAGGGAAAGGGGGGCAGAGTGGTCAGTGGAGGGAAGGGGGGCATGAGTGGTCAGTGGCGGCCAGGGGGGCAAAGTGGTCAGCGGAGATCAAGGGGGACAGAGTGGTCAGCAGAGGCCGGGGGGCAGAGTGGTCAGTGGAGGCCGGGGGGGGCAGAGTGGCGGCGAAATACTTACTTCCATCGCCATCTTGCATGTCGCCGCCCCGTACATATTGAAACCAAGATGGCGGCCGGGAACTCTCGTGAGACTTCCCGGCCGCCATCTTTTTTTCAATATGTACGGGGCGGCGACATAGAAGATAGCGGGCGGAAGACGGAGGCGGGTGCGACCTGGTGGTAAGTATGATGGGGCACAGGGGCACAGGCTCCGGAGCACTGTGTCAGCATGTGCTGACAGCAGCTGCTCCGGAGCGGGGGCACAGGGGCACAGGCTCCGGAGCACTGTGTCAGCATGTGCTGACAGCAGCTGCTCCGGAGCGGGGGCACAGAGGCACAGGGGCACAGGCTCCGGAGCACTGTGTCAGCATGTGCTGACAGCAGCTGCTCCGGAGCGGGGGCACAGAGGCACAGGGGCACAGGCTCCGGAGCACTGTGTCAGCATGTGCTGACATCAGCTGCTCCGGAGCGGGATGACAGCGGCGAGGGGTCGCAATGCCCGCTACGCGGGCAATGCCTCGCACGGCGTGGTGACGTCACATAGTGACAAAGCCACGGCGTGCCGGGGTCCGACACAAATGTGCCTTCGGCAATTATAGAGTAGATTAAAAAATGTAGTTGGTGATGTCATTTCATTATGCTGCAAGCGGGTGCCCCGGGTCGCTACCTCACAATAGTTATATATTGTGCATTTTCTTGCAGCACATGAACATACAGTAATGTGAACGTTTGTTTAAAAACCTGATTGAACTTGAAAGTCAGAGACTTATAACCCGACCCCGTTGGGCCAATATGGACTAGAATATAGATGTTTGCAACGTTATAAGAATGAGTGCCTCCTGCAAAGGAAAAAAAGGATACATACTGTTGTGTTATTGTTTTAAGATTTACCGGTTAATATGTAATAAAAAGTTTAGCTCAAATCCGGTTTGGTTGTAACACTCGCGGACGAATGTAGTTCACCAAGGGGGGGGGTGTGGCGCCCCTATGGCAAGACGGCACAGGGAGGTACTGCACCCCAAACAGAAGGTGTAGTCCCTCCATAGCCGTGGATATGGAGGACCCTACAGAGCCTGCACCCAACACCCATGCAAGTAGGTCACCTTAGAACAGGGGACCATATATTCAGTAGGTCCCAGGAGGTGGAGCCTAGACGCACAGGAGACGAGGAGTGACAGTGAGAGCCAGATGGTGTAAGACAGCAGTGAGGACGGATTCAGGGGACCCTGCGACTGTGACAGGAGGGCATCTCTTAGGAGAGGGGTGACCCAGACTGAGAAGGGGGCTACTCCAGGACTGGTCGGAGCCAGCTGGAGACCCAGGTCATCACCGGTACACCGCAACCAAGGTGGTTAGTTACGGTTTATCCCCAACCGCAGACCGGCAGGCTATGGGCCCGACACAAGGGAGCCACACCACCCATCAGGTAGTCCAACATCTGTTCCACAGCTGGGTTCACGACGCCAAGAAGTAAGGAGACTTTAGGCAACAGACTCCGAAAACTAGAGACTTGACTCACGAGTGGGAGTACAGAAGACCAACAGGGCACAGAGTAGAACAGGACCAAGAACGCCATTTTTAGGACACCTCTGACAGACTCTGGAAAAGCCTCCAAGATCCGCGGCTATGGCCCTCGATTTACCCAGACTGTATTATGTACTAATTTCAAAAGGTGCAAGCAAAGAACTGTTTGAGCTGATCTGGTGTCCGGTCTCCTCCTATCCTCTGCCCGGAGGGCCTCTACGGCCCCACAGAGGTGAGGACTACTACTCCCCTCATCCACCCTGCTGCCCTGAGGTAAAACTCCACCTGTGGGGAGCTGTACTATCAAAGCTGCATTCCCATCACCTCAGCGGCCGGCCCCAGCGCTGGTGGCTCTATTACCAGGTACCACAGGTTGCGTCACATTACAAATCCCCCATCGTTATCACCCCCACCCCGCCACTGAGGGTCCAGGGCACGGAACCGGGAACCGACCAGCCGTGATCCCCATCGAAGTAACCCCTGTCCCGGTATCCGAGTACCCCCTACCCTGTCGACCGACTCATTACACATGCCAGTAGGGCGAGTGTCTGGGATTGGACCCACTGGGTTGTGACACCAATCTCCACCCGGAGCAGCAAGTCAGGGGGGACCACCAAGATTTCTGCTAGTGTAGCGCCCCGCTGGCCAGCATGCTACAAAAGGGTACTGCACCCCGAACAGAAGGTGCAGTATTCTTGTCCTGGTAAGGGTTAATGGAAGTCTGAAGCTCCCCATCACATACATACACCAAGAGACAGGGGGCCAATTGGACAGCCCATTACTAAGGTAACTAGTCCTGGTGGGAGGAGAGCTAGGGTATATAGTGAATGGGGAAAGAGCGGGAAAAAGAACAGACAAGACAAGACAGAGAGAGAACCTGAGGAGAAGAAGGAGAAGTAATGGGGAGGGCACCTCAACCTGGTGACCCAGACAGAGAGGGGTAGACAGAGGGTGACTGAACACCCTGGCCCAGTCCAAAGTGGCGTACTGGCTCCGAAGCAGTGCAGAGATCCATCCATGAGCCGCAAATACCGGTATGATCGACCGCTTCATAGGAGCACGATCCGCCCAACATACGTACGGACCCCACTAGAAGCACTAAACCAGGTTGAGGACCCCTTGGAGAGAGAAGGGTATCTCATATCACCCAACAGGCCTGGTAGTAAGCGGGATTTGTGCAAGGCAGCATGAAGAAGGAGTGTGCAGAGGTAGGTCAGTGGAAGAGAAAAGAAGGAACATAGCTGGAGCTTCGGATGGACATTGCCTTTTGCCAGGACCACCGGGTCAACTACCTTGGCTGTAACAACCGCATACCCTGTAAACTATAAATTACTGAAGTAAAGTCCCATGCAAGCAAGTATCTGTGTTTCCTTCCTGGTGAACTGTGACATTCCAGTCTCACAGCGGAGACTGCATTGCCCTATTCCACCATCATACCCTTACAGCCCGGTCACCTGTAGGGAGCTACAACACCTTGCTTCCGCCCATCACCCCGAAGGCCCCAGCATCGCAGGCGCCAATATCGGATATACAGGTGGCGTCACAACTTTCATTTATAGACTTTTATCCCCTGACCGGCGAAGGCAGATTACAAGGATCCTAGAAGTGGTGGCTTAGTGTGGCAGGTTTGAGGAGGGGAACATGGAAAGAGTCGGGGATATGCAAGGAGGCCAGTAGCTTAAATATGTTGTTAAACCTATAGAGGACCTCAAAGGGTCCAATGAAGCAGGGACCCAATTTGCATTACAGCAAACATGTCGTGGCTGTAGCTGGAAGAGAGCCATACGTTGTCTCTAGGACTGAATGAAGGAAGATCCAGGTGTCCCTTATCCACATGTTTCATCCGCATAGATGATTGCTCCAGGGAAGTTTTAGTCTCTGATCAGATGTTAGAAAAGTCTTTAAAGAGAGCCTTAGCGTGGGATGTCAGAGGAGAAAACACAGGAAATGGAACTGTGGCGCCCCTGCAACCAGGGCAGCCACAGGGTGAACTGCAGCCAGGCAAGGAAGACGGTTGATCTTAGGAACACTCACAAACCAACACACACTGACCCTACGCCTAGGCAAACGGTAGCAGGGGTTAAGAGCAATGTGGGAGGAGAGAAAGAGTAGCTGAACAAGTGGGCGGAGAGACCGACAATAAAACATGGGAACACCAGGTTGTAGGCACATTTTTCACAGGAGGAGAGGTTCCCTGGAGGACACAGAACCCTAGAGGCAGACTTCCTAGGGGAGAAAGCTCACTCCATAGCTGGAGGTGAGGGAAAGAAGCCAAAAGCAACGACACCCCACAGTGAGACAGAAGGATCCCCGTGAGCCCATATTATACCTGGGTCACTGGAGGGCTAGGCCAAAGACAGCCAGAGAGTCGGCTCTGCAGAGGTGACCGGAAGACTCAAAGACCCCAATCACGAGACACACCGGCATGGGGTAGGTACTCTATGACCTGCAGCCTACCTACCACCATGGTCTAGTAACGCAGCCATCAAACTAGGGCTAGTGACCCTGAGATAGAGGGACTCATCACACAAAAGCATGTGACGGCCAGACCAAACCCGTGAGTGAAGACAGAGAAAGAGACAAGCAGGGCCTGAAAGGAACTTGAGGGAGGCAACACAGAGGAACCGTCTGAGCTGCAGTAGAACCCGGTGCCCGGAGCAGTGCTAGGTTGTAAGAACTGTGGCAGTGAGAACTGTGACTTGTAACATGCTGCTAAGAGAACTTCAGTAAAGTACCCGGTAAGCTCACCATTACCTGAAACTGTTCTTTCCAGCACCGCTGTAGAGATTTCTGCCTGCGGAGTGCATCCCTGCTGTCCCTGCGTGCTGCAGCACCGAAGTAAGTGAAGCATCTAGAGTACCAGCCCCTTACACTACACCTAAGTCACAGTCCCTAGCAGTAATACGGCAGCGGTGGTCCCCACTGACCACATACCCCGGGTGGCTGCACAACAAAATCCCCTGTAAATAACCCCTTCCTTTTTGGACTGAGCACAGGCCCAGGACCTGGTCACGAGTATTGTGATCCCATGGGCATTACAGTGTCTCAAGGTGGTTAGCACTGCAGCTTTTGCAGCACTGAGGTCCTGATGTCCTGGGTTCAATTCCCACCAAGGACACTAAGGACAACATCTGCAAGGAGTTTGTATGTTCTCCCTGTGTTTGCGCGGATTTCCTCCGGCCACTCCGGTTTCCTCCCACAATGCAAAGACATACTGATAGGATGTTTAGATTGTGAGCTCCAAGAGAGACAGCATTACTGATGTATGTAAAGTGCTATGGAATTAATAGCGCTTGTGTGGCGCCCTGCCAGCGCAGGTAACCACATATCTCTCTGCTGCACAGCTGGGTTTCCACAGGAGGTACCACTACAAACAACACCTTCCACCACAGCTCAGTAGGGGGAGCTCAACCTGCTGCACTTAGGCAGGATCCCCTATAAATACTGCTGCTGGGGGCGGAGTTAGTCAGAGAGTAGCAGATGCTAGAAGAGCTGCAGGAAGGTTCTGGTGCTGGTGACACGAGAAGGCACAGGCCAGAGACCCAGAGGAGCCCTTCAGCGTCACACCAGCCTAAGTGGGACTGACTGAAGACAAGGAGAAAAGAAGCAGAATCAGCAGCAAAGAACAGGCAGCTCCAGCTGTGAGCTCATTCCAGAGAGAGAGGAGAGAGAGAGAAGACGGATATTGGGGATCTGCGCCAGTGGAGAACTACAAGTCCACAGGAAACCCCTGGGCACCGAGGAAGCTACAGCTACCCGGACTCCTGAGAGAGTCAAAGCAAGGGAGCCAGGTGCAGGGGCCCCTGCAGAAACCAAGAGAAGGTTGTCCCACAGACCGCACAGGAGGGAAGGAGAAACAGATCAGATAAGAGAGTGGAGGCAAGTCCTGATTTACTAGACTGTGCTTCAAGGAAAACAAAAGGGAAGGAGGCCTTACACC
Organism: Allobates femoralis; assembly: GCA_033576535.1. Taxonomy (NCBI): domain Eukaryota; kingdom Metazoa; phylum Chordata; class Amphibia; order Anura; family Aromobatidae; genus Allobates; species Allobates femoralis. The sequence goes on along the minus strand of JARQOC010000008.1, from coordinate 58,587,475 downwards.
CACTTGCTGTGGGAGCCCACTGTGCAGCCCAGCTACCTGTCAGTGCTTGGGACCATTTGCCTGAATTCCATCAGTAAAAGGTAAAGAGACTTCTGCTGCGTGTTTGCCTTCTTTCTGCTCCCTCATTGTGCCCCTCCATAGACTGTTCCTATCTTCCCAACCAACCCAACTCTGCTGCATCCTGCCCAACCTCACCACTCTGCCCTGGAGGTCCCAGTCCTGCCTGCGGGGACTATTCAATCACAGCCGCAATCCCACCGACCTCCAGAGGACTGTAGCGGCGCTGGTGACCCCTCATCAGACAGAGCAGGTGGCGTCACAAAGACAAAACTTGTAAATATTCCCTGTAAATACCCCTTTTTCACTGACACCCAGGGCTACAGCCTCGGGCAGCCACCCATTACATCCCGCACCTGAACCGAGCCCGAGCCCTGAGTACCCTGCGTTGGTTGAGTCACAAAATGGCATCACGAACAGGATTCTGTGCCCGCTATCCCCGGGTACTGTGTGCCGTTTAACTGTAAAGTGCGACTGTGAAACGTTCCTCCACCATTACTGCGCTGAAGAGCGGGAAGAAAGGGGTGTGCCAAGCACAGGGCACGAAACTGAAGCCCCGTCCCTCGCTCAGCCGAGCATTCCCGAGCGCTGCGGTCTGGAAATCCCTGAACTAGTTAACCCGTAAACAGCTGGCTGTAATTAACTAGGGGGGCCTCCAACATGTCGGCCTCCTCCAGCTAGGACGAGGCGGTGTACGCTGACCCCCAGACATATCCCGGACCATCCATGGCTGCCTCCAGTAGTACCGCAATTACCTCCGGTGCTGCAGGCACCGTCGCCCCGATAATGCCCATGTCATTCCCATACATCCCGGGGGCCAAGTGGTTGCCCCAGTATGATGGCTGCCGTGATACGCTCGATGAGTTTAAGCAGAAGATTGAGGGCGTCCTGGACATGTATGCTATGACCGGCCAATAAGGTGCAACGGTGGTGCTTGGACAGTTAACTGGGGCAGCAGAGAAAGAAAGTGCGTCCTGGTCTGTTGCTGAATGCAGATCATCCCCTGCTATATTTGATAAATTGAGAGCTGCCTTTGAGGAGTCTAATGAAGCTGACATTCGTATGCGCTTTCATCACTGCTACCAGAGGCCGGGAGATGACATAAGAGCTTATGCCTGGCGCCTGGAGAGAGCACTGCGCGCTCTCATACATGTCAGCCCTGCCAGTGCACGAGATGAAAACAAACTCCTCATTGAACAATACACCCAGGGCCTGCTATCCACTGCAGATAGTAAAAACGTACGCTGGTGGTCATTGAGCAACCAGATGCTCATTTTAATACCTTAAAGGAAATGGCCATCAAAGGGTTAAAGCCGGTAGAAACCCATGAAGCTGCAATAAAACGGTGGTGTGATAGTGAGGTGCAGGCTGCTCCAAAATCTGTACCAGTAGCTGCAGCCACGCACAATATACAGTCTGCTCAGCCTGATAAATATGATTTCCTGCGGGCTGAGATGCGTGCTGAGATGCGTAAAATAAGCAAAAACATCTCCAAATTAATGAATGCCATGCAGCTACAGAAGAGCCAGCAACCAGCGCCAAGACCTCAAGCCAAGCCTCAGCCGCAGATCCAGCTTGCCGACAGCCCGGATGACGTGCCCTGGATGCGAGGGAAGCAAGTTACAGCCTACAGAGGAAGAACCACTGACTGCTACAGCTCCACGGGGGAGCCCATCTGCCACAACTGTGACCGTGCTGGTCATCTCGCCAGATGCTGTCCTTTAAACGGACAGTCCCTGGGGGCCGGTTCCAAACCTCAAGACTAGATCAACAGGGCCCAACCACCTGGTGCAAGACTTTCATCGGACAGAAGCCATTTCTGTCCATTGTCCTAGATGGCATCCCGTTACCTGCTCTACTGGACACCGGATAACAGGTGACCCTCATCCCCTATATTCTTTATAGAAAGTATTGGGCTGATGCTGAACTGCAACAGCCCGAGGTAGACATTTCCCTTTATGCAGCAAATGGGGAACTAATTAATGTAATGGGGGATAAAGAAGTGCTCATAAAGGTGGGGAAGGTAGAGTTACAACATCAAGGGGTCCTTGTAGTAGGAGAGGCCACTAATGCAAATCATCCTTATGTTGTCTTGGGTACCAATGTTGTTCGCAATTGCATGGAGGAGGTTTTGTCTTTGCTTCTACAGCTTGCTGAAACTGCCAGACCTGGTCAGAGGAAGATTATCCAGCATGAGATCAGAGCCATCTTACACCAACAACAGGTAACAATTACAGGTGGTGAAATTGGTACAGCACGGGTGACAGACCCGATACCTATTGTGATACCCCCAATGAGTGAAATGATGGTATGGTGTCGAGCAGCTATAGGTCTGAGAGGGCAGGACTATCAAGTGTTAGTGGAGCCTGTGAGCACAGAGCACAGACCTACACTGTTGACAGCCAGGGGGGTAGCTAATGTACATAAAGGGAGAGTACCAGTTCGCATCTTAAACTGTGGCAGTGAAGAGATTAAACTACCCTGGTATACCACCGTTGCCAAATTATACACAGTTGGTAACAACGAAATTCAAGCAGCGCAACCTGAACCCCACGAGGAAGGGGCAAAAACTGATCAAACAATCGGGTCGCTGGAGGACTGGTGCCAGCAGCTCCATGTCGGAACTGACACCACTCCTGTGTATGAAAAGCAAGGTGTATACCGAGTAGCCAAAGAATTTGAACAAGTTTTCAGTAAGCATCCACTTGATTTTGGTAGGATAAAAGGGGTACTACATCACATTCCCACAGGTACTCATCCACCAATCAAGGAGCGGTATAGGCCTATTCCACCTGTACATTATTAAAAAGCCAAAGAAATGTTACAGGACATGAAAGACGCAGGGGTTATACGAGATAGCTGTAGTCCCTTGGCAGCACCACTAGTCCTATTAAGGAAAAAGGATGGCAGTATGAGGATGTGTGTAGACTATAGGCAAATCAACTGCATAACACATAAAGATGCTTACCCATTACCACGTATAGAAGAGTCTTTAGCTGCATTGAAATCTGCCAACTACTTTTCCACCTTAGATCTCACTAGTGGGTATTGGCAGGTGGCCGTAGCCGAAGAAGACCGAGAGAAGACGACATTCACAACACCTATGGGCCTACGTGAGTTCAACAGCATGTCTTTCGGACTATGTAATGCAACCGGAACCTTCCAGAGGTTGATGGAGAGTTGCCTGGGGCTAAAGAACTTCGAGACGGTACTGCTCTACCTGGATGACGTGATCATGTATTCCAAGACCTACGAAGAACATGTCGCCCATCTAGGAGAGGTGTTTGAAGCTCTGGCCAAATACAGGATGAAGCTGAAACCATCAAAATGCCACCTGTTAAAGCCAAGAGTGCAGTACCTGGGACACATAGTCAGTGCTGAAGGCGTGGCTCCTGATCCAGACAAGGTGACAGCAATCAAAGAATGGCCAGAACCAAAAACCATCAAAGAAGTACGTCAATTCCTGGGTTTGGTGGGCTACTACCGAAGGTTCATCAATGAGTATACCAAGAAGGCTGCTCCTCTGCAAGACCTGCTAGTAGGCTCACCCATGAAAGGCAAGCCAAAGGATTCTCCGTGTAGATGGGGTAAAGAACAAAAGGAATCATTCGAGATGATGAAGGAAGCCCTGACAGGAGAAGAAATCCTAGCTTACCCGGACTACAACTTGCCATTCCTGCTGTATACAGATGCCAGCAATGTGGGACTCGGAGCCGTCCTTGCCCAAAAATAAGACAGCAAGGAGAGGGTAATCGCCTACGCAAGCCGAAAGTTGCGACCCACAGAGAGGAATCCAGAAAATTACAGTTCCTTCAAGCTGGAGTTCCTAGCCTTGGTCTGGGCCATCACCGAGAGGTTTAAACACTACCTAGCCTCTAGCAAATTTACCGCCTACACGGATAACAATCCGCTCACCCACCTGGAAACTGCAAAGTTTGGAGCCATGGAACAGAGTTGGATGGCTATACTCTCCAACTATCAATTCACCATCAAGTATCGGGCTGGGCATCAAAACGGAAATGCGGACGCCTTATCCAGGATGCCTCACTTATCTGAAGGAGGTGTAGATGAAGATGAGCTGGAAGAAGTGGAGTTACCTGCTTTCCATCATGTGAGAGAAACCCCATGCCAGCAGACCCATTGAAACCTCTTTACTGAAGCAGTGAACCTATTACCTCACTTTGACTGACAGAAAGTGCAGAACCAAGACCCAGCTGTCGGTCTGATTAAATAACTGATAGCCAGGAGTCAGCAAAGCTGCCTGCAAACCCTTTGTCTGATGCTAAACATCTGTGGAATGAGCGAGATAAACTGTTCCAGTACCAAAATAAGTTATGCCGGCGGTATATAAATCCAAGCACCCATGAACAGGTGTGGCAAATCATCATGCCAAAATCAGAGGTTCCCATGATCCTAGATGTCTACCACAACAAAACTGGTCACTTCGAGTGGAAGAAACATGAACTGCTGCTCAAAGGTAGATTTTTCTGACCAGGTATGAGATCATCCATAGAGAAGTGGTGTAGAAAGTGTCAAGCCTGTACCCTGAGAAGAAAAAGTGTGCAGAGTCAGAAAGCTCCACCTAATCCCATCGTAACAACACAACCATTGGAATTAGTCGCCTTGGACCACGTGAAGCTAACTCCAAGTAGATCTGGCTATACATAGGCCTTGACAATGGTGGACCATTACTCAAGATTTTTAATGGTAGCCCCTGTAAAATACTTGACAGCTGCAACTGCTGCAAGAACCTTCCAAAAAGTCTTCTGCAGACCGTTGGGATATCCAGAGCGCATTCTCACAGATCAAGGACCAGCATTCGAAGCAGAGATTTTTCAGGAGTTTTGCAAGATGTATGGGTGCAAGAAGATCAGAACGACCCCGTATCATCCACAAACTTATGGGCTCTGTGAAAAAATGAATAACATCGCAATTGACATGCTGAAAATTCTCCCGTTGGAAGAATGGAAACAATGGCTTGAGAAACTCCCTGACTTGAACGACATGTACAATCACATTCCAGTGAGTTCCACCAACTGTACACCAGCATATCTGATGAGAGCTTGTACAGGAAAATTACCTGTGGACTTAGAACTCGGTATAGTAGATCCTGAAGCAGATCAAATCATCTCAAACTGGAAAGTCCATTGACAAGAACAGTACGCTAAAGTCCAACAAACTGTCGAAAGTAACCTGGAGAATTCCCGTGCAAAACAAGAGAGGGATCATAACAAGCGTGCTTCAGCAGAAATTATACCATCAGGAAGTTTAGTCCTAAAAAGAAAAAGAACCTGTAATAAGTTGGATGACAAATGGGAAAGTGAACCCTATGTCCTGTTATTTATGTCCATGACAACAACAAGATCTGTATCATTAGTAAAGATGGTGGAAATACCAGACAAACAGTGTCCAGAGATCACCTTAAGAGGTGTCCTTCAGATTGGGAAGATCAAGAGAATTACAATCAACCCATTCAAGAGTTTGAACCCATTCCAGAACCAATCCCCATTCCTGAACCAAGGAAAAGAATGATCCAAACGGATCTAGGAGAATTCCCTGAAGATTGGCCTCAAATAGATGGAGCCATCATCATCCCTGTAATCAACTTTTACCAACCTCAAGAAGAAATCCCAAGGAATCAGGAAGAAATACCCGTTGCAAGAGAATCTGAGGATGCTGCATTCGGTACACCTGCTAGCCTAGTAGTGAGACTAAGGCAACGCAGAAGCTCACCTGAACCGCATACCCAAAGTTCAACACCACTAAACACTTCACCTGAGACAGTAACACCCGTAGTGCGAAAATCACAGAGGAGCACACGAGGTCAGTCCCCGTCTAGGTATGGAGAATGGGTATAAGGAAGAACACATCTGAAAGCATATGTAAATAGGAAACTGAATAAACAGCAATGTAAATTGTAGTGTACAGAAGGGTGGAGGAACTGGGCCCAGTCCCAAGCATATTAAGTTAGGAACAGAAAGTGCCTGGGGCAGGGAGGGACCAGGTCTCCTAAGCTGAGACACCCATAGGGACCCCTGTTTATTATTGAAAGTGTGAACTTTTGAAAAGACTTTTCTCCTTTATTACGCGGAGCGTACAGAGACATTGCTGTATAGACTCTTATTGAACTTTGCCCCTTTGAACTCATTTAAAAACTTCAATGGACTACGGTTGATGGACTAACATAGCCACAAACTTTTTTTAAAAAGCCTGCGGTGGATGGACTAGCACCGTATGGACTTACCAGTTTTTCCATTTTTTCTATTTTTCCATATTTTCAGTGTCTTTTTGTAATTTTTCATTTTTCAAAATATGTAAATATGTTATCATTGTTATATCTTTGTTTCACAAAATGTCTCAGTCCAGGAGTATTGATGTTACCTAGGGGGGAGTGTGGCGCCTTGCTAACGCAGGTAACCAAATATCTCTCAGCTGCACAGCTGGGTTTCCATAGCAGGTACCACTACAAACAACACCTTCCACCCTGGCACAGTAGGGGGAGCTCAACCTGCTGCACTTAGGCAGGATCCCCTATAAATACTGCTGCTGGGGGCGGAGTTAGTCAGAGAGTAGCAGACACTAGAAGAGCTGCAGGAAGGTTCTGGTGCTGGTGACACGAGAAGGCACAGGCCAGAGACCCAGAGGAGCCCTTCAGCATCACACCAGCCTAAGTGGGACTGAAGGCAAGGAGAAAAGAAGCAGATTCAGCAGCAAGGAACAGGCAGCTCCAGCTGTGAGCTCGTTCCAGAGAGAGAGGAGAGAGAGAAGACGGATATTGGGGATTCGCGCCAGTGGAGAACTACAAATCCCACAGGAAACCCCTGGGCACCGAGGAAGCTACAGCTACCCGGTCTCCTGAGAGAGTCAAAGCAAGGGAGCCAGGTGCAGGGGCCCCTGCAGAAACCAAGAGAAGGTTGTCCCACAGACCGCACAGGAGAGAAGGAGAAACAGATCAGATAAGAGAGTGGAGGCAAGTCCTGATTTACTAGACTGTGCTTCAAGGAAAACAAAAGGGAAGGAGGCCTTACACCCACTTGCTGCGGGAGCCCACTGTGCAGCCCAGCTACCCGTCAGTGCTTGGGACCATTTGCCTGAATTCCATCAGTAAAAGGTAAAGAGACTTCTGCTGCGTGTTTGCCTTCTTTCTGCTCCCTCACTGTGCCCCTCCATAGACTGTTCCTATACTCCCAACCGACCCAACTCTGCTGCATCCTGCCCAACCTCACCACTCTGTCCTGGAGGTTCCAGTCCTGCCTGCGGGAACTATTCAGATAGAAAACAAGCGGTGTCAGAGGTTTGGAGCGCTAAAGAAACCACGGGTTGGTGATTAAATTACCAATAATTTATTTCACGAACAGCAGGGGTCCAGTATGCCACAATGCGTTTCGACGCACAGATGCGTCTCTTTCATCCACTTGAGAAAGACGCATCTGTGCGTCGAAACGCGTTGTGGCATACTGGACCCCTGCTGTTCGTGCAATAAATTATTGGTAATTTAATCACCAACCCATGGTTTCTTTAGCGCTCCAAACCTCTGACACCTCTTGTTTTCTATCTGTTAATTTCTTTCTCCCTTGTTGGGAGTGCGGTGTGTGAGCTGCTCTAAGACCCACAGTACCTGGCAGTACATCATAAAGACCCACCCTTGAATGATCAACTGATACACAGTGTGGAGCTGGGACGGAAGCCAGTGCAGCGAGTCTGCCTCTTCGCGTGGAGGAGTGAAGGAGCCCACCTCCATCTCCAGAGGAACTAAGGAGCCGACCACCAGGCCCGGAGTATCAGAGGAGGAGGGAATATTGGCCCCTGTCACTACAGTGACCCACATTAAGCCATCAGTCTGGTTGTGCGGGGTGTTGCACAACCAGTAAAGGTTAGTGCAAACATAGTAAAACCGTGTATTAAGTTCCTCCAGTTGCAGTGTGGCGCAATATCTGTTTTTTCTTTTAATTGCGGGAACTATTCAATCACAGCCACAATCACACCGACCTCCAGAGGACTGTAGCGGTGCTGGTGACCCCTCATCAGACACAGCAGGTGGCGTCACAAAGACAAAACTTGTAAATATTCCCTGTAAATACCCCTTTTTCACTGACCCCCAGGGCTATAGCCTCGGGTAGCCACCCGTGACAGCCCGAGCCCTGAGTACCCTGCCCTGGGCGAGTCACTATGTAAATGAATCAATATTATTATTATATTATTATTATCCCAGAGAGACAGCACCGGCCCAGCCCCAAGTACCCCACAGCCTGGGGGCGCCTCAGAACCATAAGCTGCTGTCCATAGACAATGAAGAAAGGGGAGTTAGCAGAAGACTCTCTGACATGATTGTTGTAGGAGAACTCTGTCCTGGGCAGCAGCTTGACCCAATCTATGTGGGGTTCGTTGACGACGTTATTATTATTATTCTTCACATTACAAAGGGAATATAGCAGGGTGTATGTACAGTACATTATACAGGGTATCCAGCAGTATGTTTACATGAGAGAGCTGTGTTTTCAGAGAGAGCTGGCAACATTCACCAATACTGAGTGAGCTCTGCTGAACACAACTCTGCCCACAAGGGAGGGAGAATCTGACCAGACATCACAGGAAGCAGAGATCATGTGACCTTAGGAGCAGCTCAGGTCACAGCAGCATTTGAAAAAGCAAGTTGTTTAGTAAAATTCTTATCTTTAGCAGATAGCTCACATGAAAGGGACATGTAAAGTAGTGGCCAACCTCTTTAATGGAAGGATAAGTTTTGTATACTGCTGGGAAGAGAAAGAGATTAAAGTGATCCTAAACCCAGAAACTGACCCCCCCTTATCTTTAGACCTGTCCCTGCACCCCCTCTTATCATTTCTAGCCATCCCTTTTGCATAAAAAATCGCTTTTGTAAAGTAAGAGAAAAGTATATAATAGTTTGACCTGTGTGAGTTCTCCGTTTCTGTTTAAAGCCGCAAATAGGCGTGCCTGTCTGCTGGTGCCTGATAATTATTCACACCCTTCTCTGCTTGCTGCCTTTGTGAGTGTGTGGCCGCGTCATGAAAGGGGGCGGGGCTAAATCGCGTGATGCCGGAGCCCCGCCCCCTTTCATGACGCGGCCACACACTCACAAAGGCAGCAAGCAGACAAGGGCGTGAATAATTATCAGGCAGCAGCAGACAGGCGCCTCCTATCTGCGGCTTCAAACAGAAACGGAGAACTCACACAGGTCAAACTATTATATACTTTTCTCTTACTTTACAAAAGCGATTTTTTATACAAAAGGGATGGCTAGAAATGATAAGAGGGGGTGCAGGGACAGGTCTAAAGATAAGGGGGGGTCAGTTTCTGGGTTTAGGATCACTTTAAGAATCACTGCCTTATTCTTATGATGGTCCATGTGAGTGTCTGACATCCTGAACCCCCATGACCAGCTAATAATTTGTAAATCAGCTAATCGTCTGTACTGTGTGTTTGACCCCTGGAGATCTGATATTGATAATTTATCTAAGTGATGGGTATCTCAGCCTCAGACGTATCTACACTGTGTGCAGAATTATTAGGCAAATGAGTATTTTGAACACATGATACTTTTTATACATGTTGTCCTACTCCAAGCTGTATAGGCTTGAGAGCCAACTACCAATTAAGTAAATCAGGTGATGTGCATCTCTGTAATGAGGAGGGGTTTGGTGTAATGACATCAACACCCTATATAAGGTGTGCTTATTTATTAGGCAACTTCCTTTCTTTTGGAAAAATGGGTCAGAAGAGAGTTTTGACGGGCTCTGAAACATAAAAAATTGTGAGATGTCTTGCAGAGGGATGCAGCAGTCTTGAAATTGCCAAACTTTTGAAGCGTGATCACCGAACAATCAAGCATTTTATGGCAAATAGCCAACAGGGTCGCCAGAAGCGTGTTGGGCAAAGAAAGGCACAAAATAACTGCCCATGAATTGAGGAAAATCAAGCGTGAAGTTGCCAAGATGCCTTTTGCCACCAGTTTTGCCATATTTCAGAGCTGCAATGTTACTGGAGTATCAAAAAGCACAAGGTGTGCTATACTCTGGGACATGGCCAAGGTAAGGAAGGCTGAAAAACGATCACCTTTGAACAAGAAACATAAGATAAAACGTCAAGACTAGGCCAAGAAATATCTTAAGACTGATTTTTCAAAGATTTTATGGACTGATGAAATAAGAGTGACTCTTGATGGGCCAGATGAATGGGCGAGAGGTAGTGATGGGCGAATCTACTCGTTAGGAGTCGTCACTCTGCGAGTAGTAAGAAACTCGCAGGAGTCGGTACTCTGCAAGTTTCCAAGCGATTACTCGCACAGTAACGAGTCCAATGCAAATCAATATAAAAGAAAAATACAGGTTGCGCCCCACTGCTAGTTTTAGATCGTAGGTTCGATTAAGCAGCCCCCCTGCTCACCTGGTCCAGTTGTGCCGACCGCACAACTGGTTGGTAGGTTAGGATGCAACCCCGTAGGGTCTCCACAATGACCGGGAGCTGAGGGGAAAGTGATTCACGTAGTCCGTCGGCGTCCGGTCCACGTGATAGCTGAGGAGGGGTGGCGATATGATGAAGGCAGGTCCTGTGAGCTGAGCTGCCGAACAACACGCTTCCCGCAGGGAAGTGTTGTAGTAGTTCAAATGAAAGAGGTGATATTGTATCAGCGCTCGCAAAGCAACAGGACATCAGCGGTGATGAGTCCATTATTAGTCTCACCATCCCCATGCTCTGTTTGCTTAAAGATTCTCTCCTGAATCTTAAAACAGAATCATTGAGGGCACAGCGGAGGGCTATGGATCCACATTTTAACATCCACGATCAGAGCCAGCAAAGCTTATTTCAGCCGGCAACATTGGCTGCAGAACAAAACAGTGATGAGGAAGATGAAGACGATTTATTTCTCCATGGTACTGATGTGAACCCTAGTAGTTCAGAAATTCATGAAAAATTACCCTGAGTTATCTGATCTACTAGAGAAGGTGCGTAGAAATTGTGCACATTTCCGGCATTCCTCCACAGCACTTGGAAGTCTATATGCCCTTCAACAGCAATTTAATTTGCCCAATCACAGGTTAATTTGCGACATGCCTACAGGATGGAACTCTGCATTCCATATGTTGGCAAGGTTCAATGAGCAGCAGAGGGCAATAACGGAATATCAGCTGCAACATGCCCGTCACACCGGAAGTCATACAAGACACATTGGTACTATGGAGTGGGTCTGGATCGCTGACCTTTGCGAGGTTCTAGAGAACTTCGATTACTGCACAAAACTTGTCAGCGGTGATCAGTCAATTATTAGTCTCACCATCCCCATGCTCTGTTTGCTTAAATAATCGCTCCTGAATCTTAAAACAGAATCATTGAGGGCACAGCGGAGGGCTATGGAGCCAGATTTGAACATCCCTGATCAGAGCCAGCAAAACCAATTTCAGCCGGCAACATTGGCTCCGGAAGAAGACTGTGATGAGGGTGAGATGATGATGATGAAGACGATTTATTTCTCCATGGTACTGATGTGAACCCTAATGGTACTCCCAACCCCAGCTTTATGTCAGTACAGCATGGGTGGGCTGAAGAGGAAGAGGCGGAGACCGATTTTGAGACCATGATGCGTAGTGTTCATCAGTCAGGTGAAACAGAAGAGATGAGTCTTTGCAGCCTAGCACACGTCTGACTTCATGTCTCAATGTCTGTCCCAAGATCCATGCGTCATTAACATCTATGACAGCGACCTCTACTGGTTGTCAACATTTCTTGACCCACGCTACAAAGACAAGTTTCCATCGCTGCTGTTGCAGTCACGAAGGGGCTTAACGATGGATTATTTCAAGAGGGTTGTTGTTGACAATTTGATGTCAATTTCACCCTCTGACTCCGCTCTACCCAGAAGAAGCAGCTGTTTGCCACAGCAGCCTTTGGTTGGGACACAAACGGCCACAATGTCAAGAAGAGGTGGTGGTAAGATGTCCACCAACTGGGCGATGTTTAACAGACCTTCCAATCTGCAAAGGATTGTGCCTACGGTCACCTTGAGTAGGAGACAAACATTGTCAAACATGGTGAACGAGTATGTCTGTGACACTACCAGCTTCTTAACCGACACCTCTGTACCCTTTAATTACTGGGTTTCCAAGCTTCACACTTGGACTGAGCTCTCTTTGTATGCCTTAAAGTTGCTGGCCTGCCCAGCTGCTAGTGTGACATCAGAGTGTGTTTTCAGTGCCGCTGGGGGCATTGTCACTGATAGAAGGTCACGGCTTACTACAGAAAACGCCGACAGGCTGACTCTCATTAAGTTCAACAAGGACTGGATATCATCACAGTTCTTAAGCCCTCCAGACGACAGTACCCAAACCTAGAGGAACATAATCAAATTTGATATGTTTGGCTGACTGCGGTTTAAACATTATGTCCTTTTCTGACACGAAGGATAAACAATGTGCCTCCGCTAAGAAGATTTGATAACTCATGTTCCTGCTACATTTGCTGCATGATAACAAAACTACACAATCAGTTTCAGTCATGTTACTTTACTACTGCATCCACTTGTGATGATTTTTGAACGTTGTTTTTTTCACACAATATAATACAGCCTCTTGGCTGAATTTTTCAAGGCAACTAGCCTATGCCTGCATAGTGGGCATTTCTCCAACTGCAAGCAAATATATTGTATGGCACAAGCGCCTTGCATTAATTATATAAATTTTGATCACGCCCTTGGGCTAATTTTTGGAGGCAACAAGCCTATGCCTGCATAGTGGGCTTTGCAGGTACTATGCTCTTAGTACAACCGTCAATATTGTATAGGCCACGCGCCCTGCTTTATTTCTCAAAATCTGGACTAAAGCCCTTGGGCTAATTTTTGAAAGCAACAAGCCTATGCCTGCATAGTGGGCTTTGCATGTACTATGCTCTTAGTACCACCCACAATATTGTATAGGCCACGCGCCCTGATTTCTTTCTCAAAATCTGGACTAAAGCCCTTGGGCTAATTTTTGGAGGCAACAAGCCTATGCCTGCATGGTGGGCTTTGCATGTACTATGCTCTTAGTACAACCCACAATATTGTATAGGCCACGCGCCCTGCTTTATTTCTCAAAATCTGGACTAAAGCCCTTGGGCCAATTTTTGGAGGCAATAAGCCGATAATTCATCAGTGACCATTGCATGCCCTTTGCTTCAAGTGCTATGTACAGTTGGACATGGGCTCTGAGGCCTGCTTAATTTGAACAATACATACATCCCATGGACCGTTGGCATGTTTTAGAGACAAACGTCCGCCGAACAGAGGGAACAATTGAAGGCGATGGTCCTTCATGAACCCAACGATAAATCATGGTACGACGTTGCAAATGGATTTCATCGCCGATGATACTTCACAAACTGCATTGCAACTGTATGCGGGAAACGCATTTTTATCTAAAAGCCCACAACAATGTGATAATCTGCTTCAATTATTAATGGAAATGTAAACCCCAGCCCAAATCCCACCTTAGGTATATTCCATAAACTGACTAGAGATTCTTGACTAATTGTTCATGTGGAAAGTGTGTGATAGTTCCAAAATCATGGATTGAGTGTATTACACATGATACATACAACTGATATGTGGCTGTCAAAAGAAATATTTTAATTAGGTGGTAGACTTTAATGCCTGTTGGCTTTCTTTTACTTAAGTCTGTTTTCTTTGTCTGTACTTCTTTCCACCTTTTTTTTTTTTTAAAAGGCCACAAAAAGTCACGTTTACTAACATAACATAACAAAGAAACACACCGAAAGGGGTTAAGGTAACAAATTGCTACATAAAACCTAACATTAAGAGAATGTTTCATTATCTCAAAAAGAGAAAAATCAAAGTCTACTAAACAAAAAATAAAAATATTATGGATACAAACTTCCATAGGTCCATTACATTAGAGGACATGGTAACTTCGGTCACCACTGTCTTCCACAATCACATCTACGTCACCCTCATGGACAGGCATATTGATGACGTTGAGCGCCTGGTTGATGTCCTCAGCCAACGGCCTGTGATATTCTGCCAAACCTCTTGATCCAACATTGGGCACATTAACTAAAGGCTCATAGGGGCGCCACAAGGTATGTTCTACAGGGGGTCCATCAATACTCTGTGAGCCCAGCACGGGTCCTGGTTGGCCTGGCTGCTGGTGGTGTGACCTTGCCAAGAAGTTGTGTTGTGAATGCTGCCAACCCTCCAGCATATTTAAGACCCGTGTGGGGCTGTTGGGGGGCACATTGACATCAAGTACTATTTGGACGGCTGCCCTTGCACTCAGTCTCCGCTCATGTGGAATCTGTGTGAGATATCCAATGAGACTGTGTGCAAAGGCAGCCTCCCACTGTAGTGTGTTGGGGTCTGCATTGGATGCCCCACCCACCGCTTCCCAGGGAGCAAAGTAATTTGGACCAACAACACTCGATACATATCTGGGTAAAGGTGCCAAGCTGGGGGTGAAGGCAACTGTGTTGAAGCTGGAGGAGGCCACAGAATTACGCCCAAATGCTTATGATGGATCAGCTCGGCCACAGCTGGACCGAACCGGGGCAGGGACATAATGGCAGGGAGCCAGAGCAGGGACAGAGGAGCAAGGAACTGGACCTTGCATGGAGGAAACATGAAAACGAGCTGGGGCAGTGCAGGAGGGAACAGGACCAGGGCCACTGTTGGACTTCTCTATATCATGGCCAGAGCTACAGGGGACCACAGCGGCTGGAACACCGGATGGCAGATAAACTGGTGGAGCCGCCAGAGCCATACCACTCACAGCATGTTATTCTACAGGCTGTGGTGGTAAAGGAGGTGGAAGCTGATCAGCCACGGGTTGGTTGGGGTCCGGCATCACCTCATCTGCTTCATCCACATCCTGTTGCTGGGCTGGTCTGTCCGGATGTTGAACAGCTGCCCCAGCGGCCTCCTCTGCGCCTTGGTGAACTTCCACAGGCTGGGGATTTGGACATCGTGGTCTATTTCAAAACCAAAAATGAAAAAAGTCAGCGCCCATTTTTTGTACTTAGAAAGTTAAAATTAAAGTGTGTAGTGACCAACATAACTTGAAATCTACACTTACATTTACTCTTGTGTGTCTTCAACCTAAAGAAATCTAACTTTACTCACATTTTGGCACAGTTAACCATGTAAAATACACAACCAACAAGCTGAGCAAAGTACATACAATATAAATTGGCTTATAGTAGCATAATTTGTGAAGATAACCTTACTATTCCAAACTATTGTTTACCGTAAAATAAATAGTAAAACATTGTAAGTAAATATTAAGCAGCACAACACATATGTAGCCTACGTATATGGGAGCGTTAGGGTACAAATGGCAGCCCTTTAAAGTGAGGTCATGCCATTGAGCTAGCAAAATAACGCACCCTTCCCGCAATAAGAAATCACGCCTTTCTATGCTGCTATGACCACCATCTCACACTATCTAGTTAGCCGTAAAATGCCTTCAGATATGCTACACCATATTTACATAAGATAATGGGCAAAGTAACATTTGGAAATTATGGCACAGGCATAGGCAAGTTTAATAATATTAAGACCAACACACAAGTGGGCGAAGGAACGTCACACCAGGAGACCGCTGTGCCTCTTCAACAGATATGAAGACTGCTGAGCACAGACAGATCGATACTGTTGATCAGACACAGAGCGCATTGACATACTACTGTATACCCTGGTTTTCCTCAAAAACAAGGAAGGTACCGATGTGGACTGCAAGAATAACCACAGGGTCATTTTTTAGCCACATTGTGTGGACACATTTTTGCCCTCTAAAATTATTTAAAGATGATGGTCACTTTGACATGATCAACTGTGTTCAGAAAATAAGTGTTGCACATTTGTAGTTAGGCACCCTACTGTATCTCACAAATTAAATGGGGTTAAACATATAAATAACATTGCGACACACAGTGTAACCTCTACACTGTTATTAAACTTCACAATAACAGTGTCATGTCTGTTCATCTTTTTTAACACAACCTATTTTACTTGAAATTACTTACCGTATATACTCGTGTATAAGCCGAGTTTTTCAGCCCAAAATTTGGGCTGAAAAGTCCCCCCCTCGGCTTATACACGGGTCAATACGGTACCTCTGGGCTGTGGAGGCTGGAGGAGGCGGGGGGAGGCTGCTGTATGAGCAGCCCCGTCACGTGGGGCCGCTCATTATATATGCACTGCTTCCCCCTGTCAATCAGCGCAGGGGGAAGCAGTTCATATAGCCCCCCAAAAGCTGCCACTGTCCCCCCTTGTAAGGGCCCCCCCCCCGGTGCTTATACATTACCATCCCGGTGTTCTGATCGGCGCCGCTCCTCGGTGCTTCTTCATCCTCCCGCGCTGGCTCCATCCGTGATCTCCGGCTGTCGCAGCGATGTGACGTCATCGCGCGACCGCCGGAGAACCCGGATGCAGCCAGCGCGGGAGGATGAAGACGCAGCACGGAGGAGCGGCGCCGATCAGAACACCGGGATGGTAATGTATA
This sequence comes from Allobates femoralis, assembly GCA_033576535.1. NCBI lineage: Eukaryota > Metazoa > Chordata > Amphibia > Anura > Aromobatidae > Allobates > Allobates femoralis. The sequence goes on along the minus strand of JARQOC010000008.1, from coordinate 58,570,913 downwards.
AGTAGCGGGGGGGGGCACTTACAAGGGGGGACAGTGCCAGCTTGTGGGGGCTGTTGGTACCCCCTGGGGGCTGTTGGTACCCCCAGGGGGCTGTTGGTACCCCCAGGGGGCTGCTGGGAACCCCCTGGGGGCTGTTGGTACCCCCAGGGGGATGTTGGTACCCCCAGGGGCTGCTGGGTACCCCCTGGAGGCGGTTGGTACCCCCAGGGGGCTGTTGGTACCCCCAGGGGGCTGCTGGGTACCCCCTGGGGGCTGCTGGGTACCCCCAGGGGGCCGCTGTATAACCCCTGGGGGGTGCTGTATAACCCCTGGGGGCTGCTGTATATACTGCTGAGGCCTGTATACCACTGGGCTGCTGTATATACCACTGGGGCTGCTGTATATACCACTGGGGCTGCTGGGGCTCCTGTATACTACCACTGGGGCTGCTGGGGCTCCTGTATACTATACTACCACTGGGGCTGCTGTATACTACCACTGGGGCTGCTGGGGCTGCTATATACTACCACTGGGGCTGCTATATACTACCACTGGGGCTGCTATATACTACCACTGGGGCTGCTGGGGCTGCTATATACTACCACTGGGGCTGCTATATACTACCACTGGGGCTGCTATATACTACCACTGGGGCTGCTGTATACTACCACTGGGGCTGCTATATACTACCACTGGGGCTGCTGTATACTACCACTGGGGCTGCTGGGGATGCTATATACTACCACTGGGGCTGCTATATACTACCACTGGGGCTGCTATATACTACCACTGGGGCTGCTGTATACTACTGCTGGGGCTGCTATATACTACCACTGGGGCTGCTGGGGCTGCTATATACTACCACTGCGGCTGCTGTATACTACCACTGGGGCTGCTGGGGATGCTATATACTACCATTGGGGCTGCTGTATACTACCACTAGGGCTGCTGTATACTACCACTGGGAGGCCTGTATACCACTGGGGGGGGCCTGTATACCACACTGCTGGGGGCTGTATACCTGTGCTGGGGTCCACCCTCGGCTTATACACGAGTCAATAGGTTTTTCCAGATTTTTGGGGCAAAAGTAGGGGGGTCGGCTTATACACGGGTCGGCTTATACACGAGTATATACGGTAATTCTTAGATTTGAATGTGGTATTCTCAATGATAATTTTATACTTTATTAAGAACAACAACTTAATATACAATGACAACTTCAGAGATATGGTGTTGTCTCACGCCACTCTCACACTAGTCATTTAACCACAAATGGAGACTATGACAATTAAACATGTAAAGACTCCATTTCTTAAAACACATAATGTTACAGGTTGACAGGGTAATTCTCAACATGCACCAGGCCTCTCCGAACCTACAAAGTGAATTGTTAAACTGGGACCAATTTTGGTGTCCCACTTGCTTTTTGTACAAGGTGGGTACCTGTAAGAAGCACATTAGTGGAGTCACAAACATATAAGGTGTCTTCATTGAGCCACAAGACTAAGCCCTTGTGAGCCAGTCACTACATGCCCACGTCATGGACACAGGCCTTCATGGCGGCAGCTGTTATGGCGATTCGCTCACAAACAAATACATCCAGTACCCATGGTCCCACTAACAAACTTTGCTGAGTGTAGACTATGTATGTGTTATGCAGATCGTAAAAATCTGCGGTCCACTAACATAATTGTGTGCATTATGGCCAAATATGTTTTCACGCTTTCAACAGATCAGCATCCGTCTTCCTATTTGACATAGCTACAAAAGCAATGGGGACATCAACCATATTGACTAATCTTACACATGTTAAAGTTATGGGCAAATGAAAATCTTCCATAATGCACCTTCTAAGACGCACAAATGGACGAAGGAATGCCAGTCTGTAATAGTGGGCGTAAACACGCAACCGTGGTGCAGCTTGTGGGCCCAGGCATAACTGCCGTTCGTACTCCTTCTTATACTGGTCCCGGCAGCTCCTCCATCTCTTCATCACCATATCAACTGCAAGCAGATAAATAAAATACAGACATCAGATTTGATCACACATTCTCTTGTCTCAAACAATAGTGCCAAACATACAATAGACATGCACTTCTTGCCCTCTTTGTACCCATGGTTAAGTACATGGTACACGTAGAGAGAAGGGAGAGAAGGATAAACCTGGAAGGACCATATCGAGAGAGGGTTCTGGCAAGAGAAGGAACCTGTCTGCGCATCCTCATCCACTGTTTTCTCCACAACAGTCCCAAGCTGGAAGCACTGCAGCACTGCCTCGGCGAAGCGGCAACAGGCTGTGCTGAATCTAATATTCATAGGTGACAAACCCCAAAATGCAGAAGAGGTGTGGACATCTCTTAAACAGCAGGTAGACCACTGGCTCACACCTCTGAACCTAAAGCCAGGAAAGGTTGTGTGCGCCAATGGCCGGAACCTGGTGGCGGCTTTGAGGAGAGGCCAGCTGACACATGTTCCATGCGTGGCCCATGTGCTCAACCTCATGGTTCAGCGGTTTCTAAAATCATACCCAGAGCTGTATGATCTCCTCTTAAAAGTTTAACGCCTGTGTTCACTTTTTTGAAAGTAACCTACTGCTCCTGGCGGCCTTGACGGTTTGCCGGGGCCTTTTTCAGCTTCTGGCTCATAGACTGGTGTGTGATGTCCCCACGCATTGTAACTCAACTCTGCACATGTTGGTCAGGATTTGTGACCAGAAGAGGGCAGTTGTTGAGTACCTGCCTCACCTAAGGCGTTGGGAAAAGGGTCAAAATCCACACATTACACGTGAGGAGTGAAGATGGATGTTCGACCTATGTAGCGTCCTCCAAAACTTTGAGGACTCCACCAAGATGGTGAGCGTCGATGACGCCATTATTAGCGTCACCATACCGCTTATCTGCCTTCTAAAACGGTCTCTGCTCAAAAACAAACAGGATGCATTGCAGGCGTAGCGCCATGAGTTGGAGCGAGAAACAGTAGTGGGTGTGGGTGATAACACACAGCCCAGCCTCATCTCATCACAACGTGCAGTGGAGTACTATGACGAGGAGGAAGAGGAGGACGAGGAGGAGGAGGAAGACATGGAGCTACTCTCCGGCCACATTGAGGATATGACATGCACACCAGTCATACCCTTTGTTCAGCGTGGTTGGCCCGAGGACAGGGTAGATGAGGAGCAGGGGGACAGCATGTTCAGTCATCGTGTTGGTCAAGACACCGAAGTGCTGGCTGTTAAGTGTTTGGCGCACATGGTTGACTTAATGGTAAGCTGCCTCGCTCGTGACCCTCGCGTTAAGAACATCTCGGGCCAAAAAACATTACTGGTTGGTAACAGTGTTAGACACACGCTACAATGAGAAGTTTATGTCTCTTATTCCTGAGGCAGAGAGGTCAGCAAAAATGCAGAAGGCCATAGTTGTGGAATTACAAAGGCATTCTCCACACAAAACGATAGCCGCATCGATCAGGAATCGGTGGACAACCAAGGTGTACGGCCGAGAGGGGCACGAGTGTAATCTGCCCGAGGTAGGGGAACAGTCTTTAAGATGTGGGCCAGTTTTCTCAGCCCCTAACGTTCCGCAGCACCTGAGGTGCGGGGTAGTGCCACAAGAAATGTTAAGTTTGGCCAGATGCTGAAGGAGTACCTTGCAGATCTAATAACTGTAGTCCGACATTCCTGTGTGCCTTACAATTATTGGGTATCCCAGATAGACATGTTACATGAATTGGCTCTCTACGCCTTGGAAGTCCTGGCCTGCCCTGCCGCTAGCGTTTTGTCAGAGTGTGTTTTTGTTGCCGCAGGTGGAATCATTACTGATAAACGCACCCGCCTGTAAACTGAAAATGAAGACAGAATGACTCAGATCTAGATGAACAAGGGTTGGATTGGGCCAGACTTCACAATACCACCAGGAAATGAGAGCGGAATTAAAATATTGAAAAGGTATTTTTCCATGAACCTACACTCACCCATGGGTACACACTTCTGTACTTTGGATAATCGCTGGACTGCTCATCCTTCTCCTCATGTGCCACCATGTTGACCGTTAAAAAAGTTAGGCCGTTGTTTCATGTAAAATTTTTTCATTGTTAAATTTTTTCACACATTATTTCAGAAAGGGCATTACAACAACAATACACCCGCTCATTTGCAATGGGAATAATGTTTTGATGCCCTCATGCACGTCTCTATCCATGGAGAATGGGGAGCTTCCAAATGTTTGGCCACCCTGGCAAAGGGAAATAGTACAATAGACACACTTCCTCAAAATGGGCACATTATGTCAAGAGGCCTTCATGTACATCTCTTCTCAGTGACATCGGAGTTCAACACAATGTTTTTACGTAAAATCTTTAATGTCATCACAAAAAGTAGCAAACACCAGCTCTGTCTCACTAGTGGGTATCTGCCTTAACATTTCCGCCATGAAAATTATTGTTGGTGTCATTTTGGAACTTTATCTGGTGAGTCCATATAAATGGCGTAAAACTCAAACAACATTTTTCACAGCTGTGACTTTTCAGTCAGAAATGCTTACAGGGTTCTTCACCATGCTGTTGACATGTCATTTCAGCACTCTTCTGAGAGTTTTGTGACATTTATAGGGTTTCTACATGCTGGCGGTGGTCATTTAATAAAAATACTCGGGTCTCCCATAGGATAACATTTGTCTTGGTGCTCGGCCCGAGTACACGAGTATCTTGGGATGCTCGGCCCGAGTACACCAGTATTTTGGGATGCTCGGCCCGAGCATCGAGCACACTAGCATTTTGGTACTCACTCATCACTACAATTGACATCACATAACTCTTACCAAGGTTTGCCTGTCCATCTTGTCCAGCTTCATGAAAAGACGGGAACATACTTATGGCGATGGACCTCCAACACATATTTCGCTGTCTGTCATCCCGATAGCCAGGGTGGGCTGCCACAGCTGAGGCCGCTCTTCAACCAGGCCAATGAGCCTGTCTGTATCACGTCTGCTACACATCTTTGGTGGGCCTGTTTGTGCAGATCAGATCAGCCTGTGTCTGCAGATAACATCAGCCTGTGCAGTAAATCGCTTATTAGCAGAGGCGACTTCCTGTTTATCTTCTGTAGTGGTGTTGAAATGATTTTCTGTGCTTCAGAGCAAAAGGGAGGACTTCAAAATCGCATCGCTAGTGGACACAGCAATCCGTGCTGAATGCGAGTTATTCACTGCTCTGTCTGCTCTCGTTAACCTTCGGCAGCTCTCAGCAGCAGGGAAGGGCTTTTACAGCCGCGGTCATAGCCTCAGCTATGACCTGAGAGGAACCCTGACTATTTTAGTCAGTTGTCAGCCTGCTGTCCCTCTGGATAGACACGTCTGTATGCAGAGGGATGTAGCAGAGCTGACACCGCGGTTATGGACTGCGGCGGACGGAAGATGATTTTTTTAATTAAAGATGGAGTCACAAATGCCTATGTTTTTTAATTTATAATAAAAAAAATTTTTATGTGTGGGGTGTTTTTTTTTTAAACAATTTAATAGAAATTCATGGCGGTCATGTGTAATATTGGCGTGACCGCCATAAATTTCGGGCTTAGGACCAGCTTTTTGTTATCAGCCCTTTATTACCCAGTGAGCCACCGCACCAGGGCCCTGGAAGAGTGGGGTTCAGCGCCAGAGGTTGGCGCTTCAATGAACGCGCCATCTTCTGGGGCGGCTGCGGGCTGCAATTTGCAGAGGGGGGGCCCAGAAAGCTTGGCCTTCCCCGCGCTGCGGATTCCAGCCCCCAGCTGCTTAGCTGTACCTGGCTAGACATAGAAATTGTGCGGAGCCCCACGCCGTTTTTTTTATTTCATGAAATTCATGACATAATTTAAAAAAAAATTAAACTGGGGCTCCGCGCTATTTTTATGTCTAGCCAGGTACAGCTAGGCAGTTGGGGGCTGGAATCCGCAGCGAAGGGAGGCTGAAGCTTTCTGCCCCCCCCCCCCCCGCTGCAAATTGCAGCCCGCAGCCGCCACAGAAGATGGCGCGTTCATTGAAGCACCATCCTCTGGCACTGAACCCCGCTCTTCCAGGGCCCTGGTGCGGTGGCTCACTGGTAATAAAGGGGTTAGAGACAGCTTTGTGTTATCAGCTGGCCCTAAGCCCGAAATTTATGGCAGTCACGCCAATAGTAGACATTACCGCCATGAATTTCTATTAAATTGTTTAAAAAAAACAAAAACACACAGAGAAAATTTTTTTATTAGTAATTACAAAAAAAAACACATTAGGGACTCCATCTTTAATCAAAAAAATCCTCTTCCGTCCGACGTAGTCCCAAACGCGGTGTCAGCTCTGCTACATCCCTCTACATAGTAATTTATTTATTTTTTTTAATATTCTTTAAAAGCCGGCGTCTTTTTGCGCTGGCGTTTAAAGAATAAAATGGGTGCTGCCAGACCCCTTATAGGCTCCAGCAGCACAGGAATCGCTGAAATACTCGCTTCCCCATTCATTAACATTGGACTCGCAAGACTCGCAACGAATAGCGAGTTTCCGACTCGGACTCGTTAGAGTCTAGCGATTCCCAGTATTGTAGGATTCGCCCATCACTAGTGAGAGGTTGGATCAGTAAAGGACAGAGAGCTCCACTCTGACTCAGATACCAGCAAGGTGGAGGTGGGGTACTGGTATGGGCTGGTATCATCAAAGATGAATTTGTGGGACCTTTTAGGGTTGAGGATGGAGTAAAGCTCAACTCCCGGACCTACTGCCAGTTTCTGGAAGAAAACTTCTTCAAGCAGTGGTACAGGAAGAAGTCAGTATCGTTCAAGAAAAACATGATTTTCATGCAGGACAATGCTCCATCACATGCATCCAACTACTCTACAGCGTGGCTGGCCAGTAAAGGTCTAAAAGAAGAAAAAATAATGACATGGCCCCCTTGTTCACCTGATCTAAACCCCATAGATAATCTGTGGTCCCTCCTAAAATGTGAGATCTACAGGGAGGGAAGACAGTACACCTCTGGGAACATTGTCTGGGAGGCTGTGGTGGCTGCTGCACGCAATGTTGATCGTAAACAGATCAAGCAACTGACAGAATCTATGGATGGAAGGCTGTTGAGTGCCATCATAAAGAAAGGTGGCTATATTGGGCACTAATTTTGGGGGGTTTTCGTTTTTGCATGTCAGAAATGTTTTTTTCTAAATTGTGTGCAGTTATATTAGTTTACCTGGTGAAAATAAACAAGTGAAATGGGAATATATTTGCTTTTTATTAAGTTGTCTATTAATTCTGCACAGTAACAGTTACCTGCACAAACAGATATCCTCCTAAGATAGCCAAATCTAAAAAAAAACACTCCAACTTCCAAAAATATTATGCTTTGATATTTATGAGTCTTTTGGAACATAGTTGTTCATCAATAATAAAAATACCGTATATACTCGTGTATAAGCCGACCCGTGTATAAGCCGACCCCCCTACTTTTGCCCCCAAAACCTGGGAAAATCTATTGACTCGTGTATAAGCCGAGGGTGGACCCTAGCACAAGTATACAGCCCCCAGCAGTGTGGTATACACCAGTCCCAGAGGTAGATACAGCAGCCCCAGTGGTAGTATACACGCAGCCCCAGTAGTATATACAGCCCCAGTGGTAGTATATACAGCCCCAGTGGTAGTATACAGGGCCCCAGAGGTATATAGCAGCCCCAGTGGTAGTATACAGTGCCCCAGAGGTATATAGCAGCCCCAGTGGTAGTATACAGGGCCCCAGAGGTATATAGCAGCCCCAGTGGTAGTATACAGTGCCCCAGAGGTATATAGCAGCCCCAGCGGTAGTATACAGGCAGCCCCAGTAATGCAGGCCCCCCCCAGCGTCTCTCCGGTCACCTGTAAAGCAAGCTATACTTATCAGTGTCCCGCTCGCACCCGCCGCTGCCGACATCCACGATCCTCCATCTTCATGCGACTCCTCTTCCTGTTTCCTGTGCGCGTCGCCGGGAATGACGTCATTGCCGGCGACGCGCACAGAAACAGGAAGAGGAGTCGCATGAAGATGGAGGATCGTGGATGTCGGCAGCGGCGGGTGCGAGCGGGACACTGATAAGTATAGCTTGCTTTACAGGTGACCGGAGAGACCCTGGGGGGCCCTGCATTACTGGGGATGCGGGGCTGCTGTATACCGATGTATACATCGGTATACAGCACTGACTCGCGTATAAGCCGAGGGGGGTACTTTTCAGCCCAATTTTTGGGCTGAAAAACTCGGCTTATACGCGAGTATATACGGTAATCCTCTAAAATATAACTTGCCTAATAATTCTGCATAGTAACAGTTACCTGCACAAACAGATATCCTCCTAAGATAGCCAAATCTAAAAAAAAAACACTCCTACTTCCAAAAATATTAAGCTTTGATATTTATGAGTCTTTTGGATTGAATGAGAACATAGTTGTTCATCAATAATAAAAATAATCCTCTAAAATATAACTTGCCTAATAATTCTGCACACAGTGTATTTTAAAACCCAATCTTTTGTTCTGGACAATAAGTCAAACCAAGCATTCATGTGTATGGGGGGGAAGGAGTCAAACATTTGTGTATCTAATGTGTATGGGAACTTTAGGGTTCACGGTGTGACATTACAAGACGTTAATAAAAAAAAAGCCATTTTGACATTGCTACAATGATTGGTTTCTCAGTTAGGAGCTGTATTTAGTTTGGACTATTCTACGTGTGATATATAATAAAAGTAAAAAGAAAAGTTGAATGTTTATTGTCTCGGTGACATTGTGAATGATGTCAGCACTCAATGAAGCCCTTGTGTGTGACGGTTTCTGTTTACTCTTATATAAAGCTGAACTGCTCTGTGTTCTACTGTAGAATATACACAGAGCGGCTTTGCCTTTCAACAGGTCCTCACAAAATGAGGGGCAACTCCTATAGAAGTATCTCAAAGCAGAGTGGTGAAAAGAAGGTGTGAGGAGCATTATGTGTAACTGGACGCCTTGTTATGTGGGGCTTTGTTGCCTAGGGGTGGCTAAGCTCAGTCTATTGTTCCCATCAATCACCTTTTGTGAATCCTATCAAGTTTCAATCTTTACATATTCTGGGAAGTACACAAGGAAACCCACAGGCTATAAGAAACACACAGAGGCGTGAACACTCAACATAAAAATGTTCAGAAAATGGATGATCCCCACCCCTATCCTCCTGTGTAATGAGTCATTGGAATATGTGAGTCCTATGGTAACTGTAGAAGGATAGAGAGGGGTGAAGATATAGAAGATACATAGAGATTAAAAGACAGATTCATACAGTTGTGGCCAAAAGTCTTGACACCCCTGCAATTCTGTCAGATAATACTCAGTTTCTTCCTGAAAATGATTGCAATCACAAATTCTTTGGTATTATTATCTTCATTTAATTTGTCTTCAATGAAAAAAACACAAAAAGAATTGTCCTAAAGCCAAATTGGATATAATTCCACACCAAACATAAAAAAGGGGGTGACAAAAGTAATTGGCACTGTTAGAAAAAATCATGTGATGCTTCTCTAATTTGTGTAATTAACAGCACTTGTAACTTACCTGTGGCATCTAACAGGTGTTGGCAATAACTAAATCACACTTGCAGCCAGTTGACATGGATTAAAGTTGACTCAACCTCTGTCCTGTGTCCTTGTGTGTACCACATTGAGCATGGAGAAAAGAAAGAAGACCAAAGAACTGTCTGAGGACGAGAAACCAAATTGTGAGGAAGCATGAGCAATCTCAAGGCTACAAGTCCATCTCCAAAGACCTGAATGTTCCTGTGTCTACCGTGCGCAGTGTCATCAAGACGTTTAAAGCCCATGGCACTGTGGCTAACCTCCCTAGATGTGGATGGAAAAGAAAAATTGACGAGAGATTTCAATGCAAGATTGTGCAGATGGTGGATAAAGAACCTCGACTAACATCCAAACAAGTTCAAGCTGCCCTGCAGTCCGAGGGTAAAATCAGTGTCAACCCGTACTATCCGTCGGCGTCTGAATGAAAAGGGACTGTATGGTAGGAGACCCAGGAAGACCCCACTTCTTACCCCGAGACATAAAAATGCCAGGCTGGAGTTTGCCAAAACTTACCTGAGAAAGCCTAAAATGTTTTGGAAGAATGTTCTCTCTTTTGGGCAAAGGCATCAACATAGAGTTTACAGGAGAATAAAAGAGGCATTCAAAGAAAAGAAAACGGTCCCTACAGTCAAACATGGCGGAGGTTCCCTGATGTTTTGGGGTTGCTTTGCTGCCTCTGGCACTGGACTGCTTGACCGTGTGCATGGCATTATGAAGTCTGAAGACTAACAACAAATTTTGCAGCATAATGTAGGGCCTAGTGTGAAAAAGCTGGGTCTCCTCAGAGTTCATGGGTCTTCCAGCAGGACAATGACCCAAAACACACTTCAAAAAGCACTAGAAAATGGTTTGAGAGAAAGCACTGGAGACTTCTAAGGTGGCCAGCAATGAGTCCAGACCTGAATCCCATAGAACACCTGTTGAAAGATCTAAAAATGGCAGTTTGGAGAAGGCACCCTTCAAATATCAGGGACCTGGAGCAGTTTGCCAAAGAAGAATGGTCTAAAATTCCAACAGAGCATTGTAAGAAACTCATTGATGGTTACGGAAGCGGTTGATCGCAGTTATTTTGGCTAAAGGTTGTGCAACCAAGTATTAGGCTGAGGGTGCCAATACTTTGTCTGGCCCATTTTTGAGTTTTGTGTGAAATGATCAATGTTTTGCTTTTTGCTTCATTGTCTTTTGTGTTTTTTCATTTAAGACAAATTAAATGAAGATAATAATACCAAAGAATTTTGTGAACATTTTAGAAGAAGAGTATTATCTGACAGAATTCAGGTTCATACTTTTGCAAACTGTAGTAGTAGATGATAATAGTAGATAATAGAAGATATAGATGATAAATAGAAAAAATTATGACACGTTCCTTTGTTGGCATAGCAGTGCTAGCATCCATCAGGTGTATTCAGGCACCAGCTTCAGTCATTATGAAAAGCTGCAGAATTATGGATGATTTCACTTATGCTTCTATGGCTTTTGCGACGTTCTCAGTACGACTTTCCAGCCCTGAATCATCCAAATAAGTGCTGCAGCTTTTCATAGATAGATAGATAGATAGATAGATAGATAGATAGATAGATAGATAGTAGATAGATAGATAAAAAATTATCTACAGCACTCAGCTACTACCAATGATGTACATATGCTAACAAGCTGTATATATTTGAGAAAAAAGTTTAAAAACTTACGTTTTTTTTCAAAAGACTCAAAAATTCTTATTTTTTTATTTCTGAAGTTCTTGGTACACACATTGGCCAATGTCTGTTTGCTCATCAACTGCGACAAAGTGACTTCAGGTCTGATGAGTCCTACGCTAATATCCCTGTCCTCCTTTACCTCCCTGTCCCACTGCTCAGTGGGCGGACACCATCTCGACCCTAGACCACCTGTAGGTGATGAGGGTGCAAATTGCAGACATAGAGCCAGTAACTCCATATGATACGAAACAGAAAAAACTGCACAGCACTCACAGACATAATGTGAACTGGTGCCAAGCAGGGACACTGAGTTAAACAAATAGAAAAAATTCTCTGCAGCACTCAGCTACTACCAGTGATGTACATATGCTAACAAGCTATATATATTTGAGAAAAAAGTCGAGATGGTGTCCACCCACTGAGAAGTGGGACAGGGAGGAAAAGGAGGGCAGGGATGTCAGCATTAGGACTCATCAGACCTGAAAACGTAAGTTTTTAAACTTTTTTCTCAAATATATACAGCTTGTTAGCATATGTACATCACTGATAGTAGCTGAGTGCTGCAGAGATTTTTTTCTGATAGATAGATAGATAGATAGATAGATAGATAGATAGATAGATAGATAGATAGATAGATAGAGATTCATCTATCTTTCCCTACAGCTCTCTCACATCACAATGATCCATTCTGGCTCTTCAAAATCATTTTTAGGATTTTCCCTATTTTTGTTATTCTTTCTCTGCTGTTATCGTGGCACCCCACTCCATGGTTCAGTTGCCACAAGAACACCTGGAGCAGGGAAGGATTTCCACATCAGGTAAGCCCACAGCAACACCTTCCACCCCAGACCTGAAGGGGGAACTCTATTTGCCGACTTCAGGCAAGGTTCCCTATAAATTATGGCCCGGGGGCGGAGCTAGGCAGTTCAGTACGGAGCAGTGCTGAGGAAGACACCTGGTGAATGGAGCCGCACTAGGCCTGTGCCAGAGGGGAAGCCTAGCCAGTGTGAGGGACCCAAGAGTGAGGGTCGGAGGCACGGCGAGTTAGCAAGAGGGAACGGAGCTGTGCCAGTTCACCCCAGAAGAGCTACGCAGGTAGCCTGGACACTGGAGTTAAAGACTGCACGTGTCCAGGCAGCCCAGCAGTAAAGACCGGAGGCCAGGGAGACTTCAAGCACTTGGGTCACAGCCACCCAGCAGAGTCATGGACCGCAGCAGATCTAACAGTGCCCACAGCAGGGCTCTCACAGCATGGTCTACTGCAGGGGTGGGCAACTCCAGGCCTCGAGGGCCACACACAGTCCAGGTTTTTAAGATTTCCTTAGAATTTGACAGTTGGTAATTTAAATTTAAACAATTGTAAATTACTGTCAAATTCTAAGGAAATCTTGAAAACCTGGACTGTGTGCGGCCCTCGAGGCCTGGAGTTGCCCACTCCTGGTCTACTGCATGGTCAGGGGCTGCATTGTAATGAGACTGAATGACAAACCTTAACTCATTGTTTTTTGCATATTTGTCTATTAATATAATTTTTTTACTTTAGCATTATTTTATGTTGTTATTGTGCATTGTCCTCCAGTCCTCCAGCAAACATAGGGGTCCAAGTATCGCACAAATACAATGAGTGTTGATCACTCTGAGTGCAGTGATTTGTGTCCCTGTGCCAGGGTAGATTACTGTAGGATTAATATGCTGATTCCATTATGCACTGAGGTCTTTGACTCTTAACACCTTCACCCCCGGGTGATTTTCTATTTTTTGTTTTTCCCTCCCCTTCCTCCAAGAGCCATAACTTTTTTTTATTGTTCCGTCAATTAAGACAAATAAAGACTGTTTTTTTTGCGGGACGAGTACCGTATTACTTTCAGATTAAATAATTTATTTTACCATATACCATATAGTGTACAGGAAAATAGGAAATAATTCCAAATGCAGTGAAATTGCAAAACAAAGTGCAATTACACGTTTGTTTTTTTGTTTTTTTCATTCACCATGTTCACTATATGGTAAAACTGACATGGCGGTGTGATGCCTCGGGTTGGTACGAGTTTGTAGATAGCAGACATGTATACTTTTACTGGTATCTAAATGGTGAAAAAAAAATCAGAACTTTTTAAAGAAACAGAAATACACTTTTGTTGCTATTTCCCACAACCCATAGCGTTTTCACTTTTTAGGATCTGGGACTGTGTGACGGTTTATTTTGTGTGGCTTGAGCTGACGTTTATAATGATACCATTTCTGGGTTGATGTTTTGATCACCCATTATATCATTTTATTGCAATGTTGCGGCGACCAAAAAAATGTAATTTTGGCGTTTGGACCTTTTTGTCCGTTACACAGTTTACACATCTGGTTAATTAATTTTGTATCTTGATAGAGCGGGCATTTCTGAACACGGTGATAGCAAATATGATATTTTTTATTGTTTTAATAGTTTTATTTTCAATGGGGTAAAAGAGGGGTCATTTGAACTTTTGTGTTTTTTTCATATTTTTAAAAAAATTTTTCATTTTCTCTTTATTTTACACTGCCACTAGAGGGCCTCAGTGCTGCATAGTCTGATCGCTTGTCCAAAGTGTTGATGAGCAGCAGCCCTTCACTTCATATTCAAAATGATCACGGTCTGTGGATGCTGGTGCTCACCAACCATCCACTGGAAGTGATCCCAGACAGCTTCCAGGGTCATTACAGGACCATTGGCTCTTCAGGTGATAGATCGAGATCCCGTGATCACTTCACGGGATCTCCAATGACGGCGGGGAACAGCATGATCCCCGCCGTGGGGCTTTGGATTGTACTGTCAATGAATGATAGCGCCATCCAAAGGGTCAACAGCGGTGATCAGATCAAGGATCTGATCAGTGCTATTAGATACATATCTCACCTGATGACTTCAAGATGTGCAGTGGATGATGCGGGCTCACAGCGTGATCTCATATAAAAGTGTGGCAGGCGGCCTATAATGTACATGTACGTCATAGGTCATGAAGGGGTTAAACAAGAAAAAGCTGTGACACTCATCCTAGTGTGTACTGGTGCATAATGAAACACTATAAATTGTAACAAAAAGTCAGCAGCACTCACACTAAGTCATGCTAATTTAAATTTAGTATTGCATTACAGCTAATGTACTATAAATAATAGAGACACTTATCTAGTACATATGGCCATATATACGACCACCCAGTAACCATGTCAAGGTGTGCCCCCTGTACTCGATCCGAACCTACTTTCATACCTGTATTAGGGTGCTTTTACACTAGCGTTTTTTTCAAATCGCGGCAGATGCGGTGAAAAAAACGCATCTGCCGCGATTAACGCATAACCGCGACACTTGCGGCACACTTGCGGCAAGCCCCATGCACTGTCTATGGGGCTTGGGTAAGGGTGCAGCAGGTGCGGCAAGTGCGGTTTCGGCACTTTCGGCAGGTGCGGCCGCGAAAAAAAACGGTCAGCAGCGTTTTTTTTCGCGCCGGCACCTGCCGCAAGTGCCGAAACCGCACTTGCCGCACCTGCCCACCCTTACCACAAGCCCCATAGACATTGCATGGGGCTTGCCGCAAGTGTGCCGCAAGTGTCGCGGTTATGCGTTAATCGCGGCAGATGCGTTTTTTTCACCGCATCTGCCGCAATTTGAAAAAAAACGCTGATGTGAAAGGGGCCTAATATAAGTGTATCATTAGTGCATTATTGTAGTGCAGCTGTCTTTTTCTTACAATGTATAGTGTTTGAGTGTTGCACCAGTACACACTAGAATGAGTGTCACAGTCTTTTCTTATTTAGATTATGGGGTCACCCCCTCTGTAGTGCACCTTCTCTCACTAGCTATAAGGTGCTGTTATCTTTGTTATTAGGTCTTCTATTAGCCGATTTCAACAGAGATTTTAATACAGAGAGAGGCAGAGTTTTATCATACAGGTATAGAGGTAGGTTCAGACCCAGTACACTGCACACGCCTCAACGTGGCTACTGGACGGTCATATGCATGCGTCGCGCCCTGGGCAAGGGTACTCGTATCCGGGCCCCTTTCGTCGTCTACGGCTGTGGGAGGTCAAGGTGATGTGACCTGGTTTCGTGGGCCCTGGCGCGGCAATTAAAGAGGGGAAGGGGAATTAAGTTAGTTTAGGAAATGTACATGAAGCCACCCGTGGTTTGTGGCCTAGTATGGGCTACCACTGCTACCCAGGCCTCTGGGGATGATGATGAGCCCTCCATGGGCAGAGCTTTTTCCTCTGGGCAGGTGTAGGGACAAGGTAAGACAGGTTAAGCGGCCAGCAAGGTTCAACAGCTGCCTGCGGGATTCAGTGTTACTTAAAATCAGGCCATTTCTGCCTGCGCGGCAGTTTAGTCTGTGGCTCCACAGGTGAGCTCCTGCTGCTGTCGCACAAATCACGGTCTCACACACAAATCAGCTTGACTGGCTTTTACTTGCTCTTTTACAGATGGTACAAGTCACAGTTCTAACTCAGCGGCTCCAGTGCTATTCCGCAGCTGGGACAGCTTGTCCGCATCACCCCTTCTCTTATGTACCTTTTGAGCCTCTGTTCTGTTCCGCGTACTAGCTATGGGCCAGCAGTCACTGGATGTACTTGGGGCTCTTTTCCTGGCCCCCTTGTCCTACTAGTTCGACCACCTTTGCTGTACCGAAGCTTGGGTTCCGGGCATACAGTCCCTTCACTCCACCGGCTAATTTATGGCTGGTGCATACAGCGTCCTACCACTTCAACTGGATCTGCACCCTAGTGGCGGCCCGGTCCCTCGGTGTACCCGCTGATCCAGACACACCTTGGACCCCTTCAGTCTATCTCTGGTTGTCGGTATTTTACCTGGGCTGGCCTTGGTAGCATTGGCCGCCGGGTCCGGGTGTTCACTGTCTGCTGTCCCGGACTGGTTACAGGTTTTCTTCACTCGTGTCTCCTACTTCCGTGTCTCTATTGAGTGTCGGTGTTTTGTGTCAGTCCCTTTTTGTTGGTTTGTCTCCACCCACTTACCAGGCTCCTTCTCTAACTCTCCACCCTCCACTTGATCCCTCCTGCTATCCCTTGCCTGACATGAAGTAACTAGGACTAGGGATCGGAGGTTGTGTTGGGTGTTTGTGCGGGGTGACCGACTTACCAGTCCCAGCTGCAGTGCCTTACTGTAGCCACCAGTCCGCAGGGGTGCTACATATGGCCATATGTACTAGCTAAGTTTCACATTTTTCATAGTTCATTAACTGTAATGCAGTTCTATATTCAAATAAGCTGGTCTTAGCGTTGAGTGCAGCTGACTTTCTGTTATAGTCGTTGGATGTTAAATTATACCATATTTTCCCGTCATGCACAGACATGGAGCTTTAACCCCTTCCCGACCTTTGACGTTGTGCAACGTCATGAAAGTCGGTGCCTTAACGACCCATGACATTGCACAACGTCATGGCGGTTACCGTGGCCTTTGGGCCCCGGTGCTCTGTGATTCCTATCACAGAGGACCGAGGCTTAAGGTCAGGGGGGGTGGATTCCACACCTCGCCCCCAGGGTCATTGTGATTGGCTGTTGAATCAGTCAATCACAGTGATTCTGTCTCCAGCTATAGAAGGGGCGGTCAGAGCCCCTTCTATAGGCTGGAGCGCTGATGGGGACACTCCCCATCATCTTCATCAAGATGGCGGCACCGCCTCCACCACCGCCAGGTGAGCCGCCGCTTCTCTGCAGCCCAATCCCCCTGCATGGGGGATTGAGCTGCAGAAAGGATCTGACAGCCCAGGCACTGTGATCCACTAAGTGGATCACAGTGCCTGGGCTGCCAGATCGCTATTCTGCTGCCCGATTCCCCTGCATGGGGGATCGAGCTGCAGAAAGGATCTGACAGCCCAGGCACAGTGATCCACTTAGTGGATCACTGTGCCCGGGCTGTCAGATCACTTTCTGCAGCTCGATCTCCATGCAGGGGGATCGGGCTGCAGAGTAGCGATCTGGCAGTCCAGCTGCAGTGATTTACTTAATGGATCACTGTGCCCGGGCTGTCAGATAGCTTTATGCAGCTCGATCTCCATGCAGAGGGATCGGGCTGCAGAGAAGCGATATGACAGCCCGGGCGTAGTGATCCGCTATGAACAGTGGATGTAGCAGAGACGATCGAGCGTCATGGGACCTTCATTGTGGACTACGTCGAAGGCGATCAAGTGTCGAATCTTTATAATAAAGATGGAGTCCGAATTTTGTTTGTGTTTTTTTTTCAAATAAAAAGATTTTTCTCTGTGTGGTGTATTTTTTTCGGACTGTTTACTAGAGATTCCTAATGGCCGGATCTATCATTGGCCCAACATTATGAATCTCGGGCTTAGTGCCAGCTGCCAATAAAAAAGCTGGCGTTAACCCCTTTATTACCCAGTTTGCCACTGGCACCAGGGTAACTGGAAGAGTCTGGGTACAGGGCCTGAAAATGGCGCTTCAATGAAAGCGCCATTTTAGTGAGCGGCTGCGGGCTGCAATTCGCAGGACGGGGGGCCCAGAAGGCTTGGGCCTCTCCATGCTGAGGATTCCAGCCCCCAGCTGCCTAGTTGTACCTGGCTGGACCAAAAATATGGCGTAGCCCCACGTCATTTTTTTTTCTAGAATTCTAGAAATAAAAAAAATGGGTTTCACTATATTTTTGGTTGCCAGCTAGGTACAACGAGGCAGCTGGGGGTTGTTGGCAACCCGTAGCTGCCAAGTTGTACCTGGTTGGACCAAACATATGGCGGAGCCCCATGTCCTTTTTTTTCCTAGAATTAGTTTTATAAATAAAAAAAGATGGGCTTCACTGTATTTTTGGTTGCCAGCCAGGTACAACACGGGAGCTGAGGGTTGGTGGCAGTCCGTAGCTGCCAAGCTGTACCTGGCTGGACCAAAAATATGGCAAAGCCCAACAACATTCTTTTACAAATAAAATGACGGAGTTTTGCCGTGTTTTTGGTTGCCAGCCAGGTACAACTTGGCAGCTGGGGGCTGGAATCCTCAGCGTGGAGAGACCCAAAGGTTGTGGGCCCCCCACACTGCAAATTGCAACCCACAGCGACCCCAGAAAATAGCGCATTCATTAGAGGTGCCAATTTCTGGTGCTGTACCCCAACTCTTGCAGTTGCCCTTGTGCTGGTGGCAAACAGGGGCTCTCCATACGCGACATGGTGTCCGCTAACAAGTTTTGTGAAAAAAAAGTACTTTTACATTTTTACAGATCAATCTGTGAAGCACTTGGAGGCTAAAAGTGCTCACTATGCATCTAGCTAAGTTCCCTGGGGGGTCTACTTTCCAAAATGGGGTCACTTGTGGGGGAGCTCCAATGTTTAGACACACATGGACTCTTCAAACGCGACATGGTGTCCGCTAACAATTTGAATGGAAAATCAGCTCAAATTGTTAGCAGACACCATGTTGCATTTGGAGAGCCCCTGTGTGCCTAAACATTGGAGCTCCCCCACAAGTGACCCCATTTTGGAAACTAGACCCACCAAGGAACGTATCTAGATGCATAGTGAGCACTTTGAACCCCCAAGTGCTTCACAAATTGATCCGTAAAAATGAAAAAGTACTTTTTTTTTTCACTAAATGTTTCGTTTTTCATTTTTATGGATAAATTTGTGAAGCACCTGGAAGTTCAAAGTGCTCACTATGCATCTAGATACGTTCCTTGGGAGGTCTAGTTTCCAAAATGGGATCACTTGTGGAGGAGCTCTAATGTTTAGGTACACAGGGGCTCTCCAGACGCGACATGGTGTCCGCTAACAATTTGAATGGAAAATCAGCTCAAATTGTTAGCAGACACCATGTCGCATTTGAAGAGCCCCTGTGTGCCTAAACATTGGAGCTCCCCCACAAGTGACCCCATTTTGGAAACTAGACCCCCCAGGGAACATATCTAGATGCATAGTGAGCACTTTGAACCCCCCAGATGCTTCACAAATTAATCCGTAAAAATGAAAAAAGAAAGTTTTTGTGGAAAAAAAAGTACTTTTTCATTATTACGGATCAATTTGTGAAGTGACTGGGTGTTCAAAGTGCTCACTATGCATTTAGATACATTACTTTGGGGGTCTAGTTTCCAAAATGGGGTCACTTGTGGGGGAGCTCCAATGTTTAGGTATACAGGGGCTCTCCCAAACACGACATGGTGTCCGCTAACAATTTGAATGTTAGCAGACACCATGTCGCATTTGGAGAGCCTTTGTGTACCTAAACATTGGAGCTCCCCCACAAGGGACCCCATTTTGGAAACTAAACCCCCCAGGGAACTTATCTAGATGCATAGTGAGCACTTTGAACCCCCAGATGCTTCACAAATTAATCCGTAAAAATGAAAATGCACTTTTCTTTTCACAAAAATTTTCTTTCAGCCTAAATTTTTTCATTTTCACATGGGCAACAGGATAAAATGCATCCTAAAATTTGTTGGACAATTTCTCCTGAGTACACCGATTCCTCATATGTGGTCATAAACCACTGTTTGGGTGCACGGCAGGGCTTAGAAGTGAAGGAGCACAATTTCACTTTTTGAATGGAAAATTAGCTCCAAAAGTCAAATTGCGCTCCTTCAATTCTGAGCCCTGCCATGCGCCCAATCAGTGGTTTATGACATATGAGGTATCGGTGTACTCAGGAGAAATTGCCTGCAAATTTTAGGATCCAGTTTATTCTGTTGCCAATGTGAAAATGAAAGAATTGAGGCTAAAAGAACATTTTTGTTAGAAAAATTAAAAAGTAAATTTTTTCTTCCACGTTGCTTTAGCTCCTGTGAAGCACCTGAAGGGTTAATAATCTTCTTGAATGTAGTTTTGAGTAGCTTGAGGGGTGCAGTTTTTGGAATGGTGTCACTTTTGGGTGTTTTCTGTCATGTACACCCCTCAAAGGGACTTCAAATGTGATGTGGTCACTAAAAAAAATGGTTTTGTAAATTTTACTGGAAAAATGTGAAATTGCTGATGAACTTTGAACCCATATAACTTCCTAACAAAAAAATGTTTTTTTTTTCCAAAATTGTGCTGAGGTAGACATGTGGGAAATGTTATTTATTAACTACTTTGTGTCAGATATCTCTATTATTTGGCAGAATAAAAATTAAAAAGGGTCCTGAAGGGGTTAAACTAATGTCACTTTGTCTAATTAGAGGTTGACTTGCCTTTGACTCAGGTAATGTTGGCTTATCTAAATATAGTCTGCTCGTCACCCTCTGGGTACATTTCACGTGACATTTTTGGGTCGGGGTACTGTTATACAGTGGTGTTCAAAAGTCCTGCATAGGCATAGGATAAATAGATTTTTCAAGTTTTAAACCTTTCTGTCAAATATCTTCGATGCTAATATAACATATTATATATGGTTTTGTTCAGAATACAATTTTGCATTCTCTCCTTGTAATATTTTTAGCTTTTGAAGCAGTTTGCCTGAAATTATTGCAACAATATGGGAATTGAAAGCACAACTAAATATTGTACAGCTTCAGATCCAAATTAGCTAATCACAGATGAGGTTCTTGTGATCAATCATAACCTGGATATGGCAGCCAATCATTTTCCATTACATTGCATCACATCTGCTGCTTTGTTTGTTTGTTTTATCTGTTGGTCTATCTAGTGAATCATACTGTAGAGCTTTATGATGGGAGCCTTCAGATTGTTGTCAGCGGAGGATCGTGTGCGAGTTGTGGGGCTACATGAAGGGGTTATACTGGCCCCCAGATCGCAAGGAAGGTCGGCTGTAATCAGAGTACAGTCGTAAGAATTTTTCAGTGATTAAATGATTCATTGTGTATGTATTATCTATATTGCACTCGGCAATGATAGGCCAGGGTCACACATACCATCCGTTTTTGGCTTAAATCCATTTTTAGGATCATTTTGGTCATTTTTTTTCAAAGTCCAAAAACTGCTAGCAGCGTTTTTGGGTGCATTAAAAAAGCATGCTTTTTTTTAACATGGGGCCCCATGGGAGACACATGCGTTAACGCATGGTACATATAGGCACCATGCGTTAACACATGCGTTTTTGCATGCATTTTTTGTGAAAAAAATGACTAAGTCCAAAAAATTCCAAAAAACATCCAGGACCTCAGGGGACACTATTGGCACCCTTAGAAAAATGGATCCGTTTTTCTAAGGGCTTAAAAAAGCGCATGGGCATGTGTGACCCTGGCCATAAAGGTGGAGTTAAATAGTGAGAATCCACTATACTCACCCGTGTAAAGCTTTTTGCAATCATTTGTAGAAAGTTGATACAATTCCTTTCTCCTGTGATCCCAGGAGTGAGGGATCTCTAGGAGGTCCGAATGGTGACTGATGTAAGAGGTCATCAGGGCGCTGTAAAATGCATTAGTATCTGATTTTTGACACAGAATACATCTCTGATTCACAGAATACATCTCTGTCATAGAAACATTACACAATGGAAAAGACAAAAATCATTAATGATATCCCAGGAAGGATGTCAGACATCAGCCAGCAAAGACAAGGGACATCAAGAGACTTCAAGACCCCTGATATATCCTTGTCAATCCATCTGTCATACATTCACAGAGATCAAGTAACATTTTGACAAAGGTCCATCTGGAGTCACAGCTTGTAAATGTGGGGGCAATTCTGTTCTGTGCCAAATCTCTTACAAAGCTTAGTACGTATTCTGCTAATAATATTATTTTCATTCTTTGATTACAGCATCTGCAAATTCTACAGTGTGTCATCATCCATCCTACATTCTGTGCTGATGACCTTGCAATCAATGCCACTGGCATTACATCAAGGGATCCAATAAAGTATAACCAATGTTAGAATAAACTTTGTATCACCCGTAAATGCAACATTTCCTTGTTGTTCTTTTTACTGTTTTGAAACTTGTACATTAATTATTAAGTAAAAACAATCCTTGATATTTTGCTGCATAAAAGCACACATTCAGTAAATGTCCTACTTCACATGGAATTAGTAATGGCATTAATTCAGATGCTTTACACCAAATATTTGCTAAGGCTTCCAACTGAATGGCATATATCAGAGAAAATTGAGTTATACTGCCACCTGGTGGACATATCTCACAGCTGCATTTGAAAAAAAGCTTTCAACACAAAAATATTACTATAGCTGTAGGACACTTTTATTAGTTTACATATTTATATCTTCAACTTTTTACAAATAAAAAATATACAAGAAAAAGAGAGAGGGAAGTGCACATAGGTTTTTATCCGTGGTACGACAATGTAAAGCGTTTAAGGTTAGACTCACCTTTTTTGGTTGTGTAAGTCACAACCAACTTCAAACAACATATATGGCTGCTGTAGATCCCCGCAAGGAACACACTCTGATCAGGACAGGAAGAAAACGGGTTCACTCAGCGCCACCAAATAAAGACTGATCCTGATTCTTTTTCTTGATACTTTATTGGAGCCGACGCATTTTGTAGCCTGTTGCTACTTCCGCAGGGCCATTTATATTCTTAATCAGTCTTTATTTGGTGGCACAGAGTGAAGCCCTTTCCTTTCTATCCTGACCAAATAAAAAAAAATAAGAATGTTAGGGTATGTGTGCATGAGAAAGAGAGGGGGCAATAGAGAAAGAAGAGAGAGAGAAAGAGAGGGGGGGAGAGAGGGAGATACCCTTGATGCCAAGATGGCCTTCAGAAAACACATTTTGGGAACTATGGAATCACCTAGGATCCAACCTAAAAAGCAACAGTCTCCACATCCAGAGTGGCAACATCTGGCTCCAGTTCTTCATGGACCTTTACAAACATATCCCAAGTAAAGGCCTGAAACCGGCACAAAAAAAGCTTGTGAACAAACTGAAAGATATGGAGGAAAAGATCAAAGATTTCAGAAACCCTCTGAATACACCAATCATACTGCCAGAAATAACAGAAAGGATCACTGATAAAAGGTAAAAAAGCCAGCGGCCCAGGTGGGATCCTCCCAGAAATGCTAAAATATGGCCTGCCTGACTTCCAGGATGTGATAGCAAAACTCTTTAATACCATACTGCAGGCTGGCTACTTCCCCAAA
The DNA here is from genome assembly GCA_033576535.1 of Allobates femoralis. Taxonomy (NCBI): domain Eukaryota; kingdom Metazoa; phylum Chordata; class Amphibia; order Anura; family Aromobatidae; genus Allobates; species Allobates femoralis. The sequence goes on along the minus strand of JARQOC010000008.1, from coordinate 58,547,660 downwards.
AACTGGAACCAAGGCCTCATAACCCCGATACACCAAAATGGGAACAAGTATGACCCACCAAACAACCGGGGGATATGTGTCAGCAGCAACAGTCTCATCAAGAGCCATGTCAACAATAAAAAGAACAGGAGGACATACGCCTGTTTTCTAGACTTCAAGAAGGCCTTCGACTTAGTGTGGCACCCATGACCATTCCTGGAATTTCTGGAAAGCTGAATAGGAGGCAAAACATATCCTACACTGAGAACAGCTGCAGCATGAGGGTAAATGGAAGGTGTGGTGATGTGACCAGCATGTGCCCCATGACCGGTATAATTCACATGGGTGATTGTATCTTTTGCTCTGTGGCAGAACACACGTGAAGTATCAAAGCAGCAGGAGCTGTGTGGATTTTCTGTGTGAACAGGCTGTGTGAAGTTTTAACACAGCCTGAGAGTATTGGCTGTGTGCAGTTAATGACTCACCCAGGGGTTTAAGAACTCGGAGCCCAGGTGTTGCTGCTGGATCTTGTCACCAGTGGTCGATACCCGGGTCCGTGGCCCTGTTGGTCGCTGAAGTTTAAAAGTAAAAATAATAAAAGAACAGTGTTCGTGACGCCACCTACAGTGTCTGATGATGACACCAGCGCTGCTGCAGACCTCTGGGGATGGTGTTATTGCCGCCAGTTGATTTTGCTCCCTGCACGTAGAGCAGTGTCCCCAGGACAGAATTGCTGTATTAATTGGAGGGCAGCTCTGCAGGCGAGAAGCTGTTTACTGGTTACTGTTAGGCACACAAACAGGTTACAGTCTGGTAGCTGGCCTGGGTAGTAACCAATGAATTAGGTGCTCATCTGTGGCTTTCGAAGATGTCCCCTCGGCTTCGCCCTCTGTCCTCACTGGTGTTGAAGCCTGGCCTGCATGGAGCCTGGCCGGACCTCCTGCACTCTCCCCTGTAACTCCGGATCTTTGTAAGAACCTTCTCTTTATTGCCGCTACCTCTGGGGATTTACTGCGAGTCCTGGCTCTTTGACTGGTAATGGTTACAGGTGATCTGGAGGCTGAAGAATCCTTGGTCCAACGGTGTTGGTGGCTCAGAGATGAACTTGCCTGCACCACTCTCGGAGCCGGTATTCCGCTCCGTGGATTGGGATCCCGGTCTGACGCTGGGTGTTAGCATAAACCCTCAGGCACACCCTTGTCATCTGGGTCACCGCTCCTTCTGGGTGCCCTCCCTGTACCCTCCCCTGAAGGGTCCTCCTCAACCTCTCTGTCTCTTCTCACTCAACTCTTCTCCATTCCCGCTCTCCACTGGATGCAGGATGAAAGCCACATATGAACCTCCCCTTTCACTGGCCACTGGGATACCCCACACGCTGTTATGGGTGTAGTACCCCATCGTGGTGCTCCGTCCAGTACAGCGCCACATTCCCCCTTGGTGGAACACACTTGTCCGCAAGTGTTCCTACCCTTTACCGATACAGAGACAGTTTTATATGTAGTGTAACATGACAAGGTAACATTTTTATTAACATAAGGATATGCATTTTTATTCTTCCCTTTATGGGTGTAGTACCCCTTCGTGGTGCACCGAACAGTGGGGCACCACATTAACACAGCTTGGCAGCAAAGACTTGGCCTTCCCAGGGGCATTGGCTAAAGAGAGAGCCTGAGAGCCTGACATATTGGACCATGGGAATACCTACTATACCGGCTGTGTCCTAGAGCTACAAAAGGTCTGTACTAACCTGGACATGTAAGTAAATTGTGTGTTGTGTGAACAAGTGCCTGAGTCACTGCCTTCTCTCTTGCAGATCCTAACTGCTACCTTACAAAGAGACAGCCTCTTTCCAACAGAGCCTAGGAGTAAGGCTGGGCTGCAGCCTCAGTCCAACGCTCTTTAACATCTACATCAACGAGCTGGCGGTGGCTATGGAGTCCTCCTTGACACCAAGATTGACCCTCCATGACACCGTGGTGAAATATCTTCTGTATGTTGTTGACCTCTTGCTGTTATCATCAACCAAGAAAGGCCTTCAAGATCATTTGAAAAACAAAGGGACTTTCAACAGCAATTGTCAATGCCAATCAACCAAAAGAAAACTAATATCATGGTTTTTCCTCCCTTTATGATAGACAGCTGTCCACTTACAGAAACCAACAAGTTCACCTACCACGGGAAATCAGGAATCAAACAGGAATGGTATCCACGGTCCGCGCTGCTGCTCTTTACCAAAGCATTTCACAAAGAGGTTGTTACCATCATAAGGTCCTTTATTTCATCAAACCTACGCGTTTCAGTGCTGTCCCAGCACCTTCCTCAGGGCATGTTACATGACACAGCAGAAAAGCCTTTTATATGTAGTTACAGGCTGAATGTCCCTCCCAACAGAAAAAAAATCATGTAATCGTCATCAATGACGTCATAAAAAGAGGGAGCCACCCCTTACAAAGACATAGAATTAAATAGAATTAAATACATCATCTTTGCTTAAAAATACTGTTTCATCAGGCTTTATAAACACTCACATGGTTCCATAAAACAAATTTATAAAAAAGTCCAATGAAAATAAAGAATATGTCCAGTGTTGCTTATTATCAGGTTTGAACTCAGAGAAAAGAAAAGAAATTCTTCAAATTTTATATGGAAGTCAAGGGAACTATCTGTTAGCCTATCCAGGCTGAATAATTCACGCTCAGTGTGAGTAATTGGTATAATGTATATCCCCAAAAGAATTGTATTTCAAAGTTATTGCATTCAAAGGCCATAGAGGGACAACGAAGTTCATATGATGGTTAAGGACCCAAATGGGTAGGGAAAGTAAATTAAATTAAAAAAGATTTTATTTTAAGATGAATATTGTTTTTTAAAAAAAACTGATAGACAGCTATCAGTCTCTGTGGCGCAAGAGGCATGTCACAAAACTGCTGGTTCAAGACCACTAAAAACCAAATCAAATACATTTAAAAATAATTCCAGGACCTTATTTTGAAAGATTTAAAATATGAAGAATTATTGAAAGATACTGAGTTTAAAAGAAAAAGAAACTTGTCTACAAAGGAAAGAGTGGCCCTAAAAAACTTACAAAAAAATAACGATATAGTTATAAGGGCAGCAGACAAGGGAGGTGCGATCGTTATTCAGAACATTGAGGACTGTCTGAAGGAGGCGAATAGAATTCTTTCTGATTCTGATTATTATAGATGGATAAATGAAGATCCTCATCCCCCATTGATTAGACTATATAATGATATGATTAACAATGCCTATGAACAATCAATCATCAGTGAAAATGAAAAGAAATCTTATATATAAAACCCGAAGGCCACTTTCGGTGAATCTGGCCAACTTCCTGTGTCACAGACCGGAACCGGAAGTTCCAGACCCACGAGCGGTGAGCGCATAGCGCTCACCGCGAGCCGCTGTCAAACCTGCATAGCGGCTCGCAGTGGGCGCTAAAGCGCCACCACTCGCCGCTATCCCGCCACCGCCCACCCACACAGAGCCCTGTGTCCTCCCACCCACATCCGGGAAACGGCCCGCCCCGGCCCGGCCCACACTCCGGTGTGCGGCCTCCGCCGGCACTGCCCACTCTACTCCTTAATTAGGGACCACCATTCCGGCACCGCACACAGCCCGCCGTGTGCGCCCACCCACATCCGGGAACCGGCCCGGCGCGGCCCACCCTCCGATGTGCGGCCTTCGCCGGCAGTCCTGCCGCTCACCGTACACACCCGGTGACTCTCCTCCTCCAACCGGGAGCTAGCCCCGCCCACACTCCGGTAGGCGGCCTCCGGTACTGCCGCCAGCACTGCCGCTGACCGCCGACAGCCCGGTGAGTGTTCTGCACCCCAGCCTCCCCTCTCCTGTGCCCCCCAGCCTCCCCTTTCCTGTGCCCCCCAGCCTCCCCTTTCCTGTGCCCCCCAGCCTCCCCTCTCCTGTGCCCCCAGCCTCCCCTCTCCTGTGCCCCCCCAGCCTCCCCTCTTCTGTGCCCCCCAGCCTCCCCTCTCCTGTGCCCCCCAGCCTCCCCTCTCCTGTGCCCCCCCCAGCCTCCCCTCTCCTCTGCCTCCGCTCTCCTCTGCCTCCGCTCTTCTCCAGCCTCTGCTCTCCTCTGCCCTCCCTGCCTCGCTCTCCCTGCCTCCGCTCTCCTCTGCCCCCAGCCTCCCTCTCCTGTGCCCCCCCACCTCCCCTTCCTGTGCCCCCCAGCCTCCCCTCTCCTGTGCCCCCAGCCTCCCCTCTCCTGTGCCCCCCCAGCCTCCCCTCTCCTGTGCCCTCCACCTCCTCCTGTGCCCTCCAGCCTCCCCTCTTCTGCCCCCCAGCCTCCCCTCTCCTCGTGCCCCCCAGCCTCCCTCTCCTGTGCCCCCCTCCCAGCCTCCCCTCTTCCTGTGCCCCCAGCCTCCCCTCTCCTCTGCCCCCCAGCCTCCCTCTCCTCTGCCCTCCAGCCTCCGCTCTCCTCTGCCTCCGCCTCCCTGTCCTCTGCCTCCCTCTTCTCAGCCTCGCTCCCCCTGCCTCCGCTCTCCCCTGCCTCCGCCTCCCCTAGCCTCCGCTCTCCTCTGCCCTCCAGCCTCCGCTCTCCTCTGCCCTCCAGCCTCCGCTCTCCTCTGCCCTCCAGCCTCCGCTCTCCCCTGCCCTCCGCCTCCCTCCTCCTGCCTCCGCTCTCCCCGCCTCCGCTCTCCTCTGCCCTCCAGCCTCCGCTCTCCTCTGCCCTCCAGCCTCCGCTCTCCTCTGCCCTCCAGCCTCCCTCTCCTCTGCCCTCCAGCCTCCCCTCTCCTCTGCCCTCCAGCCTCCCTCTCCTCTGCCCTCCAGCTCTCCCGCTCTCTCTCTGCCCTCCAGCCTCCCCTCGCTACCCCTCCTCTGCCCTCCAGCCTCTCCTGCCTCACTCCTCTCCTTTCCAGCCTCCGCTCTCCTCTGCCCTCCATGTGCCCTCGTTCTCGTCACTCTTCTGCCTCAGCCTCCACTCTCCTCATATATATATGTTTGTATATAATATACATGTGTGTATATGCAACTAATGTGTGTATATACCTCTACATCTATATACATTTGTGTGTGTATGTGCCTTTGTCTATATTCAATGTACAGTATGTGTATATACCTCTACATCTATATAGATTTGTGTGTGTATGTGTATAGCGGAGTGTGTGTATGTGTGTGCTGACCACTCTGTCCACCCGCTGCGCTGACCACTTTTACCGCACTCACTGCTAACCACTGAGCCACCGCGCAGTGCTAACCACTGAGCCACTGCGCAGTGCTAACCACTGAGCCACCGCATACTGTGCTAACCACTGAGCCACCGCATACTGTGCTACCCACAGAGCCGCCTGTATACACACAATTCATTTCACTGCACTCCCGTAACTATTAGTAAATAAACTATATATGGATTCTAGACTACCCGATTCTTTAGAATCGGGCCGCCATCTAGTTCCTCATAAACTGTTATCCTACTACCCCTTTTCTGTACCATCTGCCAAAAATCCATAAAAAACTTGTAGACCCCCCTGGTAGACCAATCATATCAGGAATTGGATCCCTCACAAGCAATTTGGCCACTTTTATTGACAAAATCCTACAGGTCCATGTTTTTAATCTGCACAGTTTTTTAAAGGATTCTTCAGATTTAATTACAATTTTAAAGGACATCACTTGGAAAAGCACCTATATATTTATTACTTTAGATGTATCATCACTGTACACCAATATAGAACACGACATTGGCATAGCTTGCACTAAGCACTTTATTATGAATGACACGAGTTTTACAGATGCAAAAAAAGCTTTTATTTTGGACAGATTGGATTTTATTTAAAAAAATAATTTTTTTATGTTTCAAGATCAATTTTACCGCCAGTTGAAAGGCACCGCAATGGGGTCCAAAGTAGCATGTTCTTATGCAAATCTTTTTATGGGGGTTTTTGAGGAAATACATGTTTTTAAAAATGAGCAAAAATAGGGGATAATTGTTTATAAGAGATTTATTGATGATATTTTTTTAATATGGGACACGGAAAAGGGCAATGTTGAGAGTTTTTTATCTGGGATTTTTAACAATGTGTGGGGATTACAATTTGAACCTAATATAAATGCATCTACAATCAATTTCCTTGATTTAAACATCTTCATAGAAGGTGAATCCATTTTCACTAAGACGTATTTTAAAAACATAGATAGAAATAGTTACATCCATTATTCAAGTGGGCATTATAATAAATGGATTAAAAATATTCCTTTGAACCAGTTTAAAAGAATTAGAAAAAACTGCACTAAAGATACTGACTTTGAAGAACAGTCAAAAGTCCTCGTTGATCGATTTCACCATAGGAAATATCCTAGGAGGCTGATAAAAAACGCCCAAAAAATCAGCAAAGATATCAGACAAGATCAATTATTGAAAAAACATGAGAAACCTACCACAGATAGTGAATTCGGTTATAACTTTATTACCAGGTATAATGCATACCACAAGAGCATCAGAAAGGTTCTGATCAAACATTGGCATATGCTGCAGAACGATCCCTTTCTGAGCAACATTCTTCCTCCTAAACCTAAAATAACTTTTCGCAGGGCTTTAAATGTGAAAGGAATAATTGCACCGAGCCGTTTAAATAAAAATCAGTCACATAGTAAAGATGGCAATACATTAAATGCTAAAGTGACTAAGTGTGGAAAGAAAAATTGCTTGTGTTGCAGAACAATATATGAAACTGACAAATTTTGCTCCAGTGTCACTGGTGAAACCTTCCCCATAAAGCAAAACATGAATTCTAGCACCAAATATTTGATTTATCTAATTGAGTGTCCCTGCAAGTTCCAATATGTTGGTAGAACAACACAGACATTACATGCAAGGCTAAATAAACATAGGTCCAATATCAAAAAGGGTTTCAAGTAGTGATGGGCGAGTCCTAAATTACTCGGAATCGCTTGACTCTAGCGAGTCCGAGCCCGGGACTCGCTACTCGTTGCGAGTCTAGCGAGTAAAATGTTAATGAATGGGGAAGCGAGTAATAGCGAGTAGTGTGCGATTTACAAATCACAGATGTGTCTCGGAAGCTTCATCCTGAAGCAATCCTAGTTTTGTCAGAGACTCTGACAAAACTAGGATTGCCATTGATTTACATTGGACTCGTTTACTGTGCAAGTAATCGCTGGGAAACTCGCACAGTAAGGAGTCCGGCTGTCTGCTCTGTGCTGGCTGCCGCAGCTCCAGGGTCCTAGAGCCCGCCTGCTGCCTGATGTAGCAGAGCTGAGATTGTTCTCAGTCTGCTCATTCCCTGTGCATAGACATCTATATCTATGCACAGGGGATGTAGCAGAGAGGACATCGCGTTTTGGACTGCGTCGGATGGAAGAGGATTTTTTAAATTAAAGATGGAGTCCCTAATGGCTTCTTTTTTTTTATTTCTAATAAAAAATTTTCTCTGTGTTGTGTTTTTTTAAAACAATTTAATAGAAATTCATGGCGGTCATGTCTAATATTGGCGTGACCGCCATAAATTTCGGGCTTAGGGCCAGCTGATAATACAAAGCTGGCCCTAACCTCTTTATTACCCAGCGTGCCACCGCCACCAGGGCCGCTGGAAGAGCGGGGTTCAGCGCCAGAGGATGGCGCTTCAATGAACGCGCCATCTTCTGGGGCGGCTGCGGGCTGCAATTTGCAGCGGGGGGTGCCCAGAAAGCTTGGGCATCCCTGCGCTGCGGATTCCAGCCCCCAGCTGCTTAGCTGTACCTGGCTAGACATAGAAATTGCGCGGAGCCCCACGCATTTTTTTTTATTATTTCATGAAATTCATGAAATAATAAAAAAAAGGGCTCCCCTATATTCTTGTGTCTGGCCAGGTACAAATAGGCACCTGGGGCTTGGGGGCAGCCCGTCGCTGCCTGCTGGATCTGGCTGGTTCGAGAAATACGGCGAAGCCCATGTAATTTTTTTCTGAAAAATCAATAAAACAATCCTAAAAAAGGGACTGCATCTTTATTAACCCCTTGCCCATGGTCCAGGGGTTAATAAAGATGCAGTCCCTTTTATTTACATTGTTTTATGGATTTGTCAGAAAAAAATTTCGCGTGGGCTTCGCCGTATTTCTGGAACCAGCCGGATCCAGCAGGCAGCGACGGGCTGCCCCCAACCCACAGGTGCCTATTTGTACCTGGCCAGATACAAGAATATAGGGGAGCCCTTTTTTTTTATTATTTCATGAATTTCATGAAATAATAAAAAAAAAATGCGTGGGGCTCCGCGCAATTTCTATGTCTAGCCAGGTACAGCTAAGCAGCTGGGGGCTGGAATCTGCAGCGCAGGGAGGCCCAAGCTTTCTGGGCACACCCCGCTGCAAATTGCAGCCCGCAGCCGCCCCAGAAGATGGCACGTTCATTGAAGCGCCATCCTCTGGCGCTGAACCCCGCTCTTCCAGCGGCCCTGGTGTCGGTGGCACGCTGGGTAATAAAGGGGTTAATACCAGCTTTGTTATACAAGCTGGTATTAAGCCCGAGATTCTTAATGTCAGGCCACGTTTGACCCAGCCACTAAGAATCTCCAATAAAGGGTTAAAAAAACACAACACAGAGAAATTTTTTTATTAGAAATAAAAAAAAAAAGCCATTAGGGACTCCATCTTTAATTAAAAAAATCCTCTTCCGTCCGACGTAGTCCAAAACGCGATGTCCTCTCTGCTACATCCCCTGTGCATAGATAAAGATGTCTATGCACAGGGATGAGCAGACTGAGAACAATCGCAGCTCTGCTATATCATCTCTGTGAGCAGGCGGGCTCTAGGACCCTGGAGCTGCGGCAGCCTGCACAGAGCAGACAGCTGGACTCGGCTCGCAAAGTAACAGCAGTTACTTTGCGAGTTTCCCTGCGATTACTTGCACAGTAATCAGACCAATGCAAGTCAAAGGCAATGCTAGTTTTGTCAGAGTCTCTGACAAAACTAGGATTGCCATTGATTTGCATTGGACTCGTTGCTGTGCGAGTAATCGCTGGGAAACTCGCAGAGTACCGAGTCCTGCAAGTCCCTTACTACTCGCCGAGTAACGAGTCCTAGCGAGTAGATTTGCCCATCCCTAGTTTCAAGCAACATGGTGTCTCATGGCATTATGAAAAATACCATGATAGGGACTTCACCAAAATGAAAATTCTACCTATTGAATGTGTCTCTGAATACACAACTAACAGATTTGAAGCCCTAAAAAAGAAAGAGAAGTTTTGGATGTACAGACTTAATTCCCTCAAATCTAAGGGATTAAATCTGATAACTGAATTAATCTAATCATGTTTTTAATAACTGCATAAACCTATGTCCTGTCCTCACTATGATACAAGTATTGAAAGAACTACTCTGCTGCCATCTTGTGGCGAACAATTGCACTACAGAGGACCATCGTATTCTTAACATAGGTAGCCATGGTTACTGCATCCAAAACACTGCCATCTTGTGGGTCTTTTCTATAATTGCACCCCTTTCTAGTTAATATTGCTTCTCATGATTTTTATGTCTTTTTCTAAATTTTATCTGCATAATTTTAGTGTTTATAGTTATTAACTCTCCATTTTTAACAAACATTCTTAGTATTTTATGTTTTTACCATATATTATTTTTAAAAGTATTATCTATTATATCAAAGCCGAAGGCCACTTCCGGAAGAGCCGAAGGCCACTTCCGTGATGGTCTACGGCCAGGGCTGGTGACATCAGCCAGTGCACTGCAGGCACCGGCACAGGAACGTTCCGACCTCGGAAGTTCTGTGTGCCCTACAGCCTCGCCCCTCCACCCTCTGCCCTCCAGCCAGTAGCTAGATACCGGGGGGGGCAGGGAGGGCCCATTGCCCGCCACCTCGGGGGGCCACACAACCTCTGGGGGTACCCGTGCTCCCAAACGCCCACCGCGCGCCTGGAGAGGAGGGAGGGCGGGACTTCCTGTCCTGCAGCTCTGCTCGCCCCTCCTCTCCTCCTACACCAGACGCGCGGCCCACGGTGAGTCTCTCTGCACCCCCACACGCTTCTCTGCCCTCCAGCCTCCGCCTCCGCTCCAGTCTGTGCCCGCCGCCTCCGCTCCAGCCTGTGCCCCCTCCAGCCTGTGCCCCCTCCAGCCTGTGCCTCCTCCAGCCTGTGCCCCCTCCAGCCTGTGCCCTGTGCCCCTTCCAGCCTGTGCCCTGTGCCCCCTCCAGCCTGTTCCCCCTCCAGCCTGTGCCCCCTCCAGCCTGTGCCCCCTCCAGCCTGTGCCCTGTGCCCCCTCCAGCCTGTGCCCTGTGCCCCCTCCAGCCTCTGCCCCCTCCAGCCTGTGCCCTGTGCCCCCTCCAGCCTGTTCCCCCTCCAGCCTGTGCCCCCTCCAGCCTGTGCCCCCTCCAGCCTGTGCCTCCTCCAGCCTGTGCCCCCTCCAGCCTGTGCCCTGTGCCCCCTCCAGCCTGTGCCCTGTGCCCCCTCCAGCCTGTCCCCCCTCCAGCCTGTGCCCCCTCCAGCCTGTGCCCTGTGCCCCCTCCAGCCTGTGCCCCCTCCAGCCTGTGCCTCCTCCAGCCTGTGCCCCCTCCAGCCTGTGCCCTGTGCCCCCTCCAGCCTGTGCCCTGTGCCCCCTCCAGCCTGTCCCCCCTCAAGCCTCTGCCCCCTCCAGCCTGTGCCCTGTGCCCCCTCCAGCCTGTGCCCCCTCCAGCCTGTGCCCTGTGCCCCCTACAGCCTGTGCCCTGTGCCCCCTCCAGCCTGTGCCCCCTCCATCCTGTGCCCTGTGCCCCTCCAGCCTGTGCCCTGTGCCCCCTCCAGCCTGTGCCCCCTCCAGCCTGTTTCCTGTGCCCCCTTCAGCCTGTTTCCTGTGCCCCCTACCGCCTGTGTCCTGTGCCCCCTCCAGCCTGTGTCCTGTGCCCCTCCAGCCTTTGCCCTGTGCCCCCTCCAGCCTGTGCCCCCTCCAGCCTGTGCCCTGTGCCCCCTCCAGCCTGTGCCCTGTGCCCCCTCCAGCCTGTGCCCCCTCCAGCCTGTGCCCTGTGCCCCCTCCAGCCTGTTTCCTGTGCCCCCTCCCGCCTGTGTCCTGTGCCCCCTCCAGCCTGTGTCCTGTCCCCACTCCAGCCTGTGTCCTGTGCCCACTCTAGCCTGTGTCCTGTGCCCACTCCAGCCTGTGTCCTGTGCCCACTCCAGCCTGTGTCCTGTGCCCACTCCAGCCTGTGTCCTGTGCCCCCTCCAACCTGTGCCCCTTCCAGCCTGTGCCCCCTCCAGCCTGTGCCCCTCCAGCCTTTTCCCTGTGCCCCCTCCAGCCTGTGCCCCCTCCAGCCTGTGCCCTGTGCCCCCTCCAGCCTGTGCCCTCTGCCCCCTCCAGCCTCTGCCCCCTCCAGTCTGTGCCCCCTCCAGCCTGTGCCCTGTGCCCCCTCCAGCCTGTGCCCCCTCCAGCCTGTGCCCTGTGCCCCCTCCAGCCTGTGCCCTGTGCTCCCTCCAGCCTGTGCCCCCTCCAGCCTCTGCCCCTCCAGCCTGTGCTCTGTGCCCCCTCCAGCCTGTGCCCTGTGCCCCCTCCAGCCTGTGCCCCCTCCAGCCTGTGCCCCCTCCAGACGTTGCCCCCTCCAGCCTGTGCCCCCTCCAGCCTGTGCCCTGTGCCCCCTCCAGCCTGTGCCCCCACCATCCTGTGCCCTGTGCCCCTCCAGCCTGTGCCCTGTGCCCCCTCCAGCCTGTGCCCCCTCCAGACTGTGCCCTGTGCCCCCTCCAGCCTGTGCCCCCTCCAGCCTCTGCCCCCTCCAGCCTATGCCCCCTCCAGCCTGTGCCCTGTGCCTTCTCCAGCCTGTGCCCTGTGCCCCCTCCAGCCTGTCCCCCCTCCAGCCTGTGCCCCCTCCATCCTGTGCCCTGTGCCCCTCCAGCCTGTGCCCTGTGCCCCCTCCAGCCTGTGCCCCCTCCAGCCTGTTTCCTGTGCCCCCTCCCACCTGTGTCCTGTGCCCCCTCCAGCCTGTGTCCTGTCCCCACTCCAGCCTGTGTCCTGTGCCCACTCCAGCCTGTGTCCTGTGCCCACTCCAGCCTGTGTCCTGTGCCCACTCCAGCCTGTGCCCCCTCCAGCCTGTGCCCTGTGCCCCCTCCAGCCTCTGCCCCCTCCAGCCTGTGCCCCTCCAGCCTTTTCCCTGTGCCCCCTCCAGCCTGTGCCCCCTCCAGCCTGTGCCCTCTGCCCCCTCCAGCCTGTGCCCCATCCAGCCTGTGCCCCCTCCAGCCTGTGCCCTGTGCCCCCTCTAGCCTGTGCCCTGTGCCCCCTCCAGCCTGTGCCCTGTGCCCCCTCCAGCCTGTGCCCTGTGCCCCCTCCAGCCTGTGCCCTGCCCTGATCCCCCTCCAGCCTGTGCCCTGTCCTGTGCCCCCTCCAGCCTGTGCCCTGTCCTGTGCCCCCTCCAGCCTGTGCCCTGTCCTCTGCCCCCTCCAGCCTGTGCCCTGTCCTCTGCCCCCTCCAGCCTGTGCCCTGTCCTCTGCCCCCTCCAGCCTGTGCCCTGTCCTCTGCCCCCTCCAGCCTGTGCCCTGTCCTCTGCCCCCTCCAGCCTGTGCCCTGTCCTCTGCCCCCTCCAACCTCCCCTGTCCTCTGCCCCCTCCTCACCACTCCATATGCAAGGGACAGTATGTGTATATATGTGTGTATGTAGGCACTTCCGTCACTTTCTCCGCACCTCCCTCAACTTTGCACACACACTCCGCTATACTTACCACCGCCCCTGCGTCTGCTGCCTGGATCCTCAGTCGACATGTCACCGCCCCCGAACTACTAGATCCAATATAGCGTCCAAGATGTCTAGCCAAACTACCCGGCCGACATATTGGATCCAGTCGTCCGGGGGCGGCGACATGTCGACTCAGGATCCAGGCGACGGGGAAGACGCAGGGTCGGTGGTAAGTATAGCGGAGTGTCTGTGTATGTGTGTGCTTACCACTCTGCCCACGGCGCTGTGCTTACCACTCTGCCCACGGCGCTGCGCTGACCACTCTGCCCACGGCGCTGCGCTGACCACTCTGCCCACAGCGCTGCGCTGACCACTCTGCCCACGGCGCTGCGCTGACCACTCTGCCCACGGCGCTGTGCTGACCAATCTCACCGCACTCACTGCTAACCACTGAGCCACCGCACTCACTGCTAACCACTTAGCCACCGCACTCACTGCTAACCACTGAGCCACCGCACTCACTGCTAACCACTGAGCCACCGCACTCACTGCTAACCACTGAGCCACCGCACGCAGTACTAACCACTGAGCCACCGTATACTCTGCTACCCACTGAGCCACCTGTATACACACAATTAATTTGACCACACTCCCCTAACTATTAGTAAATAAACTATATATGGATTCTAGACTACCCGATTCTTTAGAATCGGGCCGCCATCTAGTTTAAATATATATGATTTGGTTTTTACTGGTCCAGTGTTTGGTGACATGCCTCTTGAGCCACAGAGACTGATAGCTGTCTATCAGTTTTTTTAAAAAACAATATTCATTTTAAAATAAAATCTTCTTTAATTTAATTTACTTTCCCTACCCATTTGAAACAGTATTTTTAAGTAAAGATGATGTATTTAAGTCTATTTAATTCTATGTCATTGTAAGGGGTGGCTCCCTCTTTTTATGACGTCATTGATGACGATTACATGATTTTTTTTCTGGTGGAAGGGACATTCAGCCTGTAACTACATATAAAAGGCTTTTCTGCTGTGTCATGTAACATGCCCTGAGGAAGGTGCTGGGACAGCACTGAAACGCGTAGGTTTGATGAAATAAAGGACCTTATGATGGTAACAACCTCTTTGTGAAATCCTTTGGTAAAGAGCAGCAGCGCGGACCGGGGACACCATTCCAGTTTGATTCCTGATTTCCCGCGGTTTTTAGCATGACGGTGGAGGTTCTGCAGCAGCTGCCTTAAGCTTCCAAACTGGTTGTGGGTCTCACAACCTCAAAAGGTGAGTGGACATCTATATAATCCACACTGAAACACACAGTGTCTTTTTGATAAGGCACAATCTGCGCCTCTTTTATCTCGTCTCTTTCAAGTTCACCTACCTGGGCCTAGAACTCAGCCAATCAGGGATCTTTAAGCAAGCCATAGCGTTACTGAAAGACAAGGCATCCAAAGCTTTCTATGCCATCAGAAGACATCTATACCATATCAATAAACCTGTAACCATCTGGCTAAAAATTTTTGACTCCATCATTGCCCCAATCCTTCTGTGCAGCAGTAAAGTCTGGGGCCCAGTCTAATACCCTAAGCAGTAGTCCAAGCTCCTACCTGTCATATACTGACTGCAGACCTGGAGTTTTTTTTCCTTTGACTCAGTTAGGGTGAGATTAGAGCTGCAGTTGCTGAATGTGCTGTGCGGCGCTGAATGCGGGGAGTGAGTCAAAGCTCAAGTGGAGTTGAGGAATGTGTCTGATCTTTCTGTTCTCCACCCCCTCAGCCTTAAGTAGTCCTGCTCTCTTCCACCAGATGTCACAGAAAAGGCCCCATTACATGGCACGACATCATGTACAACATCGCTGATACGTCACGGGTTTAGAGGCGCTCCAGCGACATTGTTGCGACGTCGTTGCGTGTGACTCTGGCAAGTTGTGATGATATATCGTTGGATCGCTGATAACAGGTTTGAGAACATGTTCTCAAACCACACGATCAACGATCAGCCAACCTGGTATATCGTTGTGTTTGACACTGCGATAACGATGTCGTTTGCGACTTCACCCATTCACAGCAATGAGCAGGGATCATTTGCTGGGTTGTGCGAACGATACCTGCGCACAACTTCGTTGGTGATTTGTCCACGATATCTAGGAGTCAAACAGGAATGGTATCCATGGTCCGCGATGCTGCTCTTTACCAACGGATTTCACAAGAGGTTATTACCATCATAAGGTCCTTTAATTCATCAAAACCTACGCGTTTCAGTGCTGTCCCAGCACCTTCCTCAGGGTATGTTACATGACACAGCAGAAAAGCCTTTTATATGTAGTTACAGGCTGAATGTCCCTCCTAACAGAAAAAAAATCATGTAATCATCATCAATGAAGGCTTTTCTGCTGTGTCATGTAACATACCGTGAGGAAGGTGCTGGGACAGCACTGAAATGCGTAGGTTTTGATGAAATAAAGGACCTTATGATGGTAATAACCTCTTGTGAAATCCTTTGGTAAAGAGCAGCAGCGCGGACCGTGGATACCATTCCTGTTTGACTCCTGATTTCCCACGGTTTTTGGTGTGACGGTGGAGGTTCTGCAGCAGCTGCCTTATGCTTTCAAACTGGTTGTGGGTCTCCCAACCTTAAAAGGTGAGTGGATATCTATATAATCCACACTGAAATTCGCAGTGTCTTTTTGATAAGGCACAATCTGCGCCTCTTGTATTTCCTCTTCTTTTCTAGTCCACAATATCTAGACGTGGGACATCTCACCAACGATGTGTGAAACAGTCGCGCGCCCCCGAGATCGTTGCGGACATCGTAGCAACGTTGTGCCGTGTAACGGGGCCTTTAGACATGGCAGTTCTGACGCCTGATACAAACCCACCAGATGCAGATTGGGATACAGAATGTCAACAGAGGTACCATCAAGTGCAACAGTGCGTAGAAAGAAACATGTCACAGGCAAGAGAAAGGCCTATAACAAACACGCACCTGCAGTTCCCTTAACACCAGGAGAACAAGTCCGCAAAAGAAAATGGCAAACCAACAAACTGGATGACCAGTGGGAGGCAGTGCCATATTCTGAATTGCCTTCGGATTTTGACAACGCCAAACTCTGCCTAATCAGTAAAGATGGAGGAGAGACCTTAGTGGCAGTCTCAAGAGACCATCTAAAGATATGCCCTGATCAATTGAGAAGTAGAAAAGAAGTCCAAGATCCACTTCAACCAGTAGAACACAAAGAAGAAATGATTCATACCATTCTCAGAGTCTTTCCCAAAACGTGTACTCAGATAAATGGAGCAATAGTAGTCCCTATGATGACCTTTCCCCAACGTATCATGCCTGAACCAGATGGGACTCCAGAATCACCTGAAGAACCACCAGCTGCAGTGAAACAAGAGAATCAACCAACTGCTAGCAGTGAATCTGTGAGTCCCATGGTGAGACTAAAGGTACCTTCACACACAGCAATTTTGCTAGGCAATTTCACTGGCAATTTGCTGGTTGCAGTGAAATCATGGACACAGTGTTCCATTTGTACAACACAACAAAATAGAACAATGTGTCCATGATTTCACTGCAACCAGCAAATTGCCAGTGAAATTGCCTACCAAAATTGCTGTGTGAGAAGGTACCTTATGAAATCACAAAAAGCTGCCTAATTTACCAGTAAGGGTACCTTTACACGCCGCCACTGGCGAGTGGATACAACCAGCTACATGCTACAAATGTAGCTTGCTTCGGCAATGTACCCCGTAGTAGCGGCGTGTGAAGACGGTAGGAGGCACCCGGCAGTAGATGCATCTGTTTCCGAGCACTGCCCTGAAACAGGTGGCTACACAGCCGATTGTAGCGAGCTGTATCGGCGTGTAAAGAAGGAACAGAAGGGTTGTTTCTACACCATGCTATGTACCTGGTATGTAGCTGGGGCGTGACACAGGCTCCGGTGTACCGCGCCCCATCAGCGATCATTGGAGGAAGCTCCTGCATTACGATTGGTAGTCGCTGCATAGGAAGGCATATTTAAGGAGCTGACCAGTCACACTACACAATTGCTCGAGCGTCATGTATTAAACAGCCTCCTGCGCTGCCTGCCCAATCTTGATGTTCTTGCTTTGTCCTATCAGCGTACGGACTTCTCGTAATCCACAATTGTGGCACGCCTATGTGCTGTCCCTGCTGCACCAGGTCCGCTCATATTAGCTTGTTGTAGCGGTGTGTAAATGAGGTAAGGTAAGCTACAGATGGCTACTTGTGGCACCCGGCGGTGTATCCAGAGATAGATGTAACGTAGCGTAGCGCACCTTGTTGCGGCATGTAAAGGTGGTGCGTTTACCGTTTGCAACCGTTTGTGCGTGCTCGTGCAAGTGAAGTAGCTGGTTGTATCCACCCGCCAGTAGCGGCGTGTAAAGGTACCCTAATGGTACCTTTACACGCCGCCACAACAGGATGCATACAACCCGCTACAGGCTACAAATGTGGCTTGTCGCGCCAATATCGCCCGTAGTAGCGGCGTCTGAAGACGGGACGACACAGCCGGCTACAGATACCTCTGCATCCGTGCACTGCCCATAAACAGATGGCAACATCGCCGATTGTAGCGAGCTGTATCGGCGTGTAAAGAACCCACAGAAGGCAACTCGGGACACCCGGCGATGTAGCTGCAATGTGGCTAAGGCGTCACCCATGCTCCGTGATACCGCGCCCCTTCAGCGATCATTGGTGGAAGATGCTGCGTTACGATTGGCCCTTGCCTCACAGCCCTCCATCTTGGATGAGCTGTCCCTTCAGCACTACACATACGCGCCGTATGCACGATCAGATAGTAGTACAATTACGCGGACACACACTTGAACGTAAAATCATAAATGGCCCATGATCTACATACAGTGTGCACATCCTATCAACATGATAACGAATAATGCTGTACACAGCGCACAAGTGTGTGTTACGTACCGCTCTGGCTTATTGCACAGCAGCTGCCGTAGAAGTGTTCCGGGTCTGGCAGTGCGCGCAGGGCGCACACAGATGCACACAATCCCATAGCACATCGGAGGAGATTACCCAGTCGACAGATGAAAGCCGTGTTATACGGGCTGCACTGTGGGTCTTCTGCAGTAGGGGCCGCATAAGTGTCGGGCGAGTCTGCGTGTTGGGCTACTTATAAAGGTGCGTCACCCCGACAGCGGCCGTAATGACGTCATGACGTTGGTTTCATTTTCACTCTGCCTGCAAGGTGCCAGCCCCGCCTCTGCACACACCATAGCAGTCATGGCAGCCGTGCACCGCGCCGCAACATGGGGGATGGCGGAGCTGATCATCCTCATTGATCATTGTGACCGTCGGGACTATTGGGGCCACCATCACCACCGCCACCCCAGGCTGCGCAATCGGTGCACCGTGCGGCGGATACAGCGGGCCCTGCTCTGCCAACTGGGGGTACAGAGGACAGTCAAAGCGATCCAAAAAAAGATCGCTGACCTGAAGCATAAGTGCCCAGGTCGCATACTGGACATCCGTGCCAGGATTGCCAGGCTGCGTGGTGAGTAATTGTTGCCCCCAAACACACACCGCCACATGTGCATGTCCCACAATACACAAAAAATGATGGAAAAATATGACAAGGGACAGTGTGGCCTACACAATCAAACACATCTTCACAGTGTTGTGCTCATCCAGTCAGCCCTAAAAATGGCTCACACGCACAGTACATGCATACAACATGAGTGTATGCATCCAGCATCACCTGGTTGATGCTAAGTAAGGCTGGGGTCACACATACTGATATCTGCCCACATATTGTTTGCACATCTCTGTTTGCAGTCAAATCATGGTCACATGTTGACATTTGGAGACAGCCTCTAAATGGAACAATGTGTCCATGCTTTCACTGCAACCACAGATCTGTCAACAATATCTGGCCACATATCTGTGTGTGTGTGAGCCCAGGCTTAGCCGTCAAATACATACCCACACAAGCTCTTTGTAGGCCAACAATGTGTAGCCATGATCTTATTAGGTATTTTATGTTGAATTTTCAAACTAGATGCTGATTCCTCATCAGAAGAAGGGCCCCAGGCCCCACCCCCAGGTGGCCCATCCAGAACCCCGCCACATCCGGCTCAAGTGGCACCCTTGTCCCCAGGGTCAACACCTGCCCCCGGGCCTCAGGAGCCAGACGTCCCGTCACCCACCGGGACAGAGGATGTGGAGGACCAGTCCGCACCTGGCAGCCCGCTGGAGTGTGACCAGCTGTCCCCATCTGCCTGGCTGCTGGAGGAACACATCAGCTCCCCACAGGAGGGCGAGGAGCTGCAAGAACCTGGCGGACCAGAGGAGTGTTTGCCCCGTAGCCCAGGACCACTATTACCCCTGAACCACTTAATGTGGCCACGGAGCCCCAGCCCGGGAGTAACACCACCTCCCACTGTCTCCAGCTCAGTGGCGAGTCCTGGGGTGACCATGTCCCCACACAGTGACTATGGTGGTAAGTGGGTTATGTTGCCACAGACACCCTGCACACTGTTGCTTAAATTTCATCTGTGGCCAAACATTTTATATAAACAAACTAAA
Organism: Allobates femoralis; assembly: GCA_033576535.1. Taxonomy (NCBI): domain Eukaryota; kingdom Metazoa; phylum Chordata; class Amphibia; order Anura; family Aromobatidae; genus Allobates; species Allobates femoralis. The sequence continues at coordinate 58,528,491 of JARQOC010000008.1, read as the reverse complement.
ACATGTTGGTTCTCCCTTTTTCCAGAAGGTGAACGTGCGGGCTCATATGGATGGAGCTTGACCCCATCTCCCTCCCCGTCTGATGTTGAACTGGATTTGGAGGAACAGGGTAAGTGGATGCTGCGGCCAGTCATGACTAACCATCAGCAGTGACGACTGTGTAGTAAAGTGTGTGTTTACTCCCAATACAGGTGCCCCTACCATGGAGGAATTCATCCAGGCCCATCAGGCCTTTGTGGCCCGTTTGACCACGGCACTACAGCGTGGCCTGCAGGACCTTGGCCGGCTGGCTGAAATGCTGGCGGCCCTACACCCACACCATGGTTCACACCCATGAATTTGAGGGATGCATTGTATCCTGGCCAAACATGGCCCCCCAAACAGTTGTCCTTGTTGGACACTTACATTTTCACACGTTGGCTTGTTGCCTTGCTAAATTGAAAATCTTGTTATTTTTTGTTTGTTTTGCCCCCGTTGGGCTCTTTTCTTATAGTGTCCCACATTGGGACCATCACAAGTGTGGACTGGCTAGCCCCATCTGGCCTACAATCCCTATACTGTCCCACATTGGGACCATCACAAGTGTGGACTGGCTAGCCCCATCTGGCCTACAATCCGTATACTGTCCCACATTGGGACCATCACAAGTGTGGACTGGCTAGCCCCATCTGGCCTAAGCCTTCCTTGTATTATGGAAAATGTCTGTGACACATGTATGTTTACAATACAATGCTGTTCTAACTTTGTTATACGCTCCTTCATGTGACCTTACTAATCTTTGTTGACCAAACCTCACCATAAGCTAACTATGTGAGGCACATCACAACATCCCTTTGTGAATGTGCTAAGACAATCCTAATGAACAGATGGTGATCCTGCTGAGCGACCACTGGCCCAAATTGTGTGGCTTGGGGAAACCTATTATTGGCCACAATTACATTCACCCCCAAAACCCCCCACAATCCTTATTCGGAAAATAATACACAATTGGGTTACTGAAATAAGTTTAATCCAGGCTGGACTTTAACATAAATGACAAATAATAGATTTTTTTGTGGAATACACCAAAAAATACAACCACATTTTTGGGCCAATACTCCAGCCACAAAATATACAAATAAAAGGCGATCCATGAAATTATAAGGTCCAGACTGCCAATTCTGTGCATTGGCCACTAGTGTCCAAATTACTCCTCTTCTGTCGGCTCTGACAATGCCGGATCCCCCCTCCTCTGAGGGCAGCCCCGACCTGCCCCAGAACGTCTGGTTGAACGACGATGTGTTGAGGGGGGATGGGGTGACTGTGGCGGGGCCGGTCTTCTCACGGGCCGAGATGGGGCAGCTGGTGAAAGGGGCCACAAGGTGTGTTGCATGGGGGAGGGGACGTGGCAGCCCCATTGAAGGGCCCCATCATCGGCAGCATCAGCGGCATTGTGGAAGACCCTCAGAAGGATCTTTTTCTGGAGCGGCTCCATCCCTCGCATTCTGTTGCTCATGTAGAGGGCGTCGGGGTCCATGTGGGTCCGCTGTTCATCCAACAGCACGCGTCGGGCCCAGGCGCCCAGCTCCGTGTCAGGTGGTGCAGGACGTCGGCGGCGACGGATCCCGGAGCTGGGACCTGGGCCTGGACCCACATCACTCGCCGCGCCCTCCTGCTCAGCCCCAGATGTCATGGGCTGAGCATCATCAGCAACAGAATCCTCGGCAATGGAGCCGTCCTCTTCTGGGGCCTGTGGGTGGGGATAAAAAAAAAAAAACCATTAGTGGAGGCAATATCAACTGTATACATTCACAACAGCACTCTATATACCACTCCCACACACACCAAGGCCAACTACCAGAATGGAAAATGAGGAATAAGACAGAAATGCTAATAAGGTGCAATACCCCAACACCAGTGGTTCTCCTGTACACTCACCTCGACCATTCCAGGAGCTCAGCTAAATACATAATTATTTGTTTGTCACGTAGCCGTAATCCAATCTTAGGACATGTCACCACAACACCTTGATACTGGGGGCTGTGCTGCCCAATGACACATATTGGGCACCTTCCCATTCGGACTCCTTTATGGTGAGAATCCACCCCTCAGTCAATTACCTTTAACCCAATGGCAAAAAAGCCAACACACATGTGAGCCAGCACCATTTACTGCATGGTACTATGTGGCTGATAGAGAACAAACCACCAGCTATCTTGAAAGCATTACATAACTAACCTAAACATACCAAGGTGTTGTGGAAGAAGCAACATTGCATTACGGCTGGAAGCATAGAATAGAAAAGCCTGGCAAGTCATGGAAGGAGGGCAGATAGATTGACAGGCCAAGGTGTGCGGCAGCAAGGAGGAAAATATGGCAACACATTTGGTGTGAAGGATTTATCGAAGCACACATGTGAAGGAACCATCGTGGCCCACCACTGTCACACAATTACCCACCTCCTGTGGCGCAGATGGTGATGCAGCCGGGCCTACATGGGACGCAGCCACGGGGCAGTTGGTGGTTGTTCGATGCGGGCGCACCTCGCCCAGGATGAAGGTGAACAGGGGATAGTACCATAGGGTAGGTGATGGTACCTCCTTGCTCCAGCCCCTGAGCGACGACGCTGGTACTGAATGTGAGCCCGCATGAACGCCGACCTCATGTTTTTGATCTTAAGTGCCACCATAGGCTGGTCCCACGTCTTGCCTACCCTTGGCTCCAAGCGATTTGCCAGAGCCACAAGACTCCGGTAGGCCTCGGCCCTCGCTGCCCGATTTTTATATTCGGGCAGCGAGCTGCGCCACAAACATTCGTGCCGCTGATACTCCGTGAGAAGCTGGGATTCCAATTCCACAGTACCCGTCGGCATCTGCCGATGACAAAATCAACCAAAAAAACAGTCACAACACAAGCCATACCGACATTTCTAAACTTGCCAGAATCATACACATAATCATTAACTTTCTACAGTGATCATCTATGCAGCAATTTAGTGGGTAGAAACTGGTCATGAGTGTGCCATTTTCTCTATCTCAGACCGCTACTAACTCCAACACATGTATGCTGGCAATATCAAGCCCCGGATATCGGTGTCCACCTACAGATGTTTCAAACATTATTTCAGTCCCCAATGTAACTATTGCAACACACCTTGACACGGTGTGTGCGTACATACCTGTAGAGGGCAACATGTGACCTAACACGTTGTGTGCTAACTAGTACCTGGTCAGTGTCCAAAATGTTAAGGGGTCACTATATGAGAAAGGCGGGCTGGCTGTGTGGCAACACTGCACATACTACATGTAATGTGCACCCAGATGATCATGTAGGTGTTCCTCAAGACGTGGAACTCACATTTTAACACATGTACCCAACATCCCTGGAATGTACGGCACAATTCTACCACCCCTGAAATGTTGATGTGAAGGACCAGCCAAATACATAACACCGTGCTCTTTGACCATTGCCAAAAAGCAGAAGGTGCAATACATACTTACACTACATAAGTAGAGGCACTACCTGGCTACTGGGCGACACAGAATAAGGTACACATATTTAATATTACGTGTTCAATATTTGCATGCCGCTTCAAACATGCCCATACACACATCGCCTAAGCTGCCTGTGCTTGAGCCTGCTGCGTTCATTACATTTTCTTACAAACCGCTAAAGAGGCTTACCGTCAGAGCAACAGAAGTCAAACAGGACACTAGTAGCTCAATGCACATCGACGTCTGGACACGGAGCAGTGGCCATTGACCTGCCTTTATAGTCCGGGACACCAATCACAGCGGACACAATTATGCACATCCTCATGGGGCACCTGGGTGCGGATTTGGCTGCCGCTAATTGGTGGAGATCGCTGATTCGTGATAGGTTGGCGGCCCTTTAAAAGCTGGCCATCCCGCCAAACATTACGCTTGCTGGCCAGACCCATTAGGTAAGTTATTGTGGACACACATGGAATTTGCGCAGGGTGGGGTGCATATGTTGATGTTCTTGGAGAGCGCCAGAGACTGCTGTAGCGGCCGATATAGGGGTTGGTATTGGTGGGGACGAGATATAGTCTAGTGTGTGGGTTAGGATACGGCATTTTGTGTGGGCCTTGACACTTTTGTTGAGATACATTGCTGTGTTTGTTTCCAGACAACATACAGGAGAATGGATGCATGACTGTAGACAGAACTGTGTCACTCATGTCGACTGGATCGATTTCTGCATACTGGTTGTGGCCAATGGAGACTGTGTTCAACGGGAATGGGATGACACAGGGCTTTGAGGTGTGGCGCTCCAGACATGGCATAGATGTGTATTTAAAAGGACAGCTTCAAAAACCAATTACACCATGGGTAACCATCCGCAGTCATGTGCAATGTTGTTTGGTTCATGTAGCCTTCCTCACCCTTCCATATCGGGGTACGTCACATTCGTTATTCTTCTCATTTTTACTGTAATCAATTGACATAATGGCCTGTGTAATGGATTATGGGACCTGTTTGACCAACATTATTGTTGACACATGTCCCTTTCTAACTCACCTAGGTGCAGATGTGTGAATTTTGGGAGCTCCCATTGACGTTGATGTAGAGGAGGCCACTCTCAATCGCCGTGTGCCATGTTGTTTGGGGTGACTACTGGGTGTTTGGCCTCCTTGCTTCAGGGTTGTGTTTTGGGCCCACAGGAGAGATCCCATCCTCTTGGCTATAGTGTGTAATGGAAAAGAGGTGTGGCTTGCTGACCCTGCTGACTTTGCCACATTTTGTTCTATGTACTCATGTTGTATTTTCTTATCTACAGGTGCTGATATTGAGGATGCAGAATATCCATGACCGCCATGTTATCGTGGCTCTTGCGTTGGCGGAAGAGCAAATGTGGTATCAGGATCGGTATGAAAGGTTGATGAGGCGCAGACAGCGGCGGATGTGGACCCGTGATTGGCTTCTGAGGCGGGAAACCCGGGGCCACATGCAGCTGTTGCGGGAGCTGGAGCTTAACTGTCCTGATGATTACCGAAACTATCTCCGTATGCCCGAGGACTGTTTCACCTTCCTATTGGAGCGTGTAGGGCCAATGATAGCGCGTCAGGACACTATTATGCGACCAGCAGTATCAGCTGCTGAGCGGTTGGCGATCACTTTGCGGTTCCTGGCTACAGGGCAGTCCATGACATCACTCACATACGTGTCACGTGTCTCCCTGCCCCTGCTGAGCCGCCTGATCCCTGAAACGTGTTGGGCCATCTGGAGAGCTCTGCAGCCAGCCTACATGAAAATGCCTTTAACCGCCGCAGAATGGCTGGAAGTGGGCCGAGGGTTTGAAAGCCGGTGGAACTTCCCCAACTGTGGCGGGGCATTGGATGGTAAGCACGTGAGGATTACCAAACCTGGCCACTCTGGCTCTTTGTATTTCAATTACAAAGGGTATTGTAGTATAATCCTCATGGCTGTAGTCGATGCCAACTATGAGTTCCTCTACGTGGATGTTGGAATGCCCGGTCGCAACTCAGATGGGGGGGTGTTTGCCCTAAGCTCCTTGGCAACACTACTAGGGAATGGTGGGCTAAACTTACCCTCAAATGAGCACACGACCGAACATCTCAACTTTGCGTTTGTGGCGGATGAAGCATTCCCACTTCAGGAGCACCTACTGCGGCCATATCCCCAGAGGGCCCTTACTTCTGAGAGACGCATTTTCAACTACCGGCTATCCCGGGCCCGCCGTGTAGTTGAAAATGCGTTTGGGATAATGGCCAATAGATTCCGGATTTTTCATACACCTATACATATGAAACCGGAGTCTATTGACGCGGTAGTGGTGGCCTGCTGTGTGCTGCATAACTTCCTGCGTCGTAGGGATAGGGCATCATACACGCCAGGAGGTTATGGAGATTATGCAGACGCTACAACAGGGGAGCTCCGTCCAGGGTCTTGGCGTGATGAGGCCCATGTGATTCTGCCACTCCAGCCGCAGAGCCATGGCCGCACTCGGCGGGAGGCCAGGGACAGTAGAGACGCTTACTGCTCCTACTTCAATGGGTCTGGTGCAGTGAGCTGGCAGGACCAGGCCATATGATGTGGCTGGCTCTGGGAGTTGCTTTTGTGTTTTCAAGGAAGGTGACAGCAGGTTAGCTGCACCCCTTTAATGTTTGGTTGACCTTTTCCATTCTCTTTTTGTTCATTATGTGCATGAGTTTTCATTATGGAGTTAGTTAGTTAGTTAGTTTAGGTTATTTTTGTATTTTTTTCTATGCACAGTTTGCAATGTGTGGTGATTTCGTTATCCGTTTAATGTGGCTGATTAATGTCACCTGCTCTGGAATTCAACAATGTTTGTACTTTATGTATATTTTGTTTGCACAAGACAAGGTCAACAACATTCATGCAATATATTAAACCTTTTTCTGTTGGATCCAACATAATCTGTGTGAGCCTGATTACTTGGTGGAGGAGGGCAATGTGATGCAGGGTTGGGTGGGGGCCTGGGATGTCATAGCCACCTATTGCCTGGGATTGTGCACACAATATGTGTGGGTAGCCATGTTTTTCGGAAAGTCTTTTGCCCAACAGTGTTTGTGGCCATTGTGCCTACATGATCCTTTATTTTGTTGCAGGCAGAGGGTCCCCTGCACACAGCACATTGATGCAGGACAGACTCTTGCCAGGTGTTTGCTAATACACTGTCACACAGATCTTTGACTTGGTGTCTTGGAAGCTGTTCCACTACATTCACATCTGTCAGCACATATATTAAACCCCATTCAGCCTGTATACATACACATACTTCGCCACAGTTGTCACAGATTGTTGACAGAAAACGCACATACTGTCTTTTGTAAGCCGCTAATGTGTGTCACACAAACGCACCTCAGTTCAATCGGCACACGCGGCTGTCACAAGCGCTGATCGTGCGTGACAAGGCAAACACTTGTACTACGCACACATAGCCCCGGACCGCTACTTTAATACACACGGGATATGTGATTGGCCCCCGCTCTAGCGTGATCCATCGATTTGGATGCATTCGGCAGGCTCCGCCATGTCACAAGCGCTAATTTCGTGCCACACTCTGCTCACTAGTACGGCACGTCTCGGCCATCCGCCCTCTCCGTCGTGCCCAATCACAACTCCGTAGTGTTGGCCAATGGTTGTGGTTTGGGCGCGGCGTACAGGTTTGTGGCACGCCTATTTGTTTTACGTCCGGCCTTTGTTGCTCCCAGATCACTCTGTGGTGGCGGTGTGTAAAGCTGGTACGCTGAGCTACAGACGGCTACTTGCGACACCCGGCGATGTATGTAGCTGTAGATGTAGCGTCGCGTAGCGCACCTTGTGGCGGCGTGTATAGAGGGTGCGGTTCCCGTTGGTAACCGTTCGGCCGTGCTCGTGCACGTGAAGTTGCCGTTGGTATCCATCCTGTTGTGGCGGCGTGTAAAGGTACCATAAGGCGACTCGCTATGCCCGCGCAGCGGGCATGGCGAGTCGCCTTAGCAGCGCGAAGCATTGGCCGCGAAGCGGCCATTGCGAGTCAGAGACTCGCTCTGCTAGAATCCCGATGCATTGTGCATCGGGCACCCATCTAGTTTAAAATAAAAGATGTCTTAAAGTCTATGAGAATATGAAATAATAAAGAGTTAATCATTATATTACCATTAGGGGCATTCAAACCATGGGCCAAAGGTAAATGGTGAATGAAGTTAAAAACACTCCTGGAATAAAGATGATCTGTAAATTAGGTTAATATCAATAAGCAATGTGTGAGAGGGAAGCCCAGGTATCAATACCTTGTGGTACTTGTAGTCAAAATTGCGGCCAGGAAGTATAATGAAAGGTTCCTATGATGTAATAGTAATATGTTAGTATAGGAGAATACAGAAAAACAATAGATGGTAGCCTAACAGTGAACAGTATAGGAGTGCTTCGTTGTTACCTTGAGAAGAAGTCCGTAGTGGGCCGTGGCGTGTGTGCTGTGCTGTGTCCTCGGGCTGCTTTTTAAGGCGGCCGGCATGGTGGAGCGCACGCCGGGATTGCGTGGAACGCATCCCGGAAGTGCGTGCATGCACAATAGGGCGAGGCAAGAGGTAGAGTGTAGAAATAGGCCATACAATACCAGACAGTGCCTAAATGATAAGAGAGACTGTGACAACACCGTGACAGGGTGTTTTTCTTAAGTTATCTGCAGGGGCGTAACTACAATAGGTGCAGGGGTTGCGATCGCACCCGGGTCCTGCAGCCTAGGGGGGCCCCAAAAGTCCCTTTGGCCTATAGAAAAAGACTAATACTATTAAAGATTTCAAATAATTGGGGGCCCCGTTGGAGCTTTCGCATCGGGGCCCCTGCGCCTGGAGTTACGCCACTGGTTATCTGTAAAGAAGAAGGAAAGAAAGCATTAATGATTTAATCTTGATCAAGTTATTGATACCATTAGTATTCCAATTCATTATAGATGATCAGCATTTTACACTTTTTAAAGGGGCAGTATCCTAAAAAACATATCATAATGGTAATCACAAATACAATTGAGAGAATAATGAACATATAAAGTAAAGGTCTTGGAACAGTAATCACATACACTGTGTGCAGAATTATTAGGCAAATGAGTATTTTGATCACATGATACTTTTTATTCATGTTGTCCTACTCCAAGCTATATAGGCTTGGGAGCCAACTATCAATTAAGTAAATCAGGTGATGTGCATCTTTGTAATGAGGAGGGGTGTGGTCTAATGACATCAACACCCTATATAAGGTGTGCTTAATTATTAGGTAACTTCCTTTCCTTTGGAAAAATGGGTCAGAAGAGAGATTTGACGGGCTCTGAAAAGTCCAAAATTGTGAGATGTCTTGCAGAGGGATGCAGCAGTCTTGAAATTTCCAAACTTTTGAAACGTGATCACTGAACAATCAATCGTTTCATGGCAAATAGCCAACAGGGTTGCAAGAAGCTTGTTGGGCAAAAAAGCGCAAAATAACTGCCCATGAATTGAGGAAAATCAAGCGTGAAGCTGCCAAGATGCCGTTTGCCACCAGTTTTGCAATATTTCATAGCTGCAACATTACTGGAGTATCCAAAAGCACAAGGTGTGCTATACTCAGGGACAAGGCCAAGGTAAGAAAGGCTGAAAATAGACCACCTTTCAACAAGAAACATAAGATAAGACGTCAAGATTGGGCCAAGAAATATCTTAAGACTGATTTTTCAAAGGTTTTATGGACTGATGAAATGAGAGTGACTCTTGATGGACCAGATGGATGGGCCAGAGGCTGGATCAGTAAAGGGCAGAGAGCTCCACTCTGACTCAGTCGCCAGCAAGGTGGAGGTGGGGTACTGGTATGGGCTGGTATCATCAAAGATGAACTTGTGGGACCTTTTCGGGTTGAGAATGAAGTGAAGCTCAACTCCCGGACCTACTGCCAGTTTCTGGAAGACAACTTCTTCAAGCAGTGGTACAGGAAGAAGTCATATTGTTCAAGAAAAACATGATTTTCATGCAGGACAATGCTCTATCACATGCATCCAACTACTCTACAGCGTGGCTGGTCAGTAAAGGTCTAAAAGAAGAAAAAATAATGACATGGCCCCCTTATTCACCTGATCTGAACCCCATAGAAAGCCTGTGGTCCCTTGATGACAATACCTGTGGTATTCTTGATGACATGTTCCTCCTCAAAACTGGCTGTGAGGATATTAGCATAGGGCGGCGATACGTTCAAACATATCGTGGTCCCCCTATGCTGCTGGTAATATTGGTCTTTGAATAAAAAGAAGTTATGGCGTAGAACATTATTAGTTATTAGTGGAGAGAAAAGTTTTCCAATGTAATGGCAGAGGGGAGAGTATTGAGTCAGTGAATACAACAATAGGTCTACCAGGTGGGTTCATTAAATTTTTATGGATTTTTGGTAAGATATATATTACAGTCGTAATGGGATTTTTGTTTATTAGATATTCAAATAATTTGGAGTAATTTGTTCTCTGCTTAGTGTAATGAGAGACCCATTCCAAGATCAATTGTCTGATCCCAGGAGTTGGATCCCTACACAAGGGAGTGTTGAGTTTCTTTATCGGAAAGTTGTCTCTGAATTTCTGCTATATGAAAAGAACGATCCATCACCACAGTGGATCCCACCTTGTCAGCTGGTTTTATTATAATCAATTTGTTTACCTCAGGCTAGTAAGTGCTCAACTTTCTTCAATTGAAAGGTTGTTATAGAGGTAAAAATCACTGTTATTGATTTTACTGGTAATACCTTTGATTTATTCTTTGACAAAGGTTTCTACTGGGTGATAGCTGCTAGGAGGCATATATGTACTTGCTGAAGAAATATTCAATTGTCTTAGTGACAACATACTCCCTTGGGAACCTGTAGTTGTAGGAACCCTAGGATCAACCTGGTCAGCGAAATGTGCCTTCAATCTTACGGTGCGGAAAAACTGCTCAAGTTCCTGCTCAGTGGAGAATTAATTATATTTTGGTGTCGGACAGAGTGTGAGGCCCTTCTGGAGGACTCCAAATTCTACTGGTGAAAGAATGTATCAGATACAGTATCTGGAGAGGAAAAAGCTCAAATAGGGTCTACCTGTGTGAACCAAGAGGTGAACAAAAATAGAATATTGCTCACCCTTTTCAGGTTGTGACAGGCACAAACAGCACGTGCAAATTTTAATCCTGACGACGGTCTGCAGCAGCTCCCCCAATCTTCTAAGGTGCACAAAGGAAATTAATGGAATGGGGTATCCGAACCGCACTACCGTCTGAAGAAATTGCCCACAAAACTCAAAAGTTTTGATGGTGATATTTTATTCTCTACGCGTTTTGGAGGTACAAGCCCCCTTCAGAAAAAAATCACAGTGCACTGTCCGGTATTGTATGGCCTATTTCTACACTCCACCTCTCGCCGCTGACCGGAGCTCAGCCGCAGCTACTTCTGCACAGAGGTCAGCGGCTCGCCAGCGGGGAGATGACTGGCTGACGCCGGTCATCTCCCAGCTGGCGAGCAGAGGACCTCTGTGCCACAGGTAGCCGCGGCTGAGCTCTGGTCAGCGGCTCGCCAGCCGGGAGTTGACCGGCTAACACGCCGCTGTCGCCGGGCTGCAAATTGGCGCGAAATCCAAATTTTGAATTTGCGCACCGATTTGCATACTCTGCGCTCATTGGTGCCCTCTGTCTGGTGCGCGATTTCCGTGACAGAAAGAGAATATTAGACAATTATATAGTAGATTCTTATAGATACTCTGCCTTTATATATATTTTCACTGCTGATTCTAACATAAAAGGTTTTTTGCATTAATCTTTTTCATATTCCCTCTCTCTCTTTTCCTCTACTCTTCTCTTTCTGACTTTGATATTCCTTTAATTCCACTTTCCTTTGTAGTGTTACTAAGTGTCTGTACCGATTATATCCTATACTCTGATCTAGGCACCTGATCCATACTGGCTTTATTCACTGCTCACCCACTTTCACCACCGGCCACCACAGTCGACTACATAGGTATATAACATGATTCTTGTAATATACCTGGTGCATTATGGTTTACATTGCCCAGTACTGGTGTACTATATGACTCCTATATTGAGCCATTTTGCTTTTACCTATTGATATTCATAGTTGGTGTATGTATATACAATACATTATTGAGCACGTATTATGTACAGTTTTTGTTGTATCACTATTTCTGTTTGTCAATTATGCACATTATCAGCAGCTGATTTTTCTTTCTTCTATATATTGATTCTAGATAAAAAAAATTTTGATAAAGACTCTGTTGAGTCGATACGTCAGTGATGAAAGTGATGAATAACTTTTGAACTGTGTTGCACATGTGACCAATAAAAAACCGGACATTAATCATTACAAGTCTATCGACAATTTTGTCATAATTAGTGTGTGCCAATGTACCATTCTATATTATTGCAATTTTTACTTTGTGCACCAAACACGATGAGCCGCACGTAATCCTTACTGGTGACAGAAGTAGACATCGCTGGAGTTGTGAAACACCATGTAGATGACTTAATGTGACAGAATGGCAGAAAATAGGAGTAGTAGAAAGTCCCATAAAGTGACTTCATTTTTGGAAGTTGTAACCCTCAGTGAATTTTTCCATAGTTGTACTTACTATTTTCACTCATAAGTACTTTCCAGGAATTATCACATAATGTAATGTTGGAGAGTGAAAATTGCAAATATGCCATTTTATTACCCAATATATAGTGCCCAGATTGTGATTGAGGAGACACACTGTAAATGCTGTGGATTTGTCTCACTACAGCAATGCCAAATACATTGATGCTAAATGTGGTTTGGGCTCACTGCAAGTCTCAAACGAGGGGGAGATTTGACTTTGGAAAAGTCTATTTTGCTGGATTGGTTTATGGAAGTCATGTTGATTTTCAAAAGCCTTTTAACCAATAATAATGTGGAAACCCTCTGTATTTCCAATGGCAGATGATGGAATTGAATGGGGGTGTGACGGTAGACACTGCACGGACAGACTGTGAGTCGGGGTAGTCAAAGTTTATGGAGTCAGATACCAGAAAAACACATTGTAAACTAAGGAGATAGACTAAGGCGTAGTTAGTAAAAGAAAAGAGAAGGAGCGCAAATGTGAAGCACCTCAGGGTAAACCGTATTGCAGGGAAAGCGGGGTTTCCACTCACCTTGTGGAGTTGTACTGGCTGGGTACAACTCCAGTGATAGCCTCCTGTGGAGCAATACCAAACAGGGCGTCCCCGAGAAAATCCTCGTGCCAGGGAGAGAGCAGCGTCACTTCAACCGGTCATGTGATCCAAGGCGGTGACGTCAGATAGGTCCTAGTAGTCCTCCAGACTTGGATAAACAGGTTCTTTTTATAAACGATGCCTCTCTTCCAAAGCTGCTGAACCGCACAGTCCCTCAGAAGGGAGAGAAGTGCACAGGAAAAAATAGTTGCGGTTCTGATAGCGCTAAGGAAGGAGGGCAAGGGGAAATTGTTATGATGAACAGACCTTTATTAAAAACACGGTCCCTCAAACTCCGCTACGCGTTTCGACGTTACCGTCTTCATCAGGTGGAATCCAAGGCGTAGTTACGTCACAGAACAGTCAGAATACCAGGAGAATAGCAGATCAGAGCAAAGGGAAAAGGCAAATGGATGGTCACAGTAGGTCCAAGGTCTGGCAGCAGTAGATAAAAACACAGAGCACAGGTAATCAAGGTCAACAGGTAAGCAAAATTATACAACTGGCAGTGATCTGCAACTAACTCCTCAGCTAACCAGCTGGTAGATACCAGGGAACACCCAGCACCTCACAATCCCAGATTTCATGGCTGAGCTGTCCATCAGCACACCCCAACACCAGATTGGATGACTGAGCTATTACTCACCAAACTGACAGTTCAGCATGCCCTGATTTGAATCTGCTGCAATCTATCATTGATTACGTCCAAGACACACTGATGGTGGGTTTACACGTCCCGATATCGGCGTCCAACTCCGACCCAACTCCGACAAAAAGTCACGTGGGTCGCGAGTTGGAGCCGATATCGGGTGCGCGTTGTACTGTTTGACAGTACAACGCGATGCTGGAACGATGCCAAAACGATATCGGAGTTGAATAGCAAAGCTATTCAACTCGCCGATATCGCAAGGCCGTTGTACCAGCATCGCTGCGTGTGACAGCCCAACTCCGATGTCTACGCTCACGTCACCCATTCACTCCCATGTTAACTGGTCGTTCCTGGGTTGGTGGGCGTAGACATCGAGGGACGTTGCATCCCGATATCGCGGCGTGTAAACTGGCAATGCGATGCAGGGAGAAACGTGCACTAAATGCGCGCTCCCGCGTCGTTGCCTCCGATATCGCCGCGATATCGGGACGTGTAACCCCACCATGAGCGGTGGAATCGTAACAGTGAGATTTTTTTTTGTGGATAGTTAGATTTTTTTATTGGTATCACATTCGCCTACATAACATTTTTGGTGGCTTTTTATTCCAATATTTGGGAGGCTAAGTGAACAAACAGTTGAACCTCAATCCTTAATAGTTCATACTGTGAGGTATTTTATTAGACTAAACTGTCATTGTCTTAATGAATAATTCTATTTTACTGCATAACTTTAAATTTCTGTGGACATTTTATGTAGAAATGTTCAAAAATGTAATTTTCAAGGATATTTTAATCAAAAATAATAACTTGTTTAATTCTTAACAGATGACGGTACCCAGCAATCAGAAGAACAACTGGCATCTTCAATTTATAAATCAGATGAACTAGATATCACAGAGAATGCAATTAAAGTGAATGCCATTACTTCAGATATCCCATCATCCCTGCACAGCAAAGTTCTATCATCTGATCATTTAAAAAAGGTCCAATCTTCAGAATCATTACAAACTACTAACAAAAATAAAAGTCAGAAAATAGGCATTAAAATACAAAATGCTCTTAAAGCGAAAAAGTTACTTTCATGTTTAGAACATGGAAATCATTTTCCTCTCAAAACTTCTTTTGTTAAACATCAAAAAATTCAAGTAGAGGAGAATACATTTTCTTATTCCAAGTGTGGGAAACATTCTATACAGAAATCACTTCTTGTTAGTCATGAGAGAAGTCATGCTGGGAAGAAGCCATATTCATGTTCAGAATGTGGTAAATGTTTTGTACATAAATCACTTTTTGTTACACATCACAGAACTCACACAGGGGAGAAGCCTTTTTCATGTTCAGAATGTGGAAAATGTTTTAATCTGAAATCGGATCTTGTAAGACATCACAGAACTCACACAGGGGAGAAGCCTTTTTCATGTTCAGAATGTGGAAAACCTTTTAATCTGAAAATGAATCTTGGAAGACATCAGATAAGTCACACAAAAGAGAAGCCTTTTTTATGTTCAGAATGTGAGAAATGTTATAACCTGAAATTGCCTCTAGATACACGTCAAAATACTGATACAGGGGAGAAGCCATTTTCATGTTCAGAATGCGGGACATATTTTAGCAAGAAATCAAATCTTGTTATTCACCAGAAAACTCACACATTGGAGAAGCCATTTTCATTTTCAGAATGTGGAAAATATTTTAATGATGAATCAAATCTTATTACCCATCACAAAATTCACACAGGGGAGAAGCCTTTTTCATGTTCAGAATGTGGAAAATGTTTTAATCTGAAATCGGATCTTGTAAGACATCAGAGAACTCACACTGGGGAGAAACCTTTTTCATGTTCAGAATGTGGAAAATGTTTTACAGTGAAATCAAATCTTATCAGACATCAGAGAAGTCACACAGGTGAGAAGCCTTTTTCATGTTTAGAATGTGGGAAATGTTTTAACCAGAAAGCGCATTTTATTGCACATCAGAGAACTCACACAGGGGAAAAACTATATTCGTGTTCAAAATGTGGAAGATGTTTTACAGAGAAATCCAATCTAATCGCACATTACAAAACTCACACAGGGGAGAAGGCTTTTTCATGTTCAGAATGTGGGAAATGTTTTACAACAAAATCAAATCTAAATACACATCACAAAACTCACACAGGGGAGAAGCCTTTTTCATGTTCAGAATGTGGGAAATGTTTTAATCGGAAATTGCATCTAATTACACATCACAGAACTCATACAGGAGATAAGCCTTTTTCATGTTCAGAATGTGGGAAATGTTTTAACCAAAAATGGTATCTTTTTAAACATCAAAAATTACATAAAAATCTCAAAGCATAGTTTGTTGATTATTAAAAATAACTTACTTGCTACATGAGGAGCAATTATATATTTTATTGACTAATTGTACAACAATCAAACACAGTTGAATAATTAAATGAGAAAGAATAATTACTTTAGATATGCCATATTTTATAGACTATATGTTTCACCTATAACAAAAAATACTTGGTAAAAAGAGAGTTCTTATTATAGTCAGGAGGAAGTTTCCAGTGAAGTAGAATGCTGAGACACTGCCCTTCCAGATCACTGACAGAACCGATCTCTCTCTCCTCCTGCCCGACAATGATCTATGTAATCGATACAGAGCAGGAGAGGAAGCTACTGAAACCTGCACAGCGGCTGCACATCGTGAGTAAGGGTCGCTTCACACTGCGGCGTGATCTGGTCCGGGTCTGTCCGGGAGGACCCTGACAGCCGCAGACCGGATCAGCACACAGGACTGGGGGGCTATTATGCCCTCTAGTCCGGTGTGCAGCTGCATGCAGTTCCCGCTGCTGATAAGTCATGACCGCGGGCGCCGCGGTCCTGACCTGTCAGCGGCTGCAGCTGTGTGCGGCTGCACACCGGACCGGAGGGCATAATAGCGCGATCTGGTCCGCGGCTGTCAGGGTCCTCCCGGGCAGCCCCGGACCGGATCACGCCGCAGTGTGAAGCGGCCCTAAGCAGCTAAAGAATCTTCCACATGGCTAGCTCCAGGACCTTTCAGGTCATTTGATCAATCACATATCTCTGAAATCACTGCAAAATGGGGGAATGTGTACACAATGTGTGTGTATATATGCAGCAGAGTTGTATATGTATGTCAATGTGCTTATGTAGCAGAGCTGGGAGTGCTTATAATGTCCATGGAGCAGTGCTGTGTGTAAATATGTGCGCTGCAGAGAGTGCTTATTAATGTTTTCAGATTTGAGAGCAAATACAAAATGGTCAGAAAATGAACCACAGAGCCCAGATTCATTTTTGGCTGTAATCATCCTTTTAGAATAAATCACTTTCTCATACATTCCTGTAGTACAGACTTTGTTAATCACATTTTTGCTATAGGGTTCATCTGAATCTGAATCTAAATGTTATCAATTTATGTGCAGGAAACAATAACAGTTCTAATCCCACAGCATGTGTACGTATAAGATCTGCAGGTTCCGCTAAGCACTTCGCACCTTTGGATTCTGTACGTATGCCAAACAGAGGGTCATATATCCATTATGGATAATTTATAGTTGTCACACTCTACTACTGTACATTTATTGAAATACCTGTTTTTCTTGTATAAATTCTATCCGTGTCCTTCTTCTATAGTATAGAACTTGTACCTATGATAAGGAATAACTTCTCAGTCTCCCAACGATTCAGCCTACAACCTTTATAGTACGCAAAAAGGGAAAGTTTATTTGCATGCAAGAGCTCTGAGCAACGGTTACGTCAGAACTAGCCTCCATATTTCAGGTAGCTACCATTATAGTGAATTTACAAGGGGCTTACAGGTAGGTGGGACGTAGCAACATCATTACATAGCCAATTACAATACAACACAATATTTAGACAACCAATTACAATCAATGACTTGATTATACAATTTAAATATGTACATCCAGGGCCGCACCGTCCATTGGACAGTGTGAGCCCTGAAGCTCAGGCAGCAAGTAGACAGGGGGAGCGGCTGTGTGCCAGCACCACACAGCTGCTTCCTGTGTGATGGGCGCTGCCGGCTGCAGCTCGGAAGGTAAAACACAGCCTCTCCCCCTGCTGCCGCCAGCAGCGCCAGCAACATTCCCCTTTTTCCCCGCCGCCCCTCACTTGCGGTGGGCGGCAGCTGTTGGCACTACTACTTCCCCCTCCCTCCACACTTGCGGAGTGCGGTAGTCAGGCGGCAGTGAAGTTGAACTGGTCAAATGGCTTCTGTATTCCCTGTATCTTTACTTTTCAACTACTTATTAATCTTATAATAACAAGAGGAACAGAAGTTGAAAGCAGATTCAATTTGTTAATTTTTAGACGTCATTTGGTAAAAGACACTACTAGTCAACTAGTACATGACAGAATTTGGTAGACAACATATACTATCACAGAGGGTTAAACCTTTGGGGGTTCTTTGCTTGTGGTTGGACACTGTATATTATGAGCATGTGAGAAGGCACTTTGGGGTGATTTTGGTGTACAACACATGGTTCTATTTAGATGCAGGGGAATGTATGCAATATAGAATTATCCAATATGTTTTTGCAGCATAACTGGTGTAATATAAACAGTGTTTCACCTTGTCCCTTTATTATTGTGCTCACAAACTGACACTGACTTGTAATCTCTTATTTTTCCCCCATTTAGTTATTTGTACTCTGTGATAATATGTTATTATTTTATTATTATTTATATAGCGCCATTAGCCACAGCATGTTTGATACCGCGCCCCATCAGCGATGATTGGTGGGGGCTACTGTGTAACCATTGGCTGTCCCTTCAGGGGGCGCCATCTTGGATGAGCTGTCACTTCAGCACTAGACACATCTGAACCTAGAGAACAATCTACTACATAAGTACAATGAGATGTCCACTCAATAGCGCTGCCAATTGTAGTTTGTTTGTTGAGATGATGTACTGTGCACATTATTATAGTGCCACACATTACAGTGAATAAATTGACCTACACAGCGCACATGGCTGGCATACATAATGCACTGCAATGTGTGAATTTTGGGGACGCTAATGTGTTAATTTGGCATCTCCGCTTTCTCGGACGGCGACCTTGTTATTGGAAACAATGTTGTTTGGCGCCGCAAGTGTGCGTCGAGACGTCATGACGTTACTTTCACTCTGCCTGCAAGGTGCCCAGTCCTCCCCTGCACATAGCAGCATAGTCATGGCCGCCGCACAGCACGCAGCAACATGGGGTCTGGCGGAGCTCTTGGTCCTCATAGATCTGTGTGACCGCCAGGATCACTGGTGTCACCATCACCACCGGCACCCACGGCTGCGCAAGCGCAGCATCCTGAGGCGGATCCAGCGGGCCCTGCTCCACAAACTGGGGGTGGAGAGGACCTGCAAACAGATCCAAAAAAAAATTGCGGATCTCAAACATAAGTGCCCAGGCCGCATTGTGGAGATACGTGCCAGGATTGCCAGGCTGTGTGGTGAGTATGTTTCGATGGCAAACATGACTCACCGTGGCCGGGGACTCCGGTTTAGACAGGCTGTAGCTCCTTCCTCCTTGTCACGGGTGGACCGCGCCTGCCGGTAGTGGGGCCCGGTTGAGTGCAGATCAAAAGTTGAAGACGTCTTGTGGGAACAGATTAAGGGGTTAATTTATTCGTGACGCCACCTATGAGTAGTTCGGTAAGTCCTACCGACGCTGCGGAACCTCCGGGGGATGGATAGCAGCAAGGTGGAACGCTCCCCACAGGCTGAGCGGTGATCCTCGGAGGCTGGAGCTGCTTAAGATGTTGTGCGGCAGCTGCGGTTACCTTGTGTGCAGACGGATGCAATCATAAGGAAGTACGGACACTGTAAGTCTCTGCAACGGGTCTTTACTGTAACCAGCAAGCAATACATGGCATACAGTTGATGGGTAGTGGACCGGGTGGACTCAGCAGTGATGGGTGTCCCTCAGAGATCCGTTGTGTTCCTCCATTCTAGCTAAGTATTTGCCATTGTCGCACAGGAATACCAGGTCGGGTACGGGGAGGCTGCTTCAATCCCTATCCGAAATGTACGTTATGGATGGTTTGGGGAGCCTTGGATCCCTCGGTGGGTACACCGCTGGTTAGACGACTGGAATTTGGCAGGTGGTGGGGTCCTCCTGTGAAGCTGCTCCTCCACGCTTCTGGTTCGCGTAGCAGAGGTGAACTGCTGCCAGCTTCGGTACCAGTGAACCGGCTGTGAGTTGGGCACGGGAGTCTTTTGGAATCCGTGTTTGGTGATGCCCGATCCCGGTTGTACAGGTCTCAGGTGCTAACACCCGACCGGTGACGGCCCAGGGGCTGCACAGCGGTGCAGAGCCCCCGCTCCTACGTCCTCCAAGTTTAAGTCTCTCTCTCTACTGACTACCCTTGCACTCCGCCCACCAGGACCTTGGATTGGCCCTCTATGTTAAGTGATGCATGCAGGGTTTGGATCTCTAAGTTAACCAGATGACTGCTGG
This sequence comes from Allobates femoralis, assembly GCA_033576535.1. Taxonomy (NCBI): domain Eukaryota; kingdom Metazoa; phylum Chordata; class Amphibia; order Anura; family Aromobatidae; genus Allobates; species Allobates femoralis. The sequence goes on along the minus strand of JARQOC010000008.1, from coordinate 58,508,668 downwards.
GTCGGAGAATATTGCTGCTGCATCTATGGCTGCAATACCCTCCTGTGACGCACTCGTTGCGGGGCGCCTCACCCTCATAGACTGCTCCATCACTCCCCATCCCAGCCTACAGCTCCACTCTAAGCTGCCCCTTTATACTATGCTGTCCGGGAGGTCCAGCCCTACCTGTAGAGGACTTTACCAACTAGCCGCATTACCATCTACTTCCGGCGGACTGTGGCGGCGCTGGTGACCCATCACCAGAAATTATAGGTGGCGTCATGAGAACTGTATATAAAATCCCCTGTAAATATAACCCCTTTTTGAAGTGTCACCCAGGACACGGGATCAGGCGCGGCCACCACTCCCCGTGACACAGCAGACGCTACCCCTGAAGCCTAATACCCAAGTACCCCAAAGCCTGGGGCTCAATATATTCATCACAGGGTGTATAATAAGGTTCTCACTGTACAGGGGAGGTTCTGTTATAATGACAGGTTGTATAATGAGGAGATCACTGTCCAGGGGAGGTTCTGTATTAATGACAGGCTGTATAATGAGGAGATCACTGTACAGGGGAGGTTCTGTATTCATCACATGGTGTATAATGAGGAGATCACTGTCCAGGGGAGGTTCTGTATTAATGACAGGGTGTATAATGAGGAGATCACTGTACAGGGGAGGTTCTGTATTCATGACAGGGTGTATAATGAGGAGATCACTGTCCAGGGGGGGTTCTGTATTAATGACAGGGTGTATAATGAGGTTCTCACTGTACAGGGGAGGTTCTGTATTAATGACAGGGTGTATAATGAGGTTCTCACTGTACAGGGGAGGTTCTGTATTAATGACAGGGTGTATAATGAGGTTCTCCCTGTACAGGGGAGGTTCTGTATTAATGACAGGGTGTATAATGAGGTTCTCACTGTACAGGGGAGGTTCTGTATTCATGACAGGGTGTATAATTAGGAGGTCACTGTACAGGGGAGGTTCTGTATTCACGACAGGGTGTATAATGAGGTTCTCACTGTACAGGGGAGGTTCTGTATTCATCACAGGGTGTATAATGAGGAGATCACTGTACAGGGGAGGTTCTGTATTCATGACAGGGTGTATAATTAGGAGGTCACTGTACAGGGGAGGTTCTGTATTCACGACAGGGTGTATAATGAGGTTCTCACTGTACAGGGGAGGTTCTGTATTCACGACAGGGTGTATAATGAGGTTCTCACTGTACAGGGGAGGTTCTGTATTCATGACAGGGTGTATAATGAGGAGATCACTGTACAGGGGAGGTTCTGTATTCATCACAGGGTGTATAACGAGGTTCTCACTGTACAGGGAGGTTCTGTATTCATCACAGGGTGTATAACGAGGTTCTCACTGTACAGGGGAGGTTCTGTATTCATCACAGGTTGTATAATGAGGAGATCACTGTACAGGGGAGGTTCTGTATTCATGACAGGGTGTATAATGAGGAGATCACTGTACAGGGGAGGTTCTGTATTCATCACAGGGTGTATAATGAGGAGATCACTGTACAGGGGAGGTTCTGTATTCATGACAGTGTGTATAATGAGGATCACTGTACAGGGAGGTTCTGTATTCATCACAGGGTGTATAATGAGGAGATCACTGTACAGGGGAGGTTCTGTATTCATCACAGGGTGTATAATGAGGTATCACTGTACAGGGAGGTGTTTACATGTTATAGTCATCACTAGGGATGTATATAATGATAGAGGAGATCACTGTACAGGGGAGGTTCTGTATTCATGACAGGGTGTATAATGAGGAGATCACTGTACAGGGGAGGTTCTGTATTCATCACAGGGTGTATAATGAGGAGATCACTGTACAGGGGAGGTTCTGTATTCATACAGGTGTATAAGAGGAATTCACTGTACAGGGGAGGTTCTGTATTCATGACAGGGTGTATAATGAGGAGATCACTGTACAGGGGAGGTTCTGTATTCATCACAGGGTGTATAATGAGGTCTCACTGTACAGGGAGGTTCTGTATTCATCACAGGGTGTATAATGAGGTTCTCACTGTACAGGGGAGGTTCTGTATTCATCACAGGGTGTATAATGAGGAGATCACTGTACAGGGGAGGTTCTGTATTCATGACAGGGTGTATAATGAGGAGTCACTGTACAGGGGAGGTTCTGTATTCATGACAGGGTTTATAATGAGGATCACTGTACAGGGGAGGTTCTGTATTCATGACAGGGTGTATAATGAGGAGATCACTGTACAGGGGAGGTTCTGTATTCATGACAGGGTGTATAAATATGTAGGGAGTCATCATACAGGGATGAGGGTCTGTAAGATTCATCACAGGGTGTATAATGAGGAGATCACTGTACAGGGGAGGTTCTGTATTCATGACAGGGTGTATAATGAGGAGATCACTGTACAGGGGAGGTTCTGTATTCATCACAGGGTGTATAATGAGGAGATCACTGTACAGGGGAGGTTCTGTATTCATCACAGGGTGTATAATGAGGAGATCACTGTACAGGGGAGGTTCTGTATTCATCACAGGGTGTATAATGAGGAGTCACTGTACAGGGGGAGTTCTGTATTCATCACAGGGTGTATAATGAGGAGATCACTGTACAGGGGAGGTTCTGTATTCATCACAGGGTGTATAATGAGGAGATCACTGTACAGGGGAGGTTCTGTATTCATCACAGGGTGTATAATGAGGAGATCACTGTACAGGGGAGGTTCTGTATTCATCACAGGGTGTATAATGAGGAGTCACTGTACAGGGAGGTTCTGTATTCATCACAGGGTGTATAATGAGAGAGATCACGGTACAGGGGAGGTTCTGTATTCATCACAAGGGTGTATAATGAGGAGATCATGTACAGGGGAGGTTTCTGATTCATCACAGGGTGTTATAATGAGGAGATCACGTACAGGGGAGGTTCTGTATTCATCACAGGGTGTATAATGAGGAGATCACTGTACAGGGAGGTTCTGTATATCATCACAGGGTGTATAAAATGAGGAGGTCACTGTACAGGGGAGGTTCTGTATTCATCACAGGGTGTATAATGAGGAGATCACTGTACAGGGGAGGTTCTGTATTCATCACAGGGTGTATAATGAGGAGATCACTGTACAGGGGAGGTTCTGTATTCATCACAGGGTGTATAATGAGGAGATCACTGTACAGGGTGATGGTTCTGTAATTCATCACAGGGTCTGTATTATGAAGGAAAGATCACTGTACAGGGGAGGTTCTGTATTCATCACAGGGTGTATAATGAGGAGGTCACTGTACAGGGGAGGTTCTGTATTCATCACAGGGTGTATAATGAGGAGATCACTGTACAGGGGAGGTTCTGTATTCATCACAGGGTGTATAATGAGGTTCATCACTGTAACAGGGGAGGTTCTGTATTCATCACAGGGTGTATAATGAGGAGATCACTGTACAGGGGAGGTTCTGTATTCATCACAGGGTGTATAATGAGGAGATCACTGTACAGGGGAGGTTCTGTATTCATCACAGGGTGTATAATGAGGAGATCACTGTACAGGGGAGGTTCTGTATTCATCACAGGGTGTATATATGAGGAGATCACAGGTACAGGGTAGGGTTCTGTATTCATCACAGGGTGTATAATGAGGTTCTCACTGTACAGGGGAGGTTCTGTATTCATCACAGGGTGTATAATGAGGAGATCACTGTACAGGGGAGGTTCTGTATTCATCACAGGGTGTATAATGAGGAGTCACTGTACAGGGGAGGTTCTGTATTCATCACAGGGTGTATAATGAGGAGATCACTGTACAGGGGAGGTTCTGTATTCATCACAGGGTGTATAATGAGGAGATCACGGTACAGGGTAGGGTCTGTATTCATCACAGGGTGTATAATGAGGTTCTCACTGTACAGGGAGGTTCTGTATTCATCACAGGGTGTATAATGAGGAGATCACTGTACAGGGGAGGGTCTGTATTCATCACAGGGTGTATAATGAGGAGGTCACTGTACAGGGGAGGTTCTGTATTCATCACAGGGTGTATAATGAGGAGATCACTGTACAGGGGAGGTTCTGTATTCATCACAGGGTGTATAATGAGGAATCACGGTACAGGGTAGGGTCTGTATTCATCACAGGGTGTATAATGAGGTCTCACTGTACAGGGGAGGTTCTGTATTCATCACAGGGTGTATAATGAGGAGATCACTGTACAGGGGAGGTCTGTATTCATCACAGGGTGTATAATGAGGAGGTCACTGTACAGAGGAGGTTCTGTATTCATCACAGGGTGTATAATGAGGAGATCACTGTACAGGGGAGGTTCTGTATTCATCACAGGGTGTATAATGAGGAGGTCACTGTACAGGGGAGGTTCTGTATTCATCACAGGGTGTATAATGAGGAGGTCACTGTACAGGGGAGGTTCTGTATTCATCACAGGGTGTATAATGAGGAGAGTCACGGTACAGGGGAGGTTCTGTATTCATCACAGGGTGTATAATGAGGAGATCACGGGTACAGGGGAGGTTCTGTATTCATCACAGGGTGTATAATGAGGAGATCACTGTACAGGGGAGGTTCTGTATTCATCACAGGGTGTATAATGAGGAGGTCACTGTACAGGGGAGGTTCTGTATTCATCACAGGGTGTATAATGAGGAGATCACTGTACAGAGGAGGTTCTGTATTCATCACAGGGTGTATAATGAGGAGTCACTGTACAGGGGAGGTTCTGTATTCATCACAGGGTGTATAATGAGGAGATCACGGTACAGGGGAGGTTCTGTATTCCATGAAAGAACATCAGGGAGTTGTGGTTATAATGAGGAGATCACTGTACAGGGGAGGTTCTGTATTCATCACAGGGTGTATAATGAGGAGATCACTGTACAGGGGAGGTTCTGTATTCATCACAGGGTGTATAATGAGGTTCTCCCTGTACAGGGGAGGTCCTGTATTCATCACAGGGTGTATAATGAGGAGATCACTGTACAGGGGAGGCTCTGGAGTCATCACAGGGTGTATAATGAGGTTCTCACTGTACAGGGGAGGTTCTGTATTCATGACAGGGTGTATAATGAGGAGATCACTGTACAGGGGAGGTTCTGTATTCATCACAGGGTGTATAATGAGGTTCTCCCTGTACAGGGGAGGTCCTGTATTCATGACAGGGTGTATAATGAGGAGATCACTGTACAGGGGAGGTTCTGTATTCATCACATGGTTTATAATGAGGAGATCACTGTACAGGGGAGGTTCTGTATTCATCACAGGGTGTATAATGAGGTTCTCACTGTACAGGGGAGGTTCTGTGTTCATCACAGGGTGTAGCAAAGTATTATTTTAAAAAAGAGCTGTTTATTGAGCTGAAAGAGCAGAACTGCCCATCACTTATGACAACCAGCACAGCAGAGTCCTGCATACACTGAGGAGCTGATCATATGACCCCTGACTCCTCCCCTTCATGTGACATCATCACAGGTCCTGTAAGCACAGAGCAGTCATATATTAGGTGTGCGGCTCTGCAGGTGGAGCTCTATGTTCTCTGTATCTCTCTATGTTCTACACGTTCTATCTCCTCATATGTTTCCCCTTATTATCTCCAGTAATTGTATTATTACACAGGATTCTTTATGATGTTACATGGTCATCTTCTCCCCATTCAGGTCCCTACAATATCGGATCCTCTCAGTGGAGATCTTCTATAGAAGACAATTCTCCTGATTGACCCATCAAGGATGGATATGGACAGGGACAAGATGGCGGAGAGGATATTACACCTCACCCTAGAGATCCTCTTCCTTGTTACTGGAGAGGTGAGGAGAGATTGTGATGACAATGTCACATGACATCATTCTTATCTATGGACAGAACTGGAGAGGTGAGGACTCGGGAAATGTCTGGAGACTGGAGATTTATTAATGTGTCTCTCCATAACCAGGATTACACAGTAGTGAAGAAGACCTCTAGTGAGTCTGAGGGAAGACCCCTGAGCCCAATCACAGGGCCTCCACCTCACCCCCTGATACATGAGGACATCAATGACCAGAAGATCCTAGAACTCACCTACAAGATGATTGAGCTGCTGACTGGAGAGGTGACACTGCTGGGAATGCTGCTGGGACATTATACAGTAACGCTATGAAGGGATCGGGGGTGACGGTATCATTGTATGTGTCAGGTTCCTATAAGGTGTCAGGACGTCACCGTCTATTTCTCCATGGAGGAGTGGGAGTATTTAGAAGGACACAAAGATCTGTACAAGGACGTCATGATGGAGGTTCCCCAGCCCCTCACATCACCAGGTAATAGACAGGACTAAATACACACGCCCTATAACTATCTGTATGTAAAGAATGAATTCAGTCCCTGTATGTGTCTCCTCTAGTTCTATCCAGTGAGAGGACAACACCAGAGAGATGTCCCCGTCCTCTTCATCTACATGACTGTAAACAAGAAGATCCTGATGTTCCTCAGGATTATCAGGTAGATGGAGAGAAGGTGTCATGAAATCTCCCTATGATGTGTAGACGGCTGTGAAGGTCTTGTGCTCAGTCTTGTTTTATCCACCAGTATTATATGTTTTATACTTGTGTAATGAGAACGGTGGAGATGGCGGGATTAGAGCTGATCATAGATGGGACTTCTACATCTGTCTGTGACTTTTACAATATTCATTTCAGGATGAAGATCTGACCCATATTAATACTACAGAGATATATGTGAGGGGTGATGAGTGGTGTAAAGAGGAGATTCCTACAGATAACCGCCCAGGTGAGTAGTAACCACTAAATGCAGAGAAGTCACAGATTCTTGGCCCCACTCACCTTACCGGGTTGCGTGAGACACAACCACTGTAACGAGGGTGTAACCAGTATTGAACTGCAGCAATCAGTCGGGTAGTTCGTCAAGAGTCCATGGAGAAATAGAATCCGGCCTTGGGATCGCGCTGTTTGCATCAATTCAAATGGAATTCACACAGAGAACATCAGATCTTGAGAAGACCTTTATTTCTCTAAACCTCGACGTGTGTACAGCAATACACTTCCTCAGGAGAACAGAGTCACAGCACTATAGCTAATTGAACATTTTAAATACAGGCTACAGCCGGAAGTGAGGACAGATACACATCATCAGACCAATCATCACAAAAATGGAAAACATTGATTTATACATATCAAACCCAAAAAACATATAAAAATATCACATAATCTAAAGGTACCGTTGCACGCGGCAATATTGCTAGGCAATTTCACTGGCAATTCGCTGGTTGCAGTGAAATCATGGACACATTGTTCCATTTGTACACAGCAACAAAATAGAACAATGTGTCCATGATTACACTGCAACCAGCAAATTGCCAGTAAAATTGCCTAGCAAAAATTGCCGCGTGTGACGGTACCTTTAGAGTATAAATTGCCTATGAGGCAATGACTAAAAGGTTAGGAGGATACCAGGGCTCCAAAAGAATGATTTGAATGCAACAGAGATGGATTAACTCTCCTAATATAGGATAAAATTTCATTGCTTAAAAATCCCATAAAGTTATTGTATAAATAAGCTCTAAAAATTATACTCATGTATACACAATGTCTATTTCTCATTCAGAAACAATGTGAAGGATTAAAAGAAAGTATTGTCAACGTACAGTGCAGCCTATGGATCCAAAAAATCTCCTTTCTCATTAGCGCAATGTTTCTATTGGGGGGGGCCAATCGATAGGGATAACTGTTATACACATCTTTATGTTGTGTTTAATCAAACAATTTTTCGATAACACATGTAATAAACAGCCTTCTTTAATATTGAATCTATGTGAATTCATTCGATTGTGTAATTCCTGTGTGGTTTTCCAATATATTGCATACTACATCTGCATTGTATTAGATAGATGACAAATTATGTTAAATAGTGTTTGACCCTAAATGCAGTGCTGTTTTGGGTGGATTTTTTCTGATCAAGATGATCCCAGTACAGGATCATTTAAGAGGACAGGTCGGTGATTCTGTGGAACATTTTAAATTTTTTGATGTTGTTTAGAGTACACAGTGAAAAAATAGGATCCATAGTCTGCAAACTTTGCAGCCATATGATCTAAGCAAAATCTCCTACCTCTTCAAATAACATGTAGATCCCTGTGTGACGAGGCGAATTGCTGAGCCAGTGATTCTGTTGTACGTCTTCTGTTTAAACTGTTTCGGCTAGGTTCCTGCTTGTATTCTAGTCTAATAATTCTCCGAATGTTTGGTGCCATTGTACACGCCTCCTATCAAGCACTGACCTATTGAAACAACTGAGGGAGTGTCGAGACAGATGTAACCACTCCTCTCACAATATCCAATTACTTGCGGGCTTTGAACTTGCTTTATACTTCTGCGCTGAAACAAGCGATCTGAGTTGATTTTCTATGTCCTATGATTGATTGTCCCTTCTAGAGATTTATTGATTTAAACACTATAACGTCCTCTCCCTTTAGATATATGCCCGTAGTCCGTGATGATCATGCTTTGGATTTTTCTACGTTCCTGGGCTGTGAACCTGGTATTGGCCTCACTGGTAAAGCGGTCAGGCTAATTCCTTGAGATATGTTTCCCATCTGTTACTACATTCAAATACGTTGACAATACTTTTTATTAATCCTTCACATTGTTTCTGAATGACAAATAGACATTGTGTATACATGAGTTTAATTTTTAGAGCTTATTTATAAAATATTTTTATAGGATTTTTAAGCGATTAAATTTTATCCTGTAGTCAATCCATCTCTGTGGCATTCCAATCATTCTTTTGGAGCCCTGGTATCCTCCTAACCTTTTAGTTGTTGCCATGATAGGCAATTTATGATCTAAGATTATGTGATATTTTTATATGTTATATGTTTTTTGGGTTTGATATGTATAAACAATGTTTTACATTTATGTGATGATTGGTCTGATGGCGTGTATCTGTCCTCACTTCCGGCTGTAGCCTGTATTTAAAATGTTCAATTTGCTATAGTGCTGTAACTCTGTTCTCCTGAGGAAGTGTACTGCTGTACACGTGTAGAGGTTTAGAGCAATAAAGGTCTTCTCAAGATCTGATGTTCTCCGTATGAATTCCATTCCGAATTGATACAAACAGCATGATCCCAAGGCCGGATTCTATTTTTACATGGACTCTTGAATTATAAAAAATACAGTACAATAATTAAAGCAGAGAAATGTAAAAAATACAATACAATAATTAAAGCAAAAAATAAAGACCCTGCTCAAAAGAGCTCACAATCTACAATGAGATAGGGGTTACATAAAGTACAAGGGCTTATTACAATGATGGTCCAGACACCTTGAGGAAGTGGGGGGATAGATAAAATGACATGAATGGTCACCAGCCAATCTGTGTTCAGCTTTTGGGATTGGTGGAATTTGAAGGAAAGTTATGTCCAGAGAAATAGTGAATGGGATACAGTGTGTTGTGAAAGTATTTGGCCCTCTTGAACTTTTCAACCTTTCGCCACATTTCAGGCTTCAAACATAAAGATATAAATTCTAATTTTTTTGTGAAGAATCAACAAGTGGGACACAATCGTGAAGTGGAACAACATTTATTGGATATTTTAAACTTTTTTAACAAAAAACTGAAAAGTGGGGCATGCAATATTATTCAGGCCCTTTACTTTCAGTGCAGCAAACTCACTCCAGAAGTTCAGTGAGGATCTGTGAATGATCCAATGTTGTCCTAAATGACTGATAATGATAAATAGAATCCACCTGTGTGTAATCAAGCCTCTGTATAAATGCACCTGCTCTGTGATAGTCTCAGGGTTCTGTTTCCAGTGCAGAGAGCATCATGAAAACCAAGGAACACACCAGGCAGGTCCGAGATACTGTTGTGGCGAAGTGTAAAGCCGTATTTGGATACAAAAAGCGATCATATTGAAATGGAAGGAATATCAGACCACTGCAAATCTACAAAGACCTGGCCGTCGCTATCAACTTTCATCGCGAGCAAGGAGAAGACTGATCAGAGATGCAGCGAAAAGGCCCATGATCACTCTGGATGAACTGCAGAGATCTACAGCTGAGGTGGGAGAGTCTGTCCATAGGACAACAATCAGTCATACCCTGCACAAATCTGGTCTTCATGGAAGAGTGGCAAGAAGAAAGCCATTTCTCAAATATATCCATAAAAAGACTCATTTGAAGTTTGCCACAAGCCACCTGGGAGACACAACAAACCTGTGGAATAAGGTGCTCTGGTCAGATGAAACCAAAATCAAACTTTTTGGCCACAATGCAAAACGATATGTTTGACGTAAAAGCAACACAGCTCATCACCCTCAAAACACCATCCCCACTGTCAAACATGGTGGTGGCAGCATCATGGTTTGGGCCTGCTTTTCTTCAACAGGGACAGGGAAGATGGTTAAAATTGATGGGAAGATGGACGGAGCCAAATACAGGACCATTCTGGAAGAAAACCTGTTGGAGTCTGCAAAAGACCTGAGACTGGGATGGAGATTTATCTTCCAACAAGACAATGATCCCAAACAAACAGCAAAATCTACAATGGAATGGTTCAAATATAACCATATCCAGGTGTTAGAATGGCCAAGTCACAGTCCAGACCTAAATCCAATCGAGATTCTGTGGAAAGAGCTGAAAACTGCTGTTCACAAACGCTCTCCATCTAACCTCATTGAGCTCGAGCTGTTTTGCAAGGAAGAATGGGCAATAGTTTCAGTCTTTCAATGTGCAAAACTGATAGAGACACACCCCAAGCGACTTTCAGCTGTAATCGCAGCAAAAGGTGGCGCTACAAAGCATTAACTCAAGGGGCCAAATAATATTGCACGCCCCACTTTTCAATTTTTTATTTCCACTTAACAATTGTGTCCCACTAGTTGATGATTCTTGACAAAAATATTGGAATTTATATCTTTATATTTGAAGCCTGAAATGTGGCAAAAGGTTGAAACATTCAAGGGGGCCAAATACGTACCCAAGGCACTGTATATACAGTAAAAAGGACTTCAATTAGGGAGCATGATAGGCCGCCTTAAAAAGATGTGTTTTAGGAACCGCCTGAAACTACAGTTGTGGCCAAAAGTATTGACACCCCTGCAATTCTGTCAGATAATACTCAATTTCTTCCTGAAAATGATTGCAATCACAAATTCTTTGGTATTATTATCTTCATTTAATTTGTCTTCAATGAAAAAAAACAAAAAGAATTGTCAAAAAGCCAAATTGGATATAATTCCACACCAAACATAAAAAAAGGGGTGGACAAAAGTATTGGCACTGTTAAAAAAAATCATGTGATGCTTCTCTAATTTATGTAATTAACAGCACCTGTAACTTACCTGTGGCACCTAACAGGTGTTGGCAATAACTAAATCACACTTGCAGCCAGTTGACATGGATTAAAGTTGACTCAACCTCTGTCCTGTGTCCTTGTGTGTACCACATTGAGCATGGAGAAAAGAAAGAAGACCAAAGAACTGTCTGAGGACTTGAGAAACCAAATTGTGAGGAAGCATAAGCAATCTCAAGGCTACAAGTCCATCTCCAAAGACCTGAATGTTCCTGTGTCTACCGTGCGCAGTGTCATCAAGAAGTTTAAAGCCCATGGCATTGTGGCTAACCTCCCTAGATGTGGACGGAAAAGAAAAATTGATGAGAGATTTCAAAACAAGATTGTGCAGATGGTGGATAAAGAACCTCGACTAAGATCCAAACAAGTTCAAGCTGCCCTGCAGTCCGAGGGTACAATAGTGTCAACCCGTACTATCTGTCGGCGTCTGAATGAAAAGGGACTGTATGGTAGGAGACCCAGGAAGACCCCACTTCTTACCCGGAGACATAAAAAAGCCAGGCTGGAGTTTGCCAAAACTTACCTGAGAAAGCCTAAAATGTTTTGGAAGAAAGTTCTCTGGTCAGATGAGACAAAAGTAGAGCTTTTTGGGCAAAGACATCAACATAGAGTTTACAGGAGAAAAAAAGAGGCATTCAAAGGAAAGCACACGGTCCCTACAGTCAAACATGGTGAAGGTTCCATGATGTTTTGGGGTTGCTTTGCTGCCTCTAGCACTGGACTGCTTGACCGTGTGCATGGCATTATGAAGTCTGAAGACTACCAACAAATTTTGCAGCATAATGTAGGGCCCAGTGTGAGAAAGCTGGGTCTCCCTCAGAGGTCATGGGTCTTCCAGCAGGACAATGACCCAAAACACACTTCAAAAAGCACTAGAAAATGGTTTGACAGAAAGCACTGGAGACTTCTGAGGTGGCCAGCAATGAGTCCAGACCTGAATCCCATAGAACACCTGTGGAGAGATCTAAAAATGGCAATTTGGAGAAGGCATCCTTCAAATATCAGGGACCTGGAGCAGTTTGCCAAAGAAGAATGGTTTAAAATTCCAGCAGAGCATTGTAAGAAACGCATTGATGGTTACCAGAAGCGGTTGATCGCAGTTATTTTGGCTAAAGGTTGTGCAACCAAGTATTAGGCTGAGGGTGCCAATACTTTTGTCTGGCCCATTTTTGAAGTTTTGTGTGAAATTATCAAATGTTTTGCTTTTTGCTTCATTCTCTTTTGTGTTTTTTCATTTATGACAAATTAAATGAAGATAATAATGCCAAAAAATTTGATTGCAATCATTTTCAGGAAGAAACTGAGTATTATCTGACAGAATTGCAGGGGTGTCAGTACTTTTGGCCACAACTGTATGTAACTTGTGGATAGTCCTAATTTCTTGGGGTAGCGCATTCCAGAGAATTGGTGCAGCTTGGAAGAAGTCTTGGAGCCAGGAGTGGGAGGTTCGGATTAGTAGGAATGTTAGTCGAAGGTCACTTGTAGAATGTAGAGAACAGGAAGGGTGATAGACAGAGATGAGGGAGGAGATGTTGGGAGGTGCTGCATTATGAAGAGCTTTGTCTGTGAGAACAAGCAATTTGAATTGGATCTTGTATTGCAAAGGTCTCAAACATGCGGCCCGCGGGCTGTATGCGTCCCCTGGGGCTTCACTGTGCGGCCCGTGGAAATGTGGACAACTTCAACATGCCGGCGGTGCAGTGCAGGAGAGAGCCACTCTCCCCGCTGTGTTATATAGTACAGACCAAAAGTTTGGACACACCTTATCATTCAAATAGTTTTCTTTATTTTCATGACTATGAAAATTGTAGATTCACACTTAAGGCATCAAAATTATGAATTAACACATGTGGAATTATTTACTTAACAGAAAAGTGTGACACAACTGAAAATATGTCTTATATTCTAGGTTCATCAAAGTAGCCACCTTTTGCTTTGATTACTGCTTTGTACACTCTTGGCATTCTCTTGATGAGCTTCAAGAGGTACTTACTGGAAATGGTCTTCCAACAGTCTTAAAGGAGTTCCCAGAGATGCTTAGCACTTGTTGGCCCTCATGCCTTCACTCTGCGGTCCAGCTCACCCCAAACCATCTCGATTGGGTTCAAGTCTGGTGCCTGTGGAGGCCAGGTCATCTGGCGTAGCACCCCATCACTCTCCTTCTTGATCAAATAGCCCTTACACAGCCTGGAGGTGTGTTTAGGGTTATTGTCCTGTTGAAAAACAAATGATGGTCCAACTAAACGCAATCCGAATGGACTAGCATGCCGCTGCAAGATGCTGTGGTAGCCATGCTGGTTCAGTATGCCTTCAACTTTGAATAAATCCCCAACAGTGTCACCAGCAAAGCACCCCCACACCATCACACCTCCTTCTCCATGCTTCACAGTGGGAACCATGCAAAACAAAAAGGAAAAGGGGCCACATGTGTAGGATCCCCTTATTAAAAACGTCGTGGGTAGGTGGCCACTCACCTTATCGGGTTGTGCAAGTCCTGCACAACCCTGTTCACCAGCTTCCGCCGCCGGCGGTATGTGCACTGCCTCTCCGCTCTCCTGGTCCTCGGAACAGGACCTGTCCGGTCACGTGACCTCGAAACCGAATTTGCGTCACCGTTCTTTGTTGTGGGTTGCCAGGGAAACGCCAGGTCCTCAAGGCAGATCGCTTGTGCTGTTCCTGAGCTGCTCCAGCCGCCAGTCCCTCACAGACACCACCTGATGAAGGCTGTTTTATACAGATGAAACGCGTAGTGGAGCTGTGAGGGGAGCTAAGAAATTAATAAAAGGTTTGCCATTTATTAAAACATCTTACATGTCTACTTGATCCTTAGAGCGCTCCTAATCAGACCGCCATTACTATTTTTTGCATGATCACGGTGGGAACCAGGCATGTAGAGTCCATCCGTTCACCTTTTCTGCGTCGTACAAAGACACGGTGGTTGGAACCAAAGATCTCAAATTTGGTCTCATCAGACCAAAGCACGGATTTCCACTGGTCTAATGTCCATTCCTTGTGTTCTTTAGCCCAAACAAGTCTCTTATGCTTGTTGCCTGTTCTTAGCAGTGGTTTCCTAGCAGCTATTTTTCCATGAAGGCCTGCTGCACAAAGTCTCCTCATAACAGTTGTTGTAGAGATGTGTCTGCTGCTAGAACTCTGTGTGGCATTGACCTGGTCTCTAATCTGAGCTGCTGTTAACCTGCAATTTCTGAGGCTGGTGACTCGGATGAACTTATCCTCCACTGCAGAGGTGACTCTTGGTCTTCCTTTCCTGGGGCGGTCCTCATGTGAGCCAGTTTCTTTGTAGCGCTTGATGGTTTTTGCAACTGCACTTGAGGACACTTTCAAAGTTTTCCCAATTTTTCAGACTGACTGACCTTCGTTTCTTAAAGTAATGATGGCCACTCGTTTTTCTTTACTTAGCTGCTTTTTTCTTGACATACTACAAATTCTATCAGCTGTGTATCCACGAGACTTTTGCACAACACAACTAATGGTCCAACCCCATTTATAAGGCAAGAAATCCTACTTATTAAACCTGACAGGGCACACCTGTGAAGTGAAAACCATTTCCGGTGACTACCTCTTGAAGCTCATCAAGAGAATGCCAAGAGTGAGCAAAGAAGTAATCAAAGCAAAATGTGGTTTGAAGAACCTAGAATATGAAGACATATTTTAGTTGATTCACACTTTTTTGTTAAGTATATTATTCCACATGTGTTAATTCATAGTTTTTATGCATTCAGTGTAAATCTACTATTTTCATAGTCATGAAAATACAGAAAACTCTTCAAATGAGAAGGTGTGTCCAAACTTTTGGTCTGTACTGTACCTTCCGGCCATGGGACTGACAAGCTCTGCCACTCAGCAGGATGCAAGCCGCCAGCCAATGAGAGGCCCGCAGCTGCCGTCGGCGTATGACATCAAGTGCGGACCTCTCAGTGGCTGGCAGCTTGCAATGATCTTGCTGAGCAGCAGAGCTTGTCAGTCACGCGTCCGGAAGTCATAACACAGCGGGGACTGTGGCTCCCCCCTGTACTGTACCGCCGGCATGTTGAAGGTTAGAAAACTGTGTTTGTGAGAATGTGTGTGTGTGTGTGTGTGTGTGTGAGAGAGAGAATGTGTGTGTGACTGTATATGTGAGACTGAGTGTGAGAGTGACTGTGTGTGTGTGAGAGTGACTGCGTGTGTGTGACAGTGTGTGAGAATGTGAGTGTGAGAGAATGTGTGTGTGTGTGTGTGTGACAGAATGTGTGAGAGAATGTGAGTGCGTGAGTATGAGTGTGTGAGAGTGACTGTGAGTGTGTGAGTGTGCAAGAGAATGTGTGTGTGTGTGAGAATGTGTGTGTGTGTATGTAAGAATGAGTGTGTGAGAGTGAGTGTGTATGTGTTTGTGATAGAGTGAGTGTGTGTTTGTGTATAAGTGTGTGTGAGTGTGTGAGTGAATGTGTGTATGTAATAGTCAGTGTATGTATAAGGGGCTAATTGGCCACTCGTGGTCATGTGATACATATCACATGTCCCCAAGGGCCAATCAGCGCCGGGAACGCCCCCTCTGACATCACGGCAGGCTCTTGCAGGACACACATCACCTGTCTTCGGCACCAGACACCGGGAAAAGGCGTAGGAGTGGTAAGTATTTTATTCTTTTTTATTTTACATACATTTGGCTTTGTTTAATTTAGATTTCGCAGTGTATATTAATACACTGCAAAATCTAATGGGGCGGTCACAGAGGGAGGAGGAAGCAGGATTCTTCCTCCCCTCTGTGACATCACCTGCGCTTTCTAAGGTAAAGAAAACGCAGTGTGTGAAAGCCACTGCATATTTTGTTGCGCTTTTTTGTGCAGCCAAAAAAGCGCAACAAAATACGCAAATCTGTGAACGCAGCCTTCCTCCATCACCAGTGCCACATGCAGAATGAATGAGGTGTTGACTGATGACAAAAGCAAATGACACAGGAGCAGATCTCAGAGGAGGTGTGACACCATTTGCTAAAGCCGTAATGTGACAGAATGGCAGAAAAACAAAGCAGTAGAAAATACCATAAAGTGACTCCATTTTGGAAATTTTAACCCTCAGTGAATTCATACATAATAGTAGTGACTGTTTACTCCACAAACACTTTCCAGGAATTAGCAGTGGATGTAGCAGAGTGAAAACTGCATTTAGTATTTTTCGGACTATAAGACGCACCAGACCATAAGACACACTCAGATTTTAGAGGAGGAAAATAAAAAATTAAGCAAAAAATGTGGTTCTGTTATAGGAGGGGAGCTGCTGCTGACACTTATGGGGATAATGTCCCTATCCTGGGCCCCTTCCAGGTTGTATATGCCTCTCCATCCTGGTTTATAATCCCCATCCTGGGATATGGCCCCATATACTTGGATATAGTGCCTCCCATCTAGGTACATTAGCCCCCCCATCATGGATATGGCACCTAATCCTGGAATATAGCGCCCCCATCCAGGTACATTAGCCCTCCCATCCTGGATATGGCACCTCATCCTGGATATAGCCCCCTTCCATGTTAGATATGACCCCTATCCTGTATATAGCCCCCCTCCATGTTAGATATGGCCCCCATCTCTATATATGGCCCCCCATGCTGCTGCACACCAGAAAATAATAAACAGAGTAACTTGCCTCTTTGGTGCACCCCTTCATCTCTTATTGCACTTCACATCCTGAGACCTCCTGTGTCCCCAGGGCATCCGATCATGTCATCAGAGCGTGCAGTAATAACGTCAAGGGTGCTGTGCTGGTCACATGATTGGATGCCAGGGACGCAGAAGGACTCATTACACGAAGTGCGGCAATCAAGGAGAGACAGAAGGCAAGCGCCGAAGAGGTATGTTACATTGTTTATTTTATGGTGTGTGGTAGCATGAGGGGCCATGTACAGTGATGTATGGGGTATATACTTATAATATGCAGTGCTCCCCCGCCCACCTCTCGGCGCTGAAGCCAATGCCGAGGTGGGCGGGGGCGCGGCGCATTTTATAAGTGTACACCCCCGTACATCACTGTATATGGCCCCCCATTAGAAGATAGAGTCGAGAGTGCAGCGCCACAGTCGCACAGCTTCCTCTTATTTGGAATATAAGACATACCCCCCACTTTCCCCAAAAAATTTGGGGAAAAAGTGCCTCTCTTAGTCCAAAAGATACAGTATATGCCACTTTATTGCCCAACACATAGTGTCCAAATTGTGCTCCTGGAGAAACACGTTGTAAAATGTTAAGTGAATTCTTTCACTACAGCAATGCCAAATATAGTATATCACAAAAGTAAGTGTACCCCTCATATATGTATACATTTTATATCTTTTCATGGGACAACACTGAAGATACGACACTTTGATACAATGTAAATTAGTCCATAGATTGTACAGCAGTTTAAATATGCGAGCCCTCTAAATAACACAAAGCCATTCATATCTACACTGCAGGAAACAAAAGTGAGTACACCGCTAAGTGAAAATGATCAAATTGTGCCCAAACTGTTAACACTTTGTGTGGCCACCATTATTTTTAAGTACTGCCTTAATTCTCTTGGGCATAGAGTTCACTAGATCTGCACAGGAGTCACTGGAATCCTCTTCACTCCTCCATGATGACATCACAGAGCTGGTGGATCTTAGAGACCTTGCACTCCTCCACCTTCCGTTTGAGAATGCCCCACAGATGCTCAATAGGGTTTAGGTCTGGAGATATACTTGGCAGTCCTGCACCTTTACCCTCAGTTTGTTTAGAAAAGCAGCAGTCATGTTGGAGGTGTTTGGGGTTGTTATATTGTTGGAATACTGCCTTGTTTCCAAAGTGATCATGCTCTGCTTCAGTATGTCACAGTACATTTTTATCATTTACTAGCTGGGAGCCCGATGCACATGCATCGGGATTCTAGTACGTCGAGTCTCTGACTCGCAATGCCCGTTGCGCGGGCATTGCGAGTCGACTTAGAAGTGCTCGCAATGGGCGCTTGGCGGCCAATGCTTCGCGCGTATCCACATGACCACGCCAGCTCGCATTGCGAGTCGACGTAGAAGTGCTCTCAATGGCCGCTTCGCACGTATCCACATGACCACGCCGGCTCGCATTGCGAGTCGACTTAGAAGTGCTCGCAATAGCCGCTTCGCGGCCAATGCTTCGCGCGTATCCACATGACCACGCCAGCTCGCATTGCGAGTCGACGTAGAAGTGCTCGCAATGGCCGGTTCGCGGCCAATGCTTCGCGCGTATCCACATGACCACTCCGGGGGCAAAAAAGCCATTCGCAATTATATAATAGATGGTTCCCCCCAATAAACTGTAGCTCTCTGCAATTGTCAGCACTCATACAGCCCCAAACAATGGCACTACCACCACCATGATGGACTCTAGGCAAGACACATTTGTCTTTGTACTCTACATCTGGTTGCCAAACACACTTTTGACACCATCTGAACCAAAAAAAAAAGTTTATCTTGGTCTCATCAGGCCACAGGACATGGTTTCAGTAATCCATGTTCTTTGCTTATCTTCAGCAAACTGTTTTTTGGGCTTTCTTGTACATAATTTGTAGAAGAGGCTTCCTATTGGGATGACAGGCATGCAGGTCAATGTGATCCTGTGTGCATCATACGGTCTGAGCACCAACAGGTTGTCCTCCTTATACCTCTGCAGCAATACTGGCAGCACTCGCATGTCTATTTTGAAAAGACCAGTTCTGGATATGACGCAGAGTTTATGCACTCAACTTCTTTGGTTGACTATGGCAAGGTCTTTTCTGAGCAGAACCTGTCTGGTTAAACCACCTTTCTGCAAATCAGTTTCAGGGTGTTGGAAATCTTTCTTTATCCTAGTCCATCTTTATGTAAAGCAACAATTTTCAATTTTTTTTTTGGATCTTCAGAGAATTGTTTGCCATGAGATGTCATGTTGAACTTCCAGTATGAGTTAATGTGTGAGCGATAACACCAAATTTAACATACCTGCTCCCCATTGACACATGAGACCATGTAACACTAATGAGTCAGATGACATTGGGAAGGGAAAATGGCTAATTGGGCGCAATTTGACCATTTTCACTGAGGGATGTACTCACTTTTGCTTTCAATAGTTTAGACATTAATGGCTGTGTGTTGCATTATTTGGACGACATTCCAAATTTACACTTGTATAAGCTGTACACTAGCTACATTACATTGTATGAAAGTGTCATATCTTCAGTATGGTCTCATAAAAAACTATAATAAAATATTCACAAATGTGATGGGAGTACTCACTTTTATGACATACTTTACATAGATGTTAATGTAATTTGTAATGATGTAATTTGGGCACACTGCAAGGCTCAGAAGCGAGGTGGTGATTTGAGTTAAGGTACAATTACACGCCTCAACGTGGAAACAATATCACTAACGATCCCGGAGGCGCGCGGTCGTTAGGACAACGTTTTGACATCGTTGGTGAGATGTCACACGCCTAGATATCGTGCACGACGCACCAACCATTCAGTGAGCAGGTATTGTTCGTACAACCCAGCGAACGATACTTGTTAACTGATGTGAATGAGCGAAGTCGTGAACGACATCGTTATCGCGGTGTCACACAGAACGATGCAGCAGGTTGGCTGATCGAGGATCGTCTGATTAGAGAACATGTTCTCAAATCTGCGATCAACGATCCAACGATGTATCGTGCTCTTATCTCGGTGTTACACGCAACGACGTCCTAGTGATGTCGTTTGAACGACTCCAAACCCGTGACGTTTAAACGATATCATTCACGATATCTTATCGTGTAACGATACCTTTAGAGAGGGTTGATTTTGCTGGATTGGTTTATGGAAGCCATATTGCTTTTCAAGAGACTTTGAGTTATTAATAATGTGGAAACTCTCTAATTTTTCCATTGACAGCTGATGGACCTGAATGGGGGCTTGTTTTTTACAGGATGAGTAGAACTTTTTTATTGTTATCATTTTCACCTAGAAAACAATTTTTGTGGTATTTTCATTCAAATATTTGTGAGGCAGAGTGAACAAACAATTGAACACCATGTTCTACTCATTCATGCTATGAGGTCTTCCATTAGAATGAACTGACATTGTTGTAGCAAATAATTCAATTTTGCTACTTAGCTTCCTATTTCTATGGACTTTTTTAAATAGAAATGTTCAAAAATCTAAATTTCAGGCATTTTTTGTCAAATATAATAATTGGTTTTATTCTTGTCAGATGGCTGTACCGGGAATTCAGAAGGTCCACTGACATCTTTAGTTTATAAATCAGATGAACTTGAAACCACACAGGATACAATTGATGTGAATGACATCACTCCAGATATCCCATCTTCCCTTCAAAGCAAAGATCTATCATTTGATCCTATGACACATGTCCAATCTTCTGATTCATTACAGACTAAGAAAAATAAAAGTCACAAAAGAGGCACTACAAAGCAAACTACTCTTAATTCAAAGAACTCATTTTCACTTTCAGAATATGGAAATAGTTTTCCCCTTGAAACATCTTTTGTTAAACATCCAAAAGTTAACACAGAGAAAAATAGATTTTCTTGTTCCAAGTGTGGAAAATATTATAACCAGAAATCAGATCTTGTTAGACATGGAAGAATTCACACCGGACAGAATCCTTTTTCATGCACAGAATGTGGGAAATGTTTTACATATGAATCAATTTTTGTTATTCACCAGAGAACTCACACAGGGGAGAAGCCTTTTTCATGTTTAGAATGTGGGAAATGTTTTGCACAGAAATCACATCTTACTACACACCAGAAAATTCACAGAGGGGAGAAGCCCTTTTCATGCTCAGAATGTGGGAAATGTTTTATAATTAAATCAGACCTTGTTAGACATCAGAGAGGTCACACAGGGGAGAAGCCTTTTTCATGTTCAGAATGTGGAAAATGTTTTATAATTAAATCAGATCTTGTTAGACACCAGAAAGGTCACACAGGGGAGAAGTCTTTTTCATGTTCAGAATGTGGAAAATGTTTTATACAGAAATCTATTCTTGTTAGTCACCAGAGAACTCACACAGGGGAGAAGCCTTTTTTATGTTTAGAATGTGGAAAATGTTTTGCACAGAAATCACATCTTGCTACACATCAGAGAACTCACACAGGGGATATGCCCTTTTCATGTTCAGAATGTGGGAAACGTTTTATAGCTAAATCATCTTTTGTTAAACACCAAAGAATTCACACAGGGGAGAAGCGTTTTTCATGTTTAGAATGTGGGAAACATTTTAGACAAAAATCAAATCTTATCAGTCATGAGAGAATTCATACTGGGCAGAAGCCCTTTTCATGTTCAGAATGTGGGAAATGTTTTATAGATAAATCATATTTTGTTAGACATCAGAGAGGTCACACAGGGGAGAAGCCTTTTCCATGTTCAGAATGTGGAAAATATTTTGTACATGAATCGCATCTTGCTACACACCAGAAAACTCACACAGGGGAGAAGCCCTTTTCATGTTCAGAATGTGGGAAATGTTTTACATATAAATCAAATCTTGTCAGTCACCAGAGAACTCACAAAGGGGAGAAGCCTTTTCCATGTTCAGAATGTGGGAAATGTTTTACATATAAATCAAATCTTGTTAGTCACCAGAGACTTCACACAGGGGAAAAGCCATTTTCATGTTCAGAATGTGAGAAATTTTTTGCACAGAAATCCCATCTTGTACGTCACCAAATAACTCACAGGGAGAATCCATTATCATAAATAATATAATAATAATAATATTCATTTATATAGCGCTATTAATTCCATAGCACTTTACATACATCAGTAATGCTGTCCCTATTGAGGCTCACAATCTAAACATCCTATCAGTATGTCTTTGCAATGTGTGAGGAAACGAGAGTGCCTGGAGGAAACCCACGCAAACATGGGGAGAACATACAATCTCCTTGCAGTTGTTGTCATTGGTGGGAATTGAACCCAGGACCTTGGGACCTGCAAAGACTGCAGTGCTAACCACTTGAACCACCGTGCCGCCCAGATAAAATGAGAAAAACAAATTACTGGTAAGTCATGTTTTATTTAGGATTAAAAATAACTTGACGTGATATTTTGCTGGCAAATTGTACAAAAAACATAGTCATATTTACTCAATGAGAAAGTGAAATTAATTTAGAACTTACCGTATCTTCTGGACTATAAGATGCACTTTTGACAAGAAATAAACCTTCTATGAGTGCCTCTTATAGTCTGGAAGCAGTTCCCTGCACCTGAGGAGAACACTAAGACAGTGTCCTTCCTGATCACTGAGAATACTGCTCTCTCCTCCTGCACCACACTGATCTATGTGATTGGTGCAGAGTAAGAGAGTACGCTATCGGGACCTGCACAAAGGCTGCAAGTCCTGAGTGAGCAGCTGGAGAACCCTCCACCTTTCAGGTCATTTAATTAATCACATGACCTGTGTTGTATCTAATATATAATTCCCCTAACGCACTTCCGTAAGTTTCGGCGCTACTTTCGTCGTCGTGGACGTGGCTGCCAAGCAGCCACGTGACCCACAAAGCATTGCCCGCGCAGCGGGCATTGCGAGCCGTTTGCAGGGGCGCGAGCAATGGCTGCCAAGGGCCCGGCCATGCACAGCTCTAAAGACCGCTATGTATCTCAATGGGAAGTGAGGCGCTATTCTCATTGGTCAGCGCCAGCACACAGTGACCAATGAGAATAGCACCTCACTTCCCATTGAGATACATGGAGGACTTTGAGTTTCAAATTTACTCAAAGTCAAACTCAAAGTCCTCCATGTATCTCAATGGCCAGTGAGGCGCTTCTCTCATTGTACTCATGACAGTAGCAACATTAACCCCTTACATTCCGTTTTATCTGTAATTTCTATAACACAGTGTGTAGTTGTACTGCCACTGCCTTAACTCCATACTTTGTAGTCTCTATTACTACTGCCAGTAGGAACATTAACCCCTTATTTTCTGATCATCATAATGGGAGACCCAGACAATGGGGTTTAGGGCGCTGCCCTCCGGAGGTCACACTAGGTACTACAAGTTTGTAGCACCGCCTCCTCCGCTTATAAACCCCCACCGTAGGAGACATCCTCAGTTTTAAACTTAGTGTGCTCGGATCACGCTTTGCTTGCACTTCACTGCATTCTCACAACTTACGTGATGGCGTATGAAGACAAGGTAAAATGGTCCCATTCGGGACCCTCGACAGCCTCCCCGCTCACCCTTGTGGAACACGCTGGTGGAGGTACCGGAGGGCTTTTAGCCTGGACACTTTAGTGTTCTCCCGGTACGCTGTCGTGCTCCTTTCCTTTCCATCCCTCCATGGAGGCTCTGGATAGGGGGAGCCTGGAGCCTTGCACAGCTCCGCTCCGTCCGAGGCCTCCCTAAATGGTGCTTACAGACCGGACGGAGCCAGCCCAGTCCGAGGCCTCCCTAAATGGTGCTTACACTCCGGACTGGTGCTGTACCCCCGTCCGAGGCCTCCCTAAAGGTGCTTACAGACCGGACCGGCACTGAGGCACCTGGTGTGTCTCCTGCTGTGCCTGGGGGTAGTGTCTGGCATTTTTGTGTCATGACACTCAGACCGCGCGGTTACCCTTGGGTCCGCGGTTCTGATGGTGTACCCTGTGCTGGGGTCACCCTGGCTGACCGCCCTGTGTGTCACAGGGGCTGAGGCTGTAGACTGCGGGTGTTTGTGTGTACATGCAGTCTGAGTGTGTGTGTGTTGATATTTCACACTCTTTTCCCGCGCTGCGGGCTCTGGCACTTCAATTACTGAAGCTGCCTGGAGGAGGAGGAAGCAGCCCTTGTGGTGACTCACCGATGGGCGTGTTTTGTGTTCTTCCCGCGTGTTCCTGGCTCCGCCCACGACTTCACTGTCGGCGGCCATCTTCTCCCTCACTTCCCGGCTGGGATCTGGCTGCAGCGCGTGTCTGCACTTTCAAAGGGAGACCGGAACTCGCGGAGGTCACACACCCACACCGCTTCCTCCTACCGCTTTACAGCGGTCGGTAAGCCACCGGGATTCCCGGTTTGTTTTGTGAACTTGGCTTATATTCCCCTCACTGTGGAGATGTCCTCAGTTGGGAAGCATGCTGCTAAGGCGGCGGTGATCACCATTACCTGTGCTACATGCAACGGGACACTGGTGGAGGGGTCCTGCAATAACTGCGGACGCCCAGAGGCCCGGTCTGCTACTACTGAGTCTGCAAATCCGGGATTATACCCTGAGGTTCAGGTGATCCCAGGGCCATGGGAAACGCAGAATAGGTTCAATGAATCTCTGCTGTCCCAGATGTCCTCCATGTCACAAGCCCTGGAGGCACTACATAGGAGGCTGGAGAACCCAGCTACTCCGCCCAGTTACCCCCGGGTGCCTCTCACTTCTGCTGTGAGACCCCCTAAGCGAGCTCGTCGTGAGGATTCACCCGAGCTCCAGGCTCTCTCTGAGGAGGAGCGTTCCTCTGATGGTGAGGAAGATGATGGGGGTTCTACTCTCGGGTCTATGTCTGAACCTCCAGATGGGGTGGAGGATCTGGTGTCCTCCATCAATGAGACATTACGTCTTGTCACTCCTCCTGAGGAGGTGACTGTACACCCCAAGGAGGTCTATCAATGGCTGCGGCCAGAGGCTAGACCAAGTGGCTCCTTCATGGACCACACTAATTTCGGAAGGGTGATTAAAGCTCCCAGGTTACATCCTGGGCGGCGTTATGTCCGTAAAACCAAGGACAATCGCTTCCCCTTTCCCCAGGAGGCGCTCCAGGAATGGTCGCAGTCTCCTAAGGTGGACGCTTCCATGACTAGGATTGCTGCGCGCTCCTTGTTTTCTGCCTCTGATAGCTCCTCGTTGAAGGATGCTACTGATAGACAGGTCGAGCAACTCGCCAAGTCTTCCTATGAGGCTGTGGGGTCATCATTTGCCCCTAATTTTGCCACGGTCTGGACCTTACAAGCAATTACCACCTGCTTGGATGGTATCACTGATCTAGCTAGGTCCAGCCCAGAGGTCCTGGCGCTTACCGACAGAGCAAGAGCTTATGCGGATTACGCCAGGACGGCATCTTTGGAGACTGCCACTCGCTCTGCTGTGGCCTCGGCCAATGCAATTGCGATACGCAGGCTGCTGTGGCTGCGTCTTTGGGACTCAGATGCCACATCTAAGAAGATTTTGCAAAATCTTCCGTTCGCTGGTGACAGGCTTTTTGGCACCGAGCTGGACAAATTGATAAAGGATTCTGCTGAGTCTAAGATCCCGCAGAATAAACCTAAGCCACGGTACACCGTGAAAAGGAACCCTAAGCAGTGGTCCTTTCGTTCCAGCTCACAGTCATCAACGACGTCTGCTCGCTCGGACCGAGGGGGCAAGCCTGCTACTCAGTGGCGTTCCAAGAGTCGTCAGAAGAAGCCAGCGGGGGCAGCGGCTGCCACCCCCAAGCCCGCCTCGACATGACTCGCTACCTCATCCTGCCTCCCCACAGGTGGGGGGCCGCCTGTCTCGATTTCAGGATATGTGGCTCCTTCACGTTCAAGACCAGTGGGTTCGAGACGTAGTCTCACGAGGGTACAGGATAGAGCTAACGTCAAAACCGATACCCCGATTCCATCGGTCGGTTCCATCTCCAGAAAAGGCTCAGGCTTTTCATCTGGTGTTGGAGGGACTCCGCAGAGACGGAGTGGTGGTCCCTGTGCCCACGGAAGAGAGGTTCAGGGGTTTTTACTCCAACCTCTTTATTGTCCCAAAGAAGGACGGCTCATTCCGCCCGGTTCTGGACTTAAAGTTGTTCAACCGTCACGTGTTGGTTCGGAAGTTCCGCATGGAATCCCTGCGCTCCGTGATCGCGGCTGTGTCACAGGGAGACTTCCTAGCATCCATCGATATAAGGGATGCTTACCTTCACGTGCCCATTGCACCGGCTCATCAGCGCTGGTTGAGATTCGCAGTGGGGGAAGAGCACTTCCAATTTGTGGCACTGCCATTCGGGCTAGCCTCAGCACCGCGGGTGTTCACAAAGGTGATGGCCTCCATGATGGCTCTCCTGCATGTGCAGGGACACGCCGTCATACCCTATCTGGACGACCTGCTGGTCAGAGCGCCATCGGAAGACCTTTGTCGGGTGAGCCTGGAGGTGACCATGAGGTCCCTGGAACGGTTCGGGTGGCTTCTCAATATTCAGAAGTCGACCCTGGTTCCGACCCAGTCATTAACATATCTGGGCATGGACTTCCACACGGACTCAGCCCTGGTGTCCCTACCTCAAGCCAAGCAGCTGGCGATCCATTCAGGAGTGCAGAATGTCCTCCTGTCACCACAATCATCCCTACGGGTATTGATGAGACTGGTGGGTCGCATGGTAGCGGCGATAGAGGCGGTGCCGTTCGCACAGTTTCACCTCCGTCCTCTCCAGCTGGAGATTCTTCGCAGATGGGACAAGAGGACGATTTCTTTGAATCGGCTGGTGACGCTGTCACAACCAACCAGGGATTCCCTACAGTGGTGGCTACAGCCACATCATCTGTCACGGGGACGGTCCTTCCTAAAACCGTCATGGTTAGTGGTGACCACCGACGCCAGTCTGAAGGGCTGGGGTGCGGTGTTCTTGCACCACAGGGCTCAAGGCCTCTGGACTCAGTCGGAGTCGGCGTTGCAGATCAACGTGCTGGAGATCAAGGCGGTCTATCTGGCGCTCCTGGCGTTTCAGAAATTCCTGTCAGGACAACCCATTCGGGTACAGTCCGACAATGCGACGGCCGTCGCCTACATAAATCATCAGGGAGGGACCAGAAGTGCTCAGGCCCTCACCGAAGTCCACCGCATTCTAGCTTGGGTGGAGGAAAACGGCTGCCTGATCTCCGCAGTTCACATCCCAGGGGTCGAGAACTGGGAGGCCGACTATCTGAGCCGACAGGGGATGGACGCCGGAGAGTGGTCCCTTCATCCAGACGTCTTCCGGGACATCTGCGGCAGATGGGGCACTCCGGACGTGGATCTGATGGCCTCACGGCTGAATCATCAGGTGCCCCAATACGTGGCGAGATCATGGGATCCTCAGTCTCTGGGGGCGGATGCCCTGATCCTGAGTTGGTCCAGCTTCCAGCTGCCATATGTGTTCCCGCCTCTAGCTCTGATTCCCAGGGTCCTGTGGAAGATCAGGACGGAATGCAGAGTAGCCATTCTAGTGGCTCCAGATTGGCCCAGGAGGTCCTGGTACCCGGACCTGTGGCAACTGTCAGGCGGACACCGGTGGGCTCTTCCAGAGCGCGCAGATCTTCTCGCGCAAGGCCCATTCTTCCACCTCAATTCCAGGGCCCTCAGATTGACTGCATGGCTCTTGAGGCCTGGCTGCTGACATCCAGAGGCTTCTCTCCCACAGTGGTTGCCACCATGAATCGGGCAAGGAAACCTGTTTCCAGGAAGATATACCACAGAACGTGGAAAATCTTTTTCTCCTGGTGTGCCTCTGGTGGTCACTCACCGTGGCCGTTGTCTATCCCGACATTGTTGGCCTTCCTACAGTCGGGTTTGGAATTGGGATTATCCCTTGGCTCTCTGAAAGGTCAAGTATCAGCACTTTCCGTGCTATTTGACAGGCGCTTGGCGCTCCTCCCGAAGGTCCGCCAATTTCTGCAGGGGGTGTGTCTCGGGTGGTTCCGCCCTACAGGCGGCCCCTGGACCCTTGGGACCTCAACATGGTCCTGGCGGCACTGCAGAAACCGCCGTTTGAGCCACTGAGAGACATCTCTCTCTCTCGTCTGTCCCAGAAGGTGGTCTTTCTGGTGGCGATTACGTCTCTGAGAAGGGTCTCAGAATTGGCTGCACTTTCGTGCAAGTCACCCTTTCTGGTGGTTCACCAGGACAAGGTGGTGTTGCGCCCACGGCCTGATTTTTTGCCGAAGGTGGTTTCAACATTCCACTTGAACCAGGAGATTGTTCTCCCATCATTTTGCCCCGCTCCCGTTCATCAGGTTGAGCGCGACCTCCATACTCTGGATCTCGTGAGAGCTGTACGCATTTATGTGTCCAGGACCGCCTCCTTTAGGAGTTCGGATTCCTTATTTGTCCTCACGATGGGTCGCTGTAAGGGGTCCGCGGCTTCAAAGTCGACCTTGGCCAGATGGATCAAGGCTCCCATTCAGGAGGCTTACCGGTCTTCTGGTTTGCCTCTCCCGGTGGGTTTGAAGGCACACTCTACTAGAGCTGTAGGTGCCTCTTGGGCCTTGCGACATCGAGCTTCTGCTCTACAGGTGTGTCAAGCGGCCACTTGGTCCAGCCTGCACACTTTCTCTAAGCACTATATGGTGCATGCCCATGCCTCTGCGGATGCGAGTTTAGGCAGGCGGGTTCTCCAGGCGGCGGTTGCCCACCTTTAAAAGGGAACCATGTGTTATCCGTCTTGTTGAGGAACTCTTCCCGCCCTGGGGTATTGCTTTAGGACATCCCCATTGTCTGGGTCTCCCATTATGATGATCAGAAAAAAGAGAATTTTGTTTACGTACCGTAAATTCTTTTTTCTTGAATCATCAATGGGAGACCCAGCACCCACCCAGTTGTTCCGTTGCATGTTTGCATTTGATCTGTTCTCTGTTGAGACAGTGTTTCCGGGTTGTTACACCGTCTGTGCACGGCATTCTTCCCGATGTTTCGGGTGTGGTTTATTTCTCCTCGCAGCTTATGGACTAAACTGAGGATGTCTCCTACGGTGGGGGTTTATAAGCGGAGGAGGCGGTGCTACAAACTTGTAGTACCTAGTGTGACCTCCGGAGGGCAGCGCCCTAAACCCCATTGTCTGGGTCTCCCATTGATGATTCAAGAAAAAAGAATTTACGGTACGTAAACAAAATTCTCTTTATTCCATTATTGTTGTTATTTCTATTACACAGTGTATAGTTGTAATGACACTGCGCAATTAACCCATTGTATACCAGTTCAGCATTAACTGCATATTTGGTAGTGTTTATAACTACGGCCACTGGTACATTAACCCCTTGAACACCATTTTGGATATAATTTACAACGCTGAGTCTGTTGTGGGAGTGCCTGTGGGACATTAACTCCTTCAATAACATTTTTTATATAATTATAAGTTCCTACTCTGTTATAGTTCTGTTAGTCGGACATTAACTCTTTCCACACCTCCACTATATTGCTACCCTCACAGTTTTGCCTACATCGCCTACTTAGTCATATATCTGGTGTTTAAGTCTATTATTTAAAACTCTTAAAAAAATTATATACAGATTCTAGACTCCCGATTCTTTAAAATCAGGCTCACAGCTAGTACCTAAATATTTGTGATGCAGAGTGTTCATTAATATCTGTCCTGTGAAGCTATATGTAATACAACACATGATGCAGAGAAACACTAACAATAGAGTTATTTCTTCCTTTATCATCTACCCTAGTGAAAAAGAATTCCTGATATTGACCCCTCCACTTTACACCACCAGTGAAGACTTAATTAGGAGAATAATGTTTTTTTCCCTTCTTATATTGTCTAAAGACCCTCATACATGTGTATAAAACATGTACGTGCAACAACTGGTACCAGTGTCATCAGTATTTTCATTATGGCTAAAGAAAGAAAGCAATTACAAGGCTTCTCCAATACTTTGCAATGTTTAACATGTTACAGCACATAGCCGAGTCCCTCACAGATCCATAGACTTGTATATTCCCTTGTCATCCGTGCTGCTGGAGAAGAAACTGACATGACTCAGTGTGGTTCACAAGGGACACACGATCCATGTGAAAACACGGACATATGAAGATCACCACAATACATATTGGGTACTTGTGGTAAAAAACGGATTCCATATGTACTGGAGACTATGACGTAAAGGAGGCCTAAACCTTGGGTCGTTTTGTAGGATAGGGCATCCTAGGCTATTTGCACATGCTGCGTTTTTTTTGACAAATCTGCACCAAAATCTGCATGTCTAAGTCTATGAGAATCTACAAGTGTCGTGCACACGTTGCTTATTTTTTCCTGATAGATTTGGTTCAGTACAAATATGCAGCATGTCAATTGTTGGTGTGTTTTTTTTCAGTATTTTTTATTCGTATATTCGTTCATTCACCTCAATAAAATCTTATTAAAACGCTGCAAAATTGCAGGTGTGTTCGCACATTTTTGGTGCTTTTTTTATTTAAAAACACATGCTACATTAAATGTTCAGGAGTAATTTCTAGCTACCAAAATATGTATTTTCTCTCTCTCAAATTGAATTTAAATTCAAATGAGCTTTATTTATAGAACTAAGTATATGTTGGCATTGCCAAAGCATATAGTAAAAACAGAGGGATGGGGATACTTTGATGGATGGGGTATAGACGTTCATGACCTATCAAGCTCTTAGTCTGTGGTAAGCACTGACCTATTGTGCTGCAATGGCCGCTGCATCCTCTTTCCCCAGTAGTATCGGCAGTTTCTTCTCCTCCATGGAGGTGAAGCCTGGGAGGAAATCAGGCAGTCTCCTGAAGTGTCTCTCACTGCAGAGTATTTGGGGCACCTGAGCAAGAATGGCACCGCATCCTCCACAGCCTCCTGAGGGCACTGCTGGCACAGTCTGCTCTCTTGGAGCTTGTGGTTCTGTCGGTGTCGCCCGGATTTGATGAGGAGGCTATGGCACTCAGTTTATACTGGGCTCAGGATCTGTCGCTCTTTGGGGTTTTCCAGTTTCTCTAGGTATGGCGCCAGTTTGTACTCTCTCTGTAGGTTCTGGTATATCTTCAGTTTCTGTGACTTGTTTATGTCGATCCTCCACATGCTGAGATATTTCTCTTTGCCTTTGTCTACTGGCTTCTGGATTTTGCTTTTGTCAGGCCATGTAGGTTTGTGCTTTGGTCAGGCTGGCTTTGGGTGCTTTATGTTGGGAGGTTTCCTGGGGCTTTCTGGTGTAGCAAGGTTTTGTGATGGTAGGAGCTGAGACTACTACTTTATAGATGAACGATAGCACTTTCTTCTGGATCCCAAGGTGTGGAATCTGCACAGCTTTGCTTGACAGGCGCTGTTTGATGTCCTCCGATGGACTTGGAAAAGGTGCTTGCAGAACTGTAGGTGGAATATTTCAGTTGGCCCAGCTCCCTAGGTAGTATGCACTCCCCAGTATGTGTTCATGTACCGAGAGGAAAAACACACTGGTTGACTCAGAGAGGATTTTTTGGGGAGGTGTAAAATTTGCTCAGGTGGGAACAAGCAGTTTTTATTCAGTATTTTTTTTTTCATTAATATGGGAGAAGAATATTTTCTAGTATTCAAAAGAGAAAACATTCAAATTGGTCTCTAACAATCTAAGATTTCTTCCACACGATCAAAAAATAAATACCGGTAATATAGTAAATCAATCAGCCAGTGCATATTTTTGTAGTTTAGATATAATTCAGTGCAAATGTGATATTGAATCGAAACCTGTACCAGCTAGAAAAACTGCATGTTTAATGCCACATACATTGCTATCGGGGTCTAAAGGCCACTTCACACACACAGATATCTGAGTCCAATATCTGAACAGATCTCTGGTTGCAGTGAAATCATGGATACATTGTTCCATTTTGTGGCTGTGTACA
Source organism: Allobates femoralis (assembly GCA_033576535.1). Classification (NCBI taxonomy): domain Eukaryota; kingdom Metazoa; phylum Chordata; class Amphibia; order Anura; family Aromobatidae; genus Allobates; species Allobates femoralis. The sequence continues at coordinate 58,476,769 of JARQOC010000008.1, read as the reverse complement.
AAAATGTGTCCATGATTTCACTGCACCCAGAGATCTGTTCAGATATTGGAGTCAGATATCTGTGTGTGTGAAGTGGCCTTCAGGGCCACTTTAGGCTGCTTTCACACTGCAGTTTTTTCACTGATCAGTGTCCATCAGTGTTTGGGTGCCAAAACCCAGAGAGGAACCAGGAGAGGAACTTGCAGAGAAAAACTATAATTGAAAGATTGACACCTGTTCTGAGTTTTGGAGGCTCTCCTGGTTTTGACACACAAATCTGATGGACACTGATCAGTGAAAAAACTGCAGTGTGAAAGCAGCCTTAGGGCCACGTCACACACACAGATATCTGTGCAGAGATTGTTCGCAGATCTCTGGTTGCAGTGAAATTATGGACACATTGCTCCATTTGTACACAGCCACAAAATGGAACAATGTGTCCATGATTTCACTGCAACCAGTGATCTGTGAACAATATCTGCACAGATATCTGTGTGTGTGTGACGTGGCCCTAAGGCTGTTTTCACTCTGCAGTTTTTTCACTGATCAGTGTCCATCCAGTTTGTGTGCCAAAACCAGGAGTGTCTCCAAAACTCAGAACAGGTGTCAATCTTTCATTTATAGTTTTTCTCTGCAAGTTCCTCTCCTGGTTTTGACACACAAACCTGATGGAACCTGATCAGGGAAAAAACTGCAGTGAGAAACCAGCATAACAATAAACAATTCTAACAATGTTATTTACTTGTATGTTGGATCATCTAAGTGTGCAGATAGCACTTGCAATGTTTGTATTTTTCCTCAAAATAAGCAATACTCTTTTCAGTTCCTAAAAATGTTGTTCGCAGGGTTAAAGAATTCATTAAGTGTGACTCACACGTATTGTGTACTAGATTGAACGTGAGCCATGCAGGTTAAGATACATTGGGTGCATGATTAGAAAACTTAAAAGAAGGATCGCCAAACACCCAAGAAATGTACAAAATAAGAATTGTGTGTACTCTGGAGCTGTGCAGCTTTTTGGTTCATGCCATAGTGGCAATACAGATTCATTTAGTTTTTTGGGATAGGGAAGGTTAGGCGTCCAGTGGTATTTGGTTGAAACATCTACGAATGATGGACGCTTACTGGATACTGACACTCGATGTGAAAATTCTGTTCGGTAGGAATTTTGAAAAAAAATGTGTTTTCTTATAATATATAATGTATGATATAGTTTTTTTTTCTATATAATAAATATATTTTCTTTGAATATTAACACGACAGAATAAACCATGGAGTGTTTCTGGATTTTTTTTAAAACAGTTTTTAAATGGATCTCTAATAAAGTGAAGATTTTATTTAAATTCCAGATTGATGTGCTGTATATTTCTTTTTCTATATACTTTCAAAAATTCTTATTATCCCACAGCTGGTTTATTGATTTCTTTACCGTTTGGCATTGGGAAAATGTTACAATAATAAGTAGTGTCATGCCCTTCCTTTTTTATTAGGAAGGAATGAAAGTTGATCAGCTATTTCTGATTTTTCCAACAAAATTTACAAAGCCACTTTCTTTTAGGGACCATATCACATTTGAAGTGACTTTGAGAGGTCTATGTGACAGAAAACACCCGAAAGTGACAATATTCTAAAAACTTCACCCTTTACACTACTTAAAACGACATTCTAGAAGTTTATTAACCCTTCAGGTGCCTCACTAAAGCAATATGGAAGGTAAAACTGAACATTTAACTTTTTCCAACAAAAACTTTAATTTAGCCTCAAATATTGCATTTTCACAAGGGTAACAGGAAAAATTTGTTGTGCAATTTCTTCTAAGTACGCCGATACCCCACATGTGGTGGAGAACCGCTGTTTGGGCACACGACAGGGCTCAGATGGGAAAGAGTGCCATTTGACTTTTCAAGTGGAAAAGTAGCTGGAATCGTTAGCTGATAACATTTTGCGTTGGAGAGCCTCTCATGTGCCTAAACAGTGGAAAGCCCCAACAAATGACCCCATTTAGGAAACGAGACTTACCCAAGGAATTTATCAAGATGTTTTGTGAGCACTTTCAACCCCTAGGTGTTTTATATGTTGAAACGTGAAAAATAAATACCATATTTTTTGCATTAAAAAATGCAACTGATTATAAAACGCATCCCAAATTTGGTGAAGGAAAATAAAATAAAAATTTTATTTTTTTAACGTTAAATGGGGTCTGTCTTATGATTCCAGTGTCCATCTTACAATCATTATATATGTCCTCCATTTTGGTATATATGTCCCTCATCCTGGTACATGCCCCCCTCCATCCTAGTATACATGTCCCTCACCTGGTATATTGCCCCCCATTCTGGTATATATGTCCCTCACCTTGTACATAGCCCCCTCATCCTGGTGCATGGCCACCATACTGGTACATAGCCCCTGCCACCCTGGTACATATGTTCCTCACCTTGTGCATGGTCCCCCATCCTGGTATATATGTCCCTCACCTTTTACATGGCCCCCATACTTGTACGTAGCCCCCTCATCCTAGTACATGGCCCCCATCCTTGTACATAGCCCCCCATTCTGGTATATATCTCCCTCACTTTCTAAATGACTCCACATCCTGAACCCACACCATGGCTTACCGAGAGGCTGTTGTGGTGGTGGAGTGGAGGTGCCGGAGGAAGGTGGCAATCGAGCAAAACTGCGGGAGTAGAGCCGGGGTTGTGGCATGGCAATGTCTGTTAGTGGCCACCATTTTCCTGTGTTCCTGCATGCATTGGTAAACTGCTCCTCGTGCTCTAATGTCCAGGACTTCCAGAAAATGGCAGCGAATCTCGGTCTGCACATGCTATGCCTCCCCGGTCATTTTCTGGAAGTCCTGGACCCTATAGCCCAAGGAGCAGTGTACCAATGCATGCAGGAGCACAGAAAAATGGTGGCTGCCACTGGACATTGCCACGACACAACCCCAGCTCTGGTCCTGCAGTCTTGCTCCATCCTCCGTGGACCCTGCTTCTGGCACCTACGCTCCACCACCACAACACCCGCTCGGTGAGTGTAAAAAAAAAAAAAAAGATTCAGATTATAAGACATTATGCCACGCATGCACACTAATCTGCGACAATCTTTAAAGCTGGAATGATTGTGGGCACTATTCACTGTGCTGCAGGAAGGTGCCACATCACAGGATAAGCATACTAGCGGAGATATATACACAAGACAAGAGGCTGTCTAGATCTATAATGGAGAGAACCATTACACAGTATAAATAATGTAAATATATACCCAATCTCAGGAACTGCATTGTCCAGGCAGTCTAGGCTTATATCAATATAGACACTCCAAATTTTACCCTCAAACCAGATATCCATTGTACTGGAAATAGATTATTACTAAATCTAAATATTGATCTGATCAAGAAGAAGGTAGAATATGGAACAAACACATCTAGAGTCAAATAATTATCGCCACTACCACAAGTCATGCAATAATTTTCATAAATAAAAAATTCACTTGTATAATAGCAAAAACAGTGACAGACTATTTTGTTGCATCTACACACTCTCAATTGTTCCAATTCTACGATCTTCAGGAGTCAAATATTCCAGAAAGGGGGATCCCAATAAAAGTGTACAAGTGACTAAAAATAAAACACACACAAGTTGAAATGCTGAACTTAAAGGCGACAGCACTACAGAGCAAAATCAGCATGGATCAAACGTGGGGAAAAAAGACCACAAACGAATCTAAATTTCTCATAACTGCGGCAGTCGGTCAAGAATGCATAAGACCGAGACATACACATCTACCCTATAGACATGAAGAGAATAACAGGACACAGCACGGTGGCTCAGTAGTTAGCACTACAGCCTCCCATTACATGCCTCCCAGAGTTCATCTAGATTCTTTGGTTTTGTCTTCCAAGCTTCCTCTTTCATCCTACCCCAAACATGCTCAATGATGTTCATGTCTGGTGACGGTGACTGGGCTTGCCAGTCCTTGAGCACCTTTATCTTTTTTGCCTGGAGGAACTTTGTTGTAGAGATGGATGTATGAGATGGAGCACCATCCTGCTGCAGAATTTGACCCCTTTTATGATTTGAAATGTAAGAGGTAGCTAATGTCTTGATATTTTAGGCTATTGATATTGCCTTCCACCTTGCAAATGTTTCGCACACCCCCATATTGAATGTAACCCTAGACCATGATCTTTCCACCACCAAATTTAACTGTTTTCTGGATGTATTTTGGATCCATAAGGGCTCCAGTAGGTCTCCTGTAGTATTTGTGGTGGCTGTGGTGTAATTCTACTGAAGATTCATCAGAATAATCCACCTTCTGCCACTCTTCCAGCGTCCATCTGTATAGCAGGCTGTGGGACTTTGCAAATGCCACACGATTTTTTATTTGCCTTTTGTTTAATGCTGGCTTCTGGGCACTGGGCACTGGGCTCTGCTGAAGTGGAAGAGGGGCTTGCTTTGGATTTTCTAACCAACAAACGTTCCTCCTGAGCAGTTGTCTTGCAAGGTCTGCTGGACCTGGGCTTGTCAAAAACAACTACAGTCTCTTCAAATCTTTTTTAATTCTTTGTACTTGACACTGAGACACATTAAAGGTGTCAGCCACCTCTGCAGTGTATCTGGTCTTCAGCCTCTCAAAGCTTTAGTGGTAGGGTGTATTTTTGGCATGTTGTCAGAGCTCAATTTGCAGTTCAAGAGAAGGGCTGGGGTGCTGGGTTTCTTATTATACACACCCACTAATTAACCGATCATTTACGGAGCACAGGTGAGGATGTAAACAAGGATTGGGTGCATTATATGACCAGGCGACAAAACTTTTGTCTTGCCAAAATCGGACCATTCTGTGTTCATTAAATGATCAATATTTCAGCATTGATGTCAATTTATTTTCTTAACCTAAACCACATTTGGGAGGGTTTCAGCTTTCAAAAGAGTAATTTATAAAACCAATAGATGAATTTAACATCAGGTTATAAGCTTTTATTTACATAACATGGATAAGCAACATAACTTTTGTCAGGGACTGTATACCACACCATACCATCACTTTTTGTGTTCCAACAGTCTTGGAGGGATCTATCCACTGTGGGCTAGTGTCAGATCAATAGTGGTGGTTTTGTTTGTTAACTTCACCATTCATAAAAAAGTTTGCCTCAT